>OX375777.1:5085000-5622129 GCA_947359385.1 Chesias legatella | reverse complement strand
TTTTCAGGATTGCCACTGGCTTTATCCAAGGGACACTTTCTGGACGGAGACCCTGAACTGTTCGACAGGATAGAAGGACTGCAAGCTGACAAGATAAAGCACAACAGCCACTTGACCATCGAACCAGTAAGCATATTCAGTTGATATTTTTATTATTTATTATTACACATGTTCCAAAACAATTTAAATAAATAATTTTAACACAAAAATGTACACGCCTGACTTAAACTTCTAGCGTATAAGAAATGGTCATTTTTTTCGCAATATAATTGAATATTAACAATTCACACAGCGCCATGCTGCCTACCAGACAACTAATAGAATAACAATAATAATAATACCTTGAATCTTTGACACTTTCGCACAATTTTGTCTTTTGGATGACGATCAAATGTCATCAGGGTACTCTCTGAATCAACCTGCACAAACGCTAAAATTTTTAATAAACTGTTAATTACTGTATTTTGATCCTTCGTTTATTTTTACTTATTGCATTATCTGATTGTAGATGTTTATTGTTACAGAAAATAGGACTTACCCTGGAGACGCACCTCTCGCTTCAAGTGAACATCGTCCTTGGTGATCTCGAGTACAGTTCGCACGCGCGCAGGTTCTCAGACATCGTACTACCCATTGCACATTTTCAAATTGTAAGTTATCATTGCATTGTTAGATGATGTTTGATTCATGGGATGACGTTAAACATACCTATACCTATTCTCCCTGCAAATCAACTTTGTGAGCGTTCATTCTGTCAGTTTTATAGTTTGAAAAGCTGGAACATCTTGAATATGGCATATCTTATATTTTGAATATTATTGACGTTTCCAAGCCATTTTTTATGAATTCCATGTAAATAAAGTTTTTTACTTTGACTTTGAAGGACTCGAACTATTATGGCATAAGTATACCGCTTAATCTAGCTAGACTATCTGCTTATTTGAAAACTCAGTCAAATAAAAGAAATAATCATTTAGCGACGCGAAACGTACCAAAAGTCCTGAAAGTTATCTTCAGGCTTATTAAGCTATTTCGAATTCTCAAGTTAATGTTTGATAATACTTTTTCAGAAGCAGCCTCGTCTCCCAGAAATAGCCATCAGGGCTCTAAGACTGATGTACATCACGATGCCAAAAGTGTTCTTGTTCGTTCAAATCATCCTCGTCATCACAGGCGTCGTATTATTCTGCTATACGCTGAGATTATTGTATGTTATCTATGAAATTAATAAGAAAGCCAAGAAAATTCTCGAGTTGAAAACTTGTTTAGAAAAGAAAAATAGTTTAAAAGCTCAAATACCTCTAATTTGTAAAGATGTTATTAAATAGTTGTAGACACATTTACAGACAATATTTCTTGCAAAGTCAATGTGATTGGTAAAAGTACAAATTTTATCACTTAATTTATATTTCATTAATAATTTTAAGGCTTAGTTATAGGAAAGCTGTGTATCTGATTTTTGTTTATGTAATAATTCTCATATTGTCTTGAATATTGTTAAGGGAAAACAACATGATTAGATTAAATTTCTCAATGGAATATATTTTACAAAGCTGTCTCTAGTAAACTTTTCACACAACTGAAAGTTAAAGTAATTTGATCCATTCTTGAAGCTTGCAAAAAATTTCGTTCTTATTAAAAAATTAAAACAATGCTTAAAATTTTAGAAACACGTGTTCTGAATACGTACTTCTCACTCTGTGCTTATATTTGCATGGACTTGGTAGGTGGTTTGTAGATATTGACTAGTGGCCTTGCATAGGTGGACTCATAGGACCACGCTGACTCAAGAGATCAATTAGCGTATCTAAATTCAGAAATTCTAGTTAAGTAATTTATAAAGTGGAACGAAAAATAAGAAATAACTAATAGGTACAATAATGGATTGTAAATCTACCTTGCGCTATACCCTTGAAACTACTGCATATAACTGAATTAAAATCGTTACTGTAACTGATGTTCTTCATACTGATATTATTACAATATATACATTATCGACAACTCACTATTAATTTAGCCAGCGCAATTACAATTCTTGGTTATATTTACTTTTTATGCTAATTAGTGTGAATTATATGCGATTCTTGGCGCAAATTAAATATGTTAACAAACGTCACATAGCTTCATGCTTTATGATTATTATAGTTTTTTTTAAATAACTTTTAATTATATTAAAATCATAAATTAATTAATTCACACTCAAAGCCTCAGGCTATTTTAGTTAAAACGAGGAAAATAAACATGTTGTTTCATGAGTGACATAACAATAACAACAAATCAATGTTAACAAACCAGTGTTATTCACACTGGTCATTGATTTGTTAAATTCCTTATTAAGTAAATTTGTCAATTTCATATTTGTGTAAATAAGGGTAAAATAGACTGTTAGTATTAGTATAGGTAGGTTAGTAATTGAATACTCTTTTTAAATAAAATTTAAAAAATAAAGAATTAAACATTGTGTTGTATTGTTTGGATTTTATTGGTTTCCTTGGTTTTAATATGTTCTTCATGTCTACTTAAACTGCGTTCTTGAGAAGCCTTCAAACAATTGGAATCTTACTTATAATAGTAAATGTATAAAATTTTATCATGATTGTCATACAAATTTTTCATTCTCTGTAACGGAAAACTTTGAATGTAGTCGAAAAATAAAAGACTTTTGGGGCATGAGTTTGCCATAAAATGCGTTTTAATAAAAAAAAAAAACATAATTTTGATAATATGACAATATAATGTTCAATAAATGGGATGGAATGGCTTATACTAGAAACAAAAATTCGAAGACATGTATGCACGAAAGGAGCTTCTTAGAGGAATATAATATTTTCAACAAACTCGTTCGAGAGACCACTCGTCATCAGTAATCATAACATTGTTAATTTACTTAGGTATATCAGATGGTAATAAACAGGCCACCAGGATGCCACCTGGAAAAATAAATGATAAATAAATAATACTGTAAGTAAGGACGACACAAACTCAAATATTGTACTCAAATATCCAACAACATTATCTTTTTGTTTTTTTTCATACATTGTTTAATTAAGATGACTTACTAGACTAATAAAAAAAAAAAGACGACTTGATTAACTCAGACCGAAAATTTACATTCACGTTTTCCGAAATTAATTTGACAATAACCTGATGGATTGATTCACCCGATGTTATTTCATAAGATCGTCAGTAAGCAGAAAAGTTGTGCACCATTCCAATATCTGGTTTAATTGTTCATCATAAGATTAAACTACTTACATAAAGTAGTGAGTGTAATTATGTAGAAAACATCGATGCAGTCGGACATGAAGAGGGTTGCAACGTTAGAGCCGACAAATCCACTGGTGCTAGCCATCACCATTGACAGGCAGCCCACCATGCCACTGAAATAAATAAAATATCACCATAAAAAAGTATGTGCGCAATACCACATTCTCATGATGTCAAGTGAAGTAAAACGTGGAGGAAATGGCATGTCTAGAAACTAAAACTCGAAGAAATGTCTCGTGCACGAAAGTAGCTTCTATAGGCGCACTTTAATTCTGTTTCGAGGGAGGTAATGACACGAATAGTGGTAATATTTAGAAAATTGATCTGCTGCTATACTGCAGTTTGTATATTCTTGCAAATTTTTAAATAGCTTATGCTTTGGAGAATCCAAATAAATTAGCTGATATGTTACGACATACATGAATTAATATAATGTCTAAATCAATGCTCTTATAGACTCTTACCGAACAGAAGTAGGATACAAATCCACTAAATATGAGTAAATGTACCCTGTGACGATTGCACTCAAGGAGATGATAAAGAATATGGGTATACTATTGAGGCTGTCTCCGAAGATTATGCAGCAAGCGGACGACAGTGCGATGATCGTCAACATGACGATGACTAATTGTTTTCTGTTCTTAAATTTGATGATGTTGATGTTGGCAATGATGAGAATCAGTCCGTGCACAGAACTTGAACATACGTCTGTGATGGTCAATTCGGGATGGTAGGTGCCCTGAAACATCAGTTACGTTGAAAGGCTTTTTTGATTCAATAAATTATAGTAAAATAAAAATAAGCATAGAGCCTCGAGTTAATAGATACCCGATGAGATTTCATGAGAGATTTAGAGAGGTGCGTATAGGCGAGGGTGACTACCGTTACACTTAACATTAGCTGCGTTCAAATTAAAAAGGTTACAAATTAACCAACAACAAGAAGCGTTTGTATTAATTATATTGATTTTATTTCATAAGCATATATTATAGCCAGGGAGTTATAAACAATCAAGAAATAAAATAACGATTATAACTCACACTCTCATAAGTATCGTTCAAGTTATGTTCAAAAAAGTTGCATATGCCATCGTGCATCTTATGAGAGAAGAAAATTCCGTTTATGAATACGACGATCAGTTTAGGGAACCAGACGATAAAAATGCCAGTTCTGCAAAGTAAAAACAAATAAGGATCCAAGTTCAGAACAATATAAGTGATTTTCCGAAATAATCCGAAAGGAATGGATGGAATATATTTCTAAGACTACTATTTAAAGTTCTGTATCTATTAAACCATAGCAGGTAGCAGGTTGAAATTCACAGAATAAACGCAATTATGGCTGATATCCTAATAAAAAATAATAAAAAAGTAGAATCTAGCAGCAGTAGAATTTGTGCCAAGTACGCCCGGAGAAGTACTGCCACTACACCTGGTAATCTGCCGCCAAACAGTGATGCACTCGTGTTGCTATGTGTTTTTTTTTATGTGATTGAGCGTTAAGCGTTAAACTTGGAATGGTAACTATAGAGCAACTCTATAATATAAAACAAAAAACCGGCCATATGTCTGTTAAGGACTTACGCCTTAAGGATCCTGAGATGAGGAAACAAATATTTTTGGGACGGAATTCTTGGTACTTTTCCATCTTGCACAGGTCCGGTTTATTTCTTTATTTTTCTTAAGAGAATGTTTTAGAGCCGGAGTAATTGGTAAGAAAAAAAAGGATCCAGTCATAATCATTATACTTACATACTGCACAAAACTATTATCAAGAAATAAAGCTGTAAAGTCCTGTATAGAAGAGGCAGCTTGAACAAGGGTTTGGTGTGTTCCCACAAAGAATGCAATATTGGTAATTTCCTAAATTTTATATTACCTTCCTCTTCAAGAATCAGTTTTTCAACCTGCAGATAATCAAAAACAATAAATAAGCTAAGCTGAGCTGAGCTAAGCAGAATATGTCTGAGCTATAGCTAAGATCACGCATCATGATCCTTTTGACTTAATTAGGTGATAGATATAGGTGAACATTATCACAAATGAGCCATCAAAGTATCAACATTACTGAAAACTCTTCAAGATTCACTAACAGGATATTTCTTTCCCACGCAGTTATTCCTCTTCCAGATATTTTTCAAGATCTCCAAAGCAAGTCTGTTCTTTCCAGCATTAACCAGGAACTTAGGGCTTTCGTAGTAGAAGTGAAGGCTGATAGCACTGATACCTAATGGAAGAGCCAAGACCAGGACGAGTAGCCTCCAGGAGGTAAAAGTCAGCAGACCCAAATCTAGGGCAAAGTTATTTTCTATAGAGACGTAGCCAAGACCTGCAAGGTATAAGGATAAGATGGAATTAAATCGATTGCTACTTGTTAATGTTCTTATGTTAAGTGAATATTTGGACAATAATATGATATTTTTAAAATAACGCCACATGGTCTCTCAAGTCGTTTTAAAATTTTTCTGATATTTAATTTGGGTATTCTTTTTATAATTTTCTAAATAGGATAAACTGACCGAACGAGCCCATAACTTACCTGATTTCAAGCAGTACCCTCTGGTCCTTAACTATAGCAATAACATTTTTTTTTAATTATTTATTTATTTCTCTCACAGTCTACAACGCTGCCGTCCTTTAACTAAAAAGCCGTTAAGCCCAAACTGTCGATTTTGAGATATTTTCAGAAAACACTTTTTAATTCCTTTTAAATCCGTCACTTAACGGCCTACAATTTTTTTATATCTCCGGAACTAATTATAATTTACAAACGTTTCTTAGACAGAAAGATAGAGAATTTTGAACTGTATCCTGTATCCTATTAAAAAGTCAAAATTAACCTTTTGAGGGTTAACAGCTTTCTAGTTAAAGGACGGCAGAATGCACAGCAATATAAATGAAGTGTTCCTCATGTTAAATAGGGAACGAAAAAATCGCATCGCAATGCATCCGTTACACCGATATGAAGATAGAACGGCCCAAGTGCCTGTAACTTTACCAGCACTCACACCCTTCATAACACAGCATTAAAGTTCTTTATTGCGTGGCAATAGAAATAATATGGTACCGTTGTTATTTGCGTAACACATACTACTACAAAATGTGATAATGAAAATTATTATAATACCTATGTCTCCATATGTTCTGTTTACCTGTATATATCGCGACAGCAGGGTGCACAGAAGTCATCAAAATGCAGTAGTAAGTGTTTTTTACCCAAACTGGACAGCTTTCACCGATTAACATGAAGGTAGCCGACTGAGCACAACTGCAACTGAAACGATTAAAAATATTAAAAAATAAAATACATATTAATCTTTTTTATAGTTTTGAGAAGTTCCAGGTTATTCTAGAATCGAAATAAACACAAAATAACTTCATTAGTATCTAAGACTTTTTTATCGTTGTTTTGTTTTAAGGTTTCGGTAATAGTACGTTTAGGAATATATTTTATATTGTATTGAAGAACGAGCAGAAGTTCTACGTATAAGTGGTCGTTGCTATTTACAAGAATATTAGATTATTCATAACAGTAGCTAAATGTTTTAGTACGCGCCCGAACTTCGGCATGGAAAACGAGTCGCATCGCACTTTGAGACTTAAATCACTTACAAGGCAACACTGAGGAATTTGAGCACAGCTAATGCTATCCAATTCGGCGAGAAGGCAGACAGTGTGGACGCTATGAAACTGCCCCACATAGCGACCAGCAAACTCTGCCTCCGACCCTGGGTATCGCAAACGTATCCCCACACGTATGCGGTAGATATTGCACCTGGAAAAGGTTCATCACATTCTATATGAACAAGGCAATGAGTTCCCAGGAATCTATTCTGTTCGAGTCACTGGTTCCCTCGAACCAGTGTGGTGAAAGGATTTTACTTGCGCCTCAAAGAGGCTCCTTTCGTGCACTTGACGCATGTCTTCAAATTTTTTGTTCTAGGACATGTCGATTTCCTCACGATGTTTTCCTTCACCGTCTGAGAACGTGGTATTGCGCAAATAAATTTTTCAATTGAAAAACTCATATTTGCACACGGGATTTGAACCGGTGACCTCCGGATTGAAACTCGGGATCAGTACCACGAGACCACCACGCTCTCCAAAACTTCCCAGGAATTAAGCGCTAAGTAGTAAATAAAACTAATGGTCACCCATCAATATAGTGACTTTCCTGGACATTGCTTAACCTGATCGATCTTTTAATAAGTCCTAACTGAATCGGCAGGGTAGCTCCGACCGAACTACTTTCTGTAGTCAGAAGTAAATGTAGCCGTCGCTAAATGCCAAGCGATGTGTCGAAGGATTCCACTTGACAGCGACGACCATGGCAGCCGCTAAAGACGACACTCAGCCAGTCGCAAAATTGCGAATCGTGTGTTGAGTTCTCCCAATATGCGTCTTGGAGTCCGAGAGAAACCATTAAAACCATTTAATCCTCCACCATCTTCAAGAGTTTTAAACTTAGAGCCTACGTGGGTTAGTTTCCATCTCCCAGTAGTAACACGAAAGCATGTCGAGTTCCGTGGCTTACCTAAGAACGGCATGGACAGAAGAAATTTGTGCTGCCACTGGCCGATGTGAAGATCACTGGTGCTGGTTACGATGATAGTCTTGAACGAAAGCATGTCCAGGGACATGGCCAGAAGACATATACAGCAGACCGTCAGTAGACCGAAGCTGTACGACCCTTGACCTGGAAATAATTTTTATATTTGATCA
Organism: Chesias legatella; assembly: GCA_947359385.1. Taxonomy (NCBI): domain Eukaryota; kingdom Metazoa; phylum Arthropoda; class Insecta; order Lepidoptera; family Geometridae; genus Chesias; species Chesias legatella. Next base: position 5,614,141 of record OX375777.1, on the reverse strand, counting down.
ATTGATGCATCGTGCTGATTTATTTTAGATAGTTACCTATTTTTTTCAAGACATTAGTAATCTTGTGCTATGTTAGGTTGTAATAGAATATGAATTGGTTCTTCCCTTACCTAAGTAGGACCACTACGTTTTGTTTTGCTTACGGGCAGAATTTACCTCTTAACATCTAGCTCGTCTCATAACTTATTCGCATGTTAAAAGCCATCGACTCTTTACCTTTTTTTTGTATACTAAATGTTGCCCGCGACTTCGTCCGCGTGGAATTCGGTTTTATCACGTACCCCTATTTTACCCCTCGGAAAAGTAGCCTAAGTTACTTCTTGTTACATCAGCTATCTGCCAGTGAAAGTCCCGTCTAAATCGGTCCAGCCGTTTCGGAGATTAGCCGGAACAAACAGAAAGACAGACAGACAGACAACAATTGTAAAAATAGTTGTTTTGGTATATTAACCGTTTATACATCCATATGCACTTAGAAAAAAGCGGTTATTTTAATATTACAAACACACACTCCAATTTTATTTATTTGAATATATTGCAGTATATGTAATGTGACGGGTTTTTCCATATTTTAGGACTTAAGTCGAAAGTATTTATATCTTAATTGACAGAGGATACCAGTCAAGATCCGAAATCCCATCGGTTCTCCATCATTTCCACACTCACATAAAAAACATTCATGCCAAGTACCAAAAAGCGTCTTAATACAGGGTCCTAATCAAAAAGGGCGTATTGTTATTTAGTGACCCTTCCTCATTGTAATCCGCTTAAAGAGTTGCTATTCGAGTCACTGGTTCTCTTGAACCAGTGTGGTGAAAGGATTTTAAGTACGCCTCAAAGAGGCTCCTTTCGTGCACTTGACACATGTCTTCGAATTTTTAGGTCTAGGACATGTCGGTTTCCTCACGATGTTTTCCTTCACCGTTATGAGGACGTGGTATTGCGCACATAAATCTTTGAATCGAAAAACTCATAGGTGCACGTCGGGATTTGAACCGGCTACCTCCGGATTGACACTCGGGGTCAGTACCACTAGGCCACCACGCTCTCAAACGCTTTAAGAGTGAACTGCAGTAACTAACCTGTTAAAGTGAGTGCTTCGTCATACGTATAAGGTTTCACCATGTTGACATCCTTGCTGATCACCCACACGGTCACATTCTCTTCACTACCTTCTTCCTCATCACTGTCATCAAAATCCTTGGAGCGGTATTTTCCCGATACTATGTTTCTTTCGACATACATTATGGTAGCGACGTACTACGAGTCAAGCCATTTCAAACCATCAGTCTCATTCGCTTTCCTAACTCTTCCGTAAGTTTGAATCCCAAAAAAGATTATGATTTTAATAGAACCTGTGGTTGTCTACAACAAATTTGTGGAAGTTTTATACTAAGAAAAATAATATGCCATTGTAACTGAGTTAGTTACTTAATTTTATGGTAAACAACGGCTATGCGAGGTAATGTGGCGCGCGTGATGCTACTGAAACTGTTCGTACCGAATGTATGAATATTAATTTTACAAAATTATCTTGTCTTCGTTGTGTCATGGTTTTCCTATTGGAACACTACATGTTAAAATTTAGCGATTTAAAACAATGTGGAAGCGAAACTGTGCCAGTAACTAAATACTAATAGTTTAGGACTTCAAAAATGTGGTTTCAATGGTCTTCAGTGTTTTATTGTGGTTACGATCACTGTTTGCCCTAAAATCATAATCTAGACTAATAAGTAATAAAACATGATTAAATCATACTTTTTACATTCCTACTAGTCAGACCTATGATGATGCTAGTAAAAAAAATATATAAGATAAATTAGCGAAAAATAAATGAGACTGCGATTGATTTATTATACTATATACCATGATTTAATTTTAACGTTTATGTTGTGTTTATTTTATTGGTTAATGATTATCATATAGGTATATTGCAACTAATAAGTTTCGCTTCTTAGGGAATTTATGTAGTTCTGATGATACAATAGGGATAATAAATTTTAAAAATAATGGTTCAAGCATATTTTTTTTATTATTTACATATTATATACATATTCGTCTATTATTTAATATTTTTTGTTACCTACATTTTATTCGCTCCAACTAAAAAAGACATCAACAATTATCTCAGTTGATATCCATAGAACGATATAGGAACAGTCGTTATAGAGCTCGATCGGTAAATATTATCTAAACGTAAATTTAGAACGTATTTGTAAATTACATCTTGTTATTTATATAAAATGGTGAAGTGTGAGTTAGATTACGTGCTAAGGGTTCCTACCAATAAATTATGTGTTTTGTATCCAACAGCCGTCTCTAGAGATCGTCCAATTCACACTTCTGCAGATTTTTTTGTCTTACTTTGTGTCAATTAATCATAAGAATAAATGTATAATTGTTTGTGTTGTTTTTCATGTACAGTTTTTTACATAAAATTTGTATTTTTTTTGTATTTGTTTATGTTATGGACGTATAATAATTTAAGAGCAGTAGAACTCTCGCCAAGTTCGTCCGGGGAAGTACTGCCACCATGCCCATTTCTGCCGCCAAGCAGTAACGCTTTCGCGTTACTGTGTTCCGGTTTGAAAGGTGTGGTTGCCGGTGAAATTACAGGCACATGAGACATTCCACCTACTCGTCTCAGAGTTACAGGCGCATAGAAAGAAAGAAAGAAGACATTTATTCACACACACACTGTATACAACAACGGCTAACATCACAAAAACACAAAAAGAACACTAACAAAACATAAAATAAAACAAAAAAAAAATAATGTGGAACGCTGTCGCGTACAGCATTGTGTGAAAAGCCTTGAGCTCAGCACGTGCTGCAACAGGTTACAGCGCTGATTTTCAGCTCAAGGCTTTGGTGGCATACGTTGTGACTTGGGTCTTGCCGTACCTAGTATGGGAGGACCCAAGCCGCAGCGCTTGTTATGGGCTGAGGTTACCACTTAACACCAGGTGGGCCGTCAGCTCGTCCTGTAACTGTATTACATAAAAAAAAAAAAAAAATTGCATTGTAGAACTCATCTGTTGTTGTCAATATAAACAGGTAATTGTCATAATTAATAACTCATCTACCAAGGATATTTTAAAAGAACCCACAGTTCATTAAACTTGGTTCGTATACAAGTGTAAGGGTTTTATAAAAATATTATCATTATCGGGCACACATTTAGTAAACATCTTTACATTTACACGTATCTCTCAGTGTAAGGGTCACCGACTCATCATAAACAATTTGTGTGCTGTGCAATAAAAACATGAATGTATCCCAACTGTTTTAATACGAATCAGCTATAGATAGAGCAGATGGCCCACCAGGTTTTCAACTAGATCCTCTGCCCATAAACAAAAGCAATATACGTTCCAGTCCTCCCTAGTTAAATATGAGAAGACCCAAGTCGCACCGTCCGTTACTGCTTGACGGTAGTCATGGCGGCAGTACTCTCCGGACGAACTTAGAACAAGTTCTACTATAAAGCCTACTACTACAACGAAAGTATGTTAAATACTTTCGTTTGGCTTCGTATCGGTTCAGCTATTTTATCGCACGCTAGAATAAAAACCCTTTCAAAAGCAGCCAAGTCGTGTGATGATGTGTAATTTTACAATATCTCACAATCTTCAGTTCAAGTTAGAAATAAAGCGTTTGGTTGATATTTCTAAAGCTATTTAAATATAAATTATATTAATTATATAATTAAATATAAATATAAATTATATAATTCTATTATATAATTTAAATATAAAGCTTATTTAAATAATCCCTAGAATATAAAGGGTTGAACATATTGAAATAATTACTTAAAATTTAATAAAGCATATTTTCTGGAGTTTGTTGTCAAATACCTAATCATCAAATTATAGGTAGCAGATATATAATTGCAAGTATTATCATTGCATATTTTTTTTATAAATACATTAATAAACGATGGAAATCAATAGAAATAATTGGTAGATAATTGGATTAATCGACCCACTTTGCTTTAACAACATACCTTACAACCTACTAGTAATATAGGTACGTTGCAATTTTATGGTAAGTAAATCCAAGAATACGCGATTACCTAACCATTCCTGGACGGTCCGTGGCTAAGTTGATAGTAACCCTACCCGCAAAGCGAGGTCCTAAGTTTGACTCTCAGCCGGGCATAACTTTTAAAACTGTGTTTGATAAAACATAAAATGTATGTGTGTATATAGTATATATTTATATACACACATACTCGATGGCCTCATAGCTCAGTTAGTAGTAACCCTGCCTTTTGCACTATAGGTCGTGGGTTCGATTCCCACCCAGGATAAACATTTGTGTGACAAACAGGTGTTTGTTCTGTGTTTGGGTGTTGATATGTATTTACAAAAAAGTTTTATTTATGTATGTATATCAGTTGCCTGGTTCCCATGATTAATTTGGTGCTAAATGGCGCTGTGTGAAATGTCCACCAATATTTATTTATTTATGCCTGGTTTTGCACTACATAATACTAAATAATACATAAGATGTGATCGAAAATAGACCCAAAATAAAAAGATTAAGTGATCTGATCAAGTGAATGATAGACTGATTTTAATTGACCCGTCCGCAAGTCGACCAAGGCTGGTTGCAATCCTGTTAGGGACAGGTTCACGAGCGGCCCTAATCACGCACTCGGTCACTCACTGCGTTCCACAAACACACCACGTGATCACCCAACTAACACATGTGGTGAAATTACAGGCACATGAGACATCCCGCGTGACTTCAGAAATAGGTTTGTTGTAGCACTTCCCCCAATGAAAGCATAGGTATAGTAAGTTATAATGCCGCAAATAGTCAAAAGTCGTGCTAGAAGAGCATACTAGCAAACATTTGGGGAGCCAACGTTGCTCGCGAACGTAGGTGATCGACCTTTGAATCCCTACACGTGTCCCCCGGATAGTGTGAAAGGAGCAACCCAAAGTAGCAGTAGAACTTGTGCTAAGTTTGCCCTGAGAAGTACTGCCACCACACCTAGTAATCTGCCGCCAAGCAGTCATGCACTCGTGTTGGTGTGTTCCGGTGGAAATGGGTGCCGGTGAAATTGCAGCTACAAGAGATATGCATGTTTTCCTTCAACCATTTGGAAAAGATGAGATGGAGCATATATATTTTTCTGTATTTGAACCTGTGAATTCCGGATATTTACCTACCATTGAGCCACCATGCGCCTCGTTACATGACAAAAACAGTCACAAGTGGAGTCAGATATAGTTCCTCTGGTAGCGGGTTCAAAGTTGGCGATCACCCAATGCAGATCGCTCTTCCTATACTGTTCGATGTTTTTCCATAAAAGTAGGCTTTGCCAACTCGGTGATATAATTTATGGCATAATCTCATAGTCCGGTAATTGATAGGGAAGTGCCGGATTAGTCGACAAGTCGGAGATTTTTATAGTTCATGGTTGAGGGAGCAGATGACCCACCTGACATCAAGCATCATTCTTTGGTGATCATGACAGCAATAAGTCAAAGTCAATAATTTTATTTCCATAGAATTCATAAATAAACGTCAATAGACGTTTCCAAGCCTATTTAGGCTTTATTAGCCTATATTATTATATTCAAAACATTAGGTCACGCGTTCTTATCGCTAAGTTTGACGCCTGTTCAAACCTTATCTGACCCTCCATGGAGAACAGACAAGAAACTCCTTCTTCTTCGAGTCACCGGTTCTACCAGTGTGGTGAAAGGATTGTAAGTGCGCCTCAAAGAGGCTCCTTTCGTGCACTCGACACATGTCTTCGAATTTTCAGTTCTAGGACATGTCGATTTCCTCACGATGTTTTCCTTCACCGTTTTGAGAACGTGGTATTGCGCACATAAATCTTTCAATCGAAAAACCCATAGGTACACGTCGGGATTTGAACCGGCGACCTCCGGATTGAAACTCGGGGGTCAGTACCGCTAGACCACCACGCTCTCTAGAAGAAGAAGAAAGAAGAAGAAGAAACTCTTAAAGGAGGGCTTCCTGTTTTTCGCGAGCACGATCCTTTTTACGATCTGAGTACTTAGATCTATGTTACATTTATGACTACGCAAAATAAATTTAGATCTCTAATCACTGCAAGAATGTCTTCAAATTGCATAGCTTGCGCCCATCTCCCTAAGTCATCGATACACTTGATCTAAATCTGCAGATAAACGTTTCGCGTTTTAACGAAAATTTAAAAATTTCTAGCCTTACGCCATAGATGGTTACCTAGGTGGTAAATTGGCTCACGTACCAGAAAGCAGCCTCCACGACCTCGCCTCTTCTAGAAATGGCACCGCCTGTATGGAAACAGAAGAAGTCGTATGCAACCTACCCCCAAAACAATCCTAAGCAACTTGCATTTACAGAAAAGTGAGAATGAAGACAAGACATATGTTTAAAAAGGACCATATCACCTTCGAGGTGGGTTGTTATTACAGTGGTAATTATAGTGATAGTAACTTATAGTGTGTAACAGGACAGATTTAAAAAATACAATTATCACCCTGAGATGTGAAGAACCAAGTCTTACAAGCATGATCAAATCTTGTTTACAAATGATTTCTAATGGACGCCTCAAACCTTGTTTACAAGTGATTTTGTAGACTGTAATATGTACTACATATGTATTTCCTAATCGGATGAGTGTGGTTACCTTTCCAACACTATTATTCCCAGATTTCAATGTCATTTGTCTCGCGCATGCGCTGTACCCAGTGTCTGCCCGCCCGCAGTGTGCGCGCAACCATACGTCTAAGAGTGGTCCAGCAATTATCTTATAGTTTCAATAAGTTTCGTTTATCGAACAAAATTATTAAATTAACTATTTGTCATTAAATAAAAAGTTACGTTCACTTGAAGAAAATATGTTTTAAATTTTAATCCATGTGAGTATTTGTTGTATTTTTTTTATTAAGACTGTTAATATGATAAAATATAAATTCATCTCAACGTGGAAGTTGCGTTCAAATATTTTATGTCCGTTTCGCTAGGCTTTCTAGGGTTTGGAACTGGAAGCTTGGTTCGATTGTATGCCCTCCAAAGCACGTCAAAGTTTTCATCTGAGAATACATCACTAGACCAAATTTTAATTAATAATAATAATAATAAATAGTGGTGGTCATTTCACACAGCGCCATCAAGCCCCAAAGTAAGCAAAGCATAGCTTGTATCAGGAGAACCAGACAACTGATAGAATACATATATATTTTTATTTGTACTACATATAATACAAATTGACAACCAGACAGAACAAACACCTGTATTCGTCATACAAATGTTTGTCCTGGGTGGGAATCGAACCCACGACCTACATTATGGAAGGCAGAGTTACCAGCAACTGAGCTGTGAGGCCAGTCAAATAAATTACATTTAGTCTAACTAGCAGAAAATTTAATATTTTTGATCACCTGAATTATTAGAGTGAAATACAAGATAATGTTATGAGATAATTTTTTTTTTTTTTTTGTGTCTTGAATTTGATTTGATAGTTTTTTTTTTGATAACAATATATAATATCATCATTATTTAATTTTAAATTATTTTTAAATAAGCTTTAAAAACAATTACAATCTAAATAAAGAAAAATTTCAAACACGTTTTTAAATACTATACAGTGAGTGTCTGAGTGAGTGTCTTTTTTTTAATTATTCTACATTTTTGACTTCGTTGTATTATTATTATTTTTTTGACTGTATAATTTTTCTGTATTAATTTTTTTATCCTTAATTATTGCACGTCATGTAATGACAGAGTTTGTGAAACTATTTTTGTAACTTTAACATCTTGTACATACTACCAGGCTTTATGCAAATAAATGATTATGATTATGATTTTGAGGCCAAGGCCTTAAATTCGGAATCATCCTGAAGATGTAAAAACTGTCAATTAAATAGAGCGAATAAAATTAGATTTATGTCATGGGCATCGCCGCGCCGCCCGATAACATCAATCCAAACTAATTGTTATTGTTTTTAAGTAAATTACATTAGTGACATACTTAGAAATGATAACAACATAGAACAGCGCCGATAAAGTTCATAAATATTTTGTTGCATTAGATTATCGTTGAACTCGCACCTACCGGCACCGGCCGAATTACAACAATCTTGTCTCACTGATATAAATGTCAGAGCACGATGTATGTATGTTTGTTTTTTACCCTTTCACGCCCATACTATTGAATTTTGAATTTTGAAATTGAATGTATCGGTTGAAATTACTGTGATCTGGAAGTTTAAAAGTAATTGGTAAACATTTTTATGTGAAAAGTTTCGGTTCAAGCCGATGGCCCAACTGTTGTTAAGCGGTAACCTCTGCCCATAACAAGCGATACGACTTAGATCCTACCCATCTACGTAAAACAAGACCTGTCGCATATAAGCCTGAGACTAGCTGAGACGTGAATGACTGAAGTGCCTGTAATATCACCGGCAACCACAACTTTCAAACCGGAACACAGTAACGCGAATGCATTCTTGCTTTACGGCAGAAATAAGTATAGTGACAGTACTTCCCTGAAAGAACTTGGCGTAAGTTTACTGCTTTTACTGTGCACGCGTAGTTTTGATACTGCAGGGAATTATTACCGGACGAACATGATAATTATAAATTCAGTATTATATTTTATTGGACTGGATCTTTGTCCCTAAACTATATCCATTTATTCCTATTGAATTTTCATCGACTTAAGGCCACAATTATTTTGATTGTAGCGATTTGTAACGGTAAATGGATTACTAAATAACATGTTTTTTTATTTCAGAACTCCTCTGATAATAATATATTGGATAAATATTAATGAAAATGGGATTTATTACGAAGAAAATCGTTAAAGGATCTCAACCACAGACTGTGATTAAAAGTAAGCAAAGTGTTAACATTTGTCTTGGATAGACATTACACATTGGCCTTGCCCCTACCACCAACATCACAACATGGATCTTCTCGTACTTAAGTATGGGAACACCCAAGCGCACCGCCTTGCCCCCATCACTCTAAGACTTTACGATGAAACGTCGCATGTTACGCGTTTGCTCGGTGGCAGAAATGGGTATGATGGTATTTACCCGGACGAACAACGCACAAAAGTCTACTGCTACTGAAACCAGTTTCAATTAATGAAATTTCACAAGGAAATAAATAACGGCATAACAATAACTAATAGCAGTAGAACTCACGCCAAGTTCGCCCGGGGAAGTACTGCCACCATGCCCATTTCTGCCGCCAAGCAGTAACGCATTCGCGTTACTGTGTTCCGATTTGAAAGGTGTGGTTGCCGGTGAGATTACAGGCACATGAGACATTCCACCTACATGTCTCAGAGTTACGGGCGCATACGATGCGACTTGGGTCTTATCATAGCTAGTAGGGGAGTCGCATCGGTTGTTATGGGCCAAGGTTATCACTTAACAACAGGTGGGCCATCAGCTCGTTTCGTAACTGCATCTAATAAAAAAAAAACGTTATTCTCTTTCTCTTATATAACTGTGTGTAGGAACGTATTAGTCCGAGTTTTTATCGAAATGTTTAGGAATTACATTTAAAATTATAGGGTCAGACTATTAGATGGACTGGTAAACCTTGAAACAGTTTTAAATCCTTCAATACGTCTGATATTGAATACGATTGCATAAATAGATGTTTTATTGAGACCTTAAAGTTGGGCACACTGCACTTTTTATATTAAAATTTGGTTAATAGGCCACTCGGGCAAAGCAGGGCCGTCGGAAGCTAGTGGACAATACAATGACTTAATGTTCTCATTTCAGGAAGGGTTCTGTGGAGCGTCTTGTTTGGAATAACTCTACTGATTATTGATGTTGTTCTCTTGATAATTGATCCTGTACTTCTAATTACTAAATATGTAAGTTTTAGAATATAGATTCTGCAGCAGCAACATTAAAAGACAAGTCACTTACTGCAAATGCATCTTATCAGAGAGTTTGTAATGCGTCAACTCAAAGAAGTCAGATGCATCTACTTAGGTATTTCAAGGTAGTTCTTCGGCCTCACAGCTCAGTTGGTAGTATCGCTGCCTTCTGCGCTGTAGGTCGTGGGTTCGATTCCCACCCAGGACAAAAATTTATGTGACAAACATAGATGTTTATTCTGTGTCTGGGTGTTTATTTTTCTTGGTGTTGTATGTATTTACAAAAAAAAGTATATAAGTATTATATCAGTTGTCTAGTTCCCATGACACAAGCTATGCTTAGCTTACTTTGGGGCTAGATGGCGCTGTGTGAAATGTACACCAATATTATTATATTATATTATTCTCACTGAGATTCCAAGAAGAAAGAACTCATGTGCATGTAATTTTACTGGCACCACGCCCTTCAAGCCGGTCAGGTTTTTCTTTTCTCGCAATAGTAAGAGTTGCTATTTACGCTATTTATTTTATTATAGGAACCAGACAACTGATATAATACTTATATACTTTTTTGTTATACTTAAATATAATACATAATAACACCCAGACACAGAACAAACATCTATGTTCGTCACACAAATGTTTGCTCTGGGTGGGAATCGAACCCACGACCTACAGCAGAAGGCAGAGTTACTACCAACTGAGTTATGAGGCCAGTCATAGTTGGTCAAGTCAATAATCATGAAGTGACGTTAAAGTTTCGCTACGTTTGTTCTCGATACAGAATGTTCGTGTGGACTACGGCACATACATCCATGAGGCCTTGAGCCAAGAGCTGGCTGGGGTTCACATCTCCACGTACCTCTTCAACGTCACCAACGCGGAGCGGTTCCACTCCGGCCTCGATCCCAAGATGAAGGTCGAAGAAGTCGGCCCCTTTACTTATCAGTATGTAACGCTATCTTCAGTCCATGTGAGAAAATGTAGACTATATATTTCACATCTTTGTCTATGTTCCAAGTTTAAGCCAAATAAGTCAGTAGTTCTGTGGACTCAACCAACATCCAACCAATCAAAATTTTGTATTTATAACATTACTTTGACTTTTATCCACTGATATTTGGTGATCTTAAAGTTGAGTTTAAAAACCGTTTTTGAACAATATCTTTACTGCTCGATAGCTAAATGGGTAAGCCCTGCAAATACTTGTCGGATGACCAACAAGTTTTTGTCTTAGATGTTTCTGTTGTGTATCTATGTACGTGCAGGATATACCAGGGCAGTGGGTTTAATACAACGTATTTTATAAAAATGTATTCATAGGGAATGGAGAAGAAATGATTTGCTGGAGATTGACCACGATGCTGACGTCATCCGGTACTCCCCCAGGATCCGGACGAAATTCCTGATTGACAGATCCATAGGCAGGCCTGAAGATATCAACATCACCATGCCCAATATTGCAATGCTGGTAATTTATTGTATTAGTAACGGGATACTTTAGATGAGGTGTTCGGTGTCTGCGGCCGTACCGAAGTAGGATGCGTTCGGACGGTTTTTTCATTGAAAATACTCCAAGCGAAAACGTGATGCCTGCAAACATCTTGCTTATCTTACCGACATTTACTTTTAGCTTACATGATTATGTAGTTTATTAATACGCCCTTAATGTGTTGTCTGATATGATTAGATAAATACATAAATATGATAAATACACTAAAAGCACAGATACATATATTCTTGTTTGTATTGGTTTCTATGTATCACTTCCTTGTTACTATGTTTATTTCTATAGGCAATAACTCCTGTTGGTTTCCTTTTGGACTGGATGAAACTCCCTACACAAAACACAAGCCATATTTCACTTCACTTTCAGAGCATGGCATCGAGGGTAAGCACCTTCTCACTGATCCCGCGACTGGGCTACAATCTCCTGACAGCCAGGTTGAAGTCCAAGTCGATGGTGCAGATGGCGACTTCCGACTACCTGTGGGGGTATGACGAGCCGCTGATCCGGCTCGGCAACTCCTTGCTGCCGGGGTGGATAGACTTCGATGTCATGGGAGTGCTGGATAGGGTGCGTTAATGGTGACTACAGATATACGCAAAATCCTGCGCTAAACACCTTTCAATATGTAAAAGTGGATATATTTAGCAAAACAGCTTTGGCCATTCTAAATAACAATTAAAAGACAAATTTCAAAAAATTTTAAATAACAACCTTTTTCAAATTTTGGTGAAATAACTTTTTTTGTTGGATCAATAATAAATCTCAATCCATTTACACAGCTGTATGATAAGAAGGCCAGGTTCTACTACGAGGTGAGCGCCAACAGCGCCGACGCATTCGCCATCAAGACTGTAAATGGTCTCCGAGGGCTCGACGCTTGGGGATACAAGAACGCTAAAAAACGGTAAACACAAAAACACAAAACAAAATTAAGATAAATTCAAACTGATTGATGTCACAAAAAACAGTATGGCAGTAACTAAGAATATTTCTCTCCCTCCAGAAACAAATGCAACACCTTCACGGACGTCTACGAAGGCATCAACTACTCTCCGGAGATGACCAGCGAGCGGAGAATCAGGATCTACCGCAACATTCTGTGCCGTCTCCTCGAGCTGGACTACCACGGCACCAAGGACTCCTTCGGGGCGCAGGGTCTCGAGTACCGAATCAGCAATCGCACCTTCACCAGAAACACTGATACAGAGTGCTTGTGCGATATGGGTATATGCCAGGAAGGGATCTCGGATCTTTCGCCCTGCTTCTTAGGTATGGCCAGTTTTTTGCGAAGTGTTTTATTGGTGTACTAATGTTTTAGAATACAGCTTCAGTAAAGTTATTTATAAGTGCAGATAGATGTTTGGTGCAGAATTTGCTTCCGACTCCTGATCAAGGTTCATTATTAGCATTTCCAAATTTTTGTGTTTGTCAAATCCTATACAGTTATTTTTGAACCTCTAAGCAAAAGTGACATAAATTAACTTAATTACGTATTCCAAATGAATCGGAGTATCGGCAATTGAGCCGTTTGTATGAGCAATAGATATATAGATAATAATACTTTACTGATTACCACACATGAAAGTTTTGTAAAGATTACTTAATGCTGTGTGTTGTAGTGTATTTGTACGCTGTAAGATTATTTTGTAATATATGGATTCTGATTTATAATATTACTTAATATTGGAACCTGATGATTTTGACCTGAAATCGAACAGCTTCTGATTAAATTGTTGCGGTGAGAATAATTGAAATTAATATTTATAACTAAAGTCAGTAATTGGCCAGCCTATGCTAATCTGACCCACTTGTACCCCGTTATGCCTGTCAGTGAGGGATAATTAAGGCAAATACGTATTTCTGTAGAAGGTTGACTGGTTGATACTTTTGTTACTAGAAGCCTGTGAATCTTTCTACTATAGAAACATCAGTGTGATAAACGTTTGTAACTGTAGAAATGTGGACGGGAATAAAATCTGGATTGTTTAATAATATTGATTTTGTAACAGAATAAATATGTAAGAAAGACATATTATAATAATACATATTATAAGATCATATTATACCACCTTTCAGGATTAACAAATTTTGACAATTTTTCCAGCAAAGGATTGAATAGGGTCTCACCAGTCACCTAATTAATAATAATAATAATAATTTATTTATTTCAGGCTACTTAGTATTAAATACATTGGCCCATATAAATATATACCTTAGTGACTAACATACATATAAATAATAATAGCACACAATATTAATCGTATGAACAGTATTGGTTATAATCATTTTGGATCCGGTTCGGCTCAATCACAGTTATGATAAATCTCTATTTGATATAATAATTAAACTTAAACAATATTTGCATTATCTATATAAATGAATAACATTGAAAACAGGAGAATTACTTTTTATTTATAGAGATTGTGAATGAAAATACTTCACGTACTTAGGTGTCTTAATATTGACTTTCTGTTATAGGGCTGCCGTTGGTATTATCGAACGCCCATTTCTTGCATGCAGACCCCAAGCTGTATGACAAAATCGAGGGCATGAGACCAGATGAGACGCGACACGGGAGCTCATTTGTGATAGAACCTGTAAGTTCCAGATCTCTCTGGGCGAGTGATAGTGTATAGAAAATAATGTTTGTAATGGGCGTCTGTTTGTCTGCAGACCTGAGCTAGCATAGTGAAGTCCATTCTACGAAAGAAGTCCATACGCTGTGGCGCTAGTTTCTACGCAAAGGCAAAACTTCGGCTTCGCTATACGTTAGTTCCATTAACTGCCGCGGGACTCCTTTCATGAAACGAATTCTAGAAGACTATTTTATTTGAGCATGGTATTTTGGCGTTATGGCAGCTCAAGACATACTCACACGTATTTTATGTTATCTTGTCTCGGGATGAAGCAGTGCAGAGATGAAATACAATAAATTACGACACAAGTTTTCGTTGTCATGACCTCTTAGAGGTTATAACTTGCTCGATCAATTACTATAGTATATTTAAAAAAACTTAAGATACGAACTTCTATCTCACAGCCATGTTATTGAGTTTTGCAATTTCTTCTTCCAGCATTTTCTAAAGTTAAGGTCCATCTCAAGACGAATGCTGTCAAGATAATATAAGACTTTTTGATACTTCCTTTAAATACATTACACGAGTAATCGTAAGCAGTATTAGTACATCAGACCAGTTTTCATCGTATTAAGAAATAGTGCTGGAAAGATAATTGTAAGGATATATGAACTTCCAGAAGACCGGCATGGCGCTGGAGACCAGGTTTTCAGTGCAGGTGAATCTGTACGTGGGAGACGTCGGTTTCAACCCGGAGACCAGGCCCTACTCCAACATGGTTATACCCGTCGCATACTTCCAAATTGTAAGTATTTTCTCAATTCTTTAACCACCTTGTAAGAAAACGTGACAACTTCTAACAATTTATCTCCTGCTTATTGATAAGGGTCGCAAGCTCTATTTCTATTTAGTTTCAATCTATGGCAGCAAAAGCCAGTTTAATTTTAAATTTTCTTACCACCTAACTGTTGGGTCCTAACCAGAAAGAAATTAGTTGAGTGCATAAAATAAATAAATATATATTAGTGGACATTTCGCACGGTGCCATCTAGCCCCAAAGTAAGCTAAGCGTAGCTTATATCATGGGAAACAGAAATTAATATAATACTTATATCCTTTTTTATAAATTAATACATATAATACATATCCCAGACAGAAAAACATCAATGATCACATAAATGTTTGTCCTGGGTGGGAATTGAACCCACGACCTACAGCTCAGAAGGCAGGGTTACCTACTAACTGATCTGTGAGACCAGTCGATTACAGAACATTAATTACACTACTCTTTTTGATGTGAAACATCTATAGCCGCACGTAAAACCGATTTCTGGCTTGGCGACGCGTCGCCACGGCATGAGCGCTGATTGGTCCGTTCAAGGTTACGGCAAATCATAAACATTATTAGTGATGGGGTACTTAGTTTCTTAGAAAATAATGTCGATGTTTCACATCTGCCAGGCGTTCCGTGACGGCTCACATTTTTTTATCCTAATTTTAACCTAATTTTATCGCAACTCAAGAAAATGTAAAACAAATATTTTTAGTTATGTCATTACGTCACTACGCCCGCCATAGGCAGCCTTACCAATAGATGATTCAGGTTTATATAACTTCAGGTACAACCGAGACTAGACGCCGAGCAGATCCACAACCTGAGACTGATGTACGTCGTGGGACCTAGCATAGTTCTGGCCTCGCAACTTGTTCTTCTGCTCACCAGCTTGTGTGCTATCTCCTACTCCGCCGCGATGTACTGCCGCTGGGCAGGAACAAACAGGAACGTAGTGTTGCGCGCTTGTCTCAGTGAGAAGAATAATACCGAGGTGCCTTTGATGAGATAGACAATAAATACCTTTTTAATACCTTAATTATACTTTAAAAAATGTGCGTGGTTGTATTTTTAAGTAATGTTTCTTTAACTTTGAGCCTAATTAACGTCATGTTTTAGTTTTTCTTTTGTCTTCTATTGTTATTTGCATCATTTACAGTTATGTGGTTTTCTGAATAATAGGCTATTGCCATCAAAAAGATATTAGGTGTGTGTGTAATTTTAACATCGAGGATATCAATTATTGTAATCACGTTGAAAAATTGCAGAGAGATACTAAAATGAAAAATACATTTGGTAATAAATATATGTCTTTTATGTTTTATAAGTGATGGAACGAGCATACGGCCCACTTGATGTTAAGTGGTAACCAACGCCCATAGACAACAAGTTAAATTAGAGATAATTTAAGGTTTAGGTGTGTTAAAGTAGACATCATTTAAGGTTTAGGTGTGTTAAAGTAGAGATAATTTAAGGTTTAGATGTGTTAAAGTAGAGATCATTTAAGTTTGTGTTTTGTTTGTTAGTAGAGATAATTGATAATTTTGTTTGTTATATATTTTTAAGTAAAATGTAGAATCAAAGATCTTGTGGTTGCAAAATATCTTATGCGTCTACAATTTTGTATAAATGTGTATTTTTTTATTTACATAACAACGTAATAAAAATAGTCCGGAATATATATATATAAAATAAAAATTAAGGTATACGAGAAACAACAGTCTGTAAATGTATGATGTTTTGTATTGTGTGTGACTCCTTCCATGGATACCATCAAAATAATGTTTGTTTGCATAATAAATAATACCTACACATTTAATAATTGCAATTATATAGAAAGCAAAGCAGAATATAAAATAGCAAGTCTGAAGCAAAATAAAAAAGGGTAGAAATTACTCAACATAAAATTGCATTATAATGATTTTGCCTTAAATATGTATTAATACCGAATATTGTAAATTATAATTGTCTGATTGGGGTTTTTAAGGGATAAGTTTGTACCTACATATTTAGTACTATACCTAGTGCTATATGTTTATTTTTATAAATTTTCATCAATGTACATATTATAAAATCTACAAGTATGACCATGTATAGCTAGAACACAAAAATAGGGGGTCTCTTCTAATACAGGTTTCTTTAAACTTAACACTAGAGTTCTCAATTCATCACAGCAACAACATTGTGATTTGAATAAATATATTTTGTTTGTTTATTTGTTTTGAGTACAGAGTATTGTGCACTGTTCTGAGAGTTCTGAGAGTACAGTACTGCAAGAAGGTGTAACAACGCGCAGCCCCTCGGTTTTCCTCAAACTTAAGCTAGTCCAAGCGTGGTACGTGTTTCTCACGAATGAAGGTATGAAGGTCATTGGCGTAGGTATGTCCATATATTATATGCATATTATTATATGAAATTAAAAGTTCAAATATTATACAAAGTAACTTATCTATACAAATAAATAAAATAGGAATGTCTGTTTGTAATATTAAAATAACCGCTTTTTACTAAGTTCATAATATGGATGTAGTCATGGTAAATCTAACAAACCAAAATTTTTTTTTTGTCTGTCTTTCTGTTTGTTCCGGCTAATCTGTGAAATGGCTGGATCGATGTTGACGAGACTCACTGGCAGATAGCTGGATAACAAGGAGTAACTTAAGCTACTTTTCCGTGGGGTAAAATAGGGGTGCGTGATAAAACCGAATTCCACGCGGACGAAGTCGCTAGCAACAGCTAGTTACGCAATAAGATTCCCCTCTTCACACATGTTTCCTGGGGATATCACTTACACCTAAATTATAGAATAAATATAATAATACCTAATTAATTATTTAATAAACCGCCTCTACCATACAAAATAGTCAACTGAGAAAAGAGCAGTAGAACTCTCGCCAAGTTCGTCCGGGGAAGTACTGCCGCCATGCCCATTTCTACCGCCAAGCAGTAACGTGTTCGCGTTATTGTGTTCCGGTTTGAAAGGTGTGGTTGCCGGTGAAATTACAGGCACAAGAGACATTCCACCTGCACGTCTCAGAGTTACGGGTGCATACGATGCGACTTTCGTCTACTCGTACCTAGTAAGGAAGGACCCAAGTCGCATCGGTTGTTATGGGCAGAGGTTACCACTTAACACCAGGTGGGCCGTCGGCTGGTTCCATAACTGTAACACATAAAAAAACTGAGTTTATAAATCTACAACTCTGTTAAAAGTATTATTATTGAAAACGTGACACCTTAGATGAATATTGTGACGACAAACTCTTTTTTCTTTTTATGTGGATATTTCACACAGCGCCATCTAGCCCCAAAGTAAGCATAGCATGCATCATGGGAACCAGACAACTGATATAATACTTATGTACTTTTGTGTAAATACATACATACAATACATACCCAGACACAGAACATTGAAATTGGTGTTGAACGGTTGTATAATATATTTTTCGATAAGAGGGAATATTTTTTTCAAATGGCCTCATATTCTAATAAAATCAAAATAATAATAAAAATTAAACTTGAGAAGACCTTGTGCGTCTCGGCACGTTCAACTTGGTCCTTATATTAATTGTTGATTTTCCGTAAAAGTATTCAAGCAAAAGCTGCTGATTGGATTCAAAATTAAAAGTAATTTAAAAAGTATTATTATTATGATTATTTTTATTAAAATTTAAAGTACTGAAAATATTAAGCTTTATCCCGAATGATATAATAATTGGTGTCTTCACACGTGTGAGAGTAGCATACACAATTTTTAATAATAATTATTATTATATATTTGTGTGTAAGATACAACATAGGTGCACAGTATACAAAATAGAACAAAGGAAAATAATAAAATAAAAAAACTGTGTCGCATTGTTTCACTATTTATATTTGCCCGCATGGAGGCTGCGCCTTCACTTACGCGCCTTACTCATGACGCTGATAAAATTTCCAAAGTATTACAACCAAATAGTTTTATAAAAACATTTATAATATTAAGATAGAACTTAGAAATTAGTATCAATTTAAACAATACCTCGTCTTGGCTAGACAAACTAAAACCATTGACTATATTCTTATATTCATCCTGAAGGTTTTTTTAATTAAAAACGTAAAACTGCATGGAAAATACAATAAGAACTAAACATGTTATTCAAATCAGTAAAAATTTTTTTTTAATTTTATATTTGCAAACCTGAGTTCTTACAAAGTACAAAAAGTGTTTAAACGCGTCACAACTCCTTTCCACCTTTTATCGGAGAATATTGTTTGTGGTTTTTGCACAATTATTTTTCGAGCTATATACTTTGACTTGACCGAGAAACCTAACTCATTGTGAGCTTTGCCGGCTGCAGGAGAGGACAACTGGAAGGAACCCAAAACTGTACGAAATGTTATGCTTCAAAAATTTAATAACATTATTATAATAAAAGTAAATATTTTTAATATTTGTCTTTAGCAGTGTTTGTGTGGGTGTGTGTGTGTGTGTGTGTGTGTGTGTGTGTGAGTGTGTGTGAAATATTCATAATTAAAATATAAAGGTGAGTGCTACGTTTTAGACAATGAGGCAAAAAATACTTGCTTAGAAATCTTTTTTCTGTGTGCATATTTTTGTTATACGTATTTTTTTTACTGGTAATTATTTTCTCTGGATATTGCCTATTCATTGTAGAATATTGTATCACTTCTACAAACGTACACTCGTTTCTGAGTCTGTCCATTTCTTGCATCTTCCCGCTCTATCTGTCACATCAGATCATAGACAATTTTTTTTTATCGTCTATTAGTTGTCGAAAAGCCAGAATTATATGTAATAATCGATGAAAACAAATTGTGTCTATTGAATATTTGAGCACAGCATTATTTTATGATACATTATGTATTGGCTGATTTATTTTGTAATATTAAAATGATGATAAACGATACAGATTATCTATCTATTCTTATTGTCAACGTATTTTTTACAGGCACCTGTTTTTCCAAATTTCCGTGATGAACAAAATTATGAAGCAACATTTTGCAAGTCAAAGTAAGTTTATTATTATACAAATGTATCCACCTAATTAAGAATACAATTACATAGTTGCGCATCAGTAGAACTATGTTTGCAAAGTCTGACTCGGAAGTACCAAGTGCCACTATATTGCTATACCTGGATGCTGGGGAAATTACAGGCATGTCGCGGGTAACGGACGAGCACAGATTTTCCTATAATTTAGTATAGGAGTGCATTGGGTTGTTATTGTAGCTTTAAAGTTAAAAATTCGGTTTAACATTGGGTGGGCCAATTGCTCACCAGAGACGCACGAAAAATACGTTTTACCGTTATACCGAATCATGATAATGAAGAAAACTTTTATTCCAGGTCGGCTACTGCGCATAACATGCCTCGGACTGGTGTTCCTGGCAGTCCCGATAATACTTTTATTCGTCAACCCTATATTGATATTCGTTAACTTCGTAAGTACAAACCTTCAAACTCATTAGTGTACCCACACTAGTTTTAGTAGCAGCAAAACTTATGCCAAGCTCGTCCGGAAACCTACTGCCGCCTGAACTCAGAGGACATAATTATCTGTTATATGAAAATACGAAAAAAATGGTTGGAAGTTTATTCCAAATATTTCAAATATTTCCCAAAAATATATTTAATAACTTCGATAAAATTCACTAAATACCAGATAATATAAAAGTGATATAAAAATATGAATTGCAAAAAAATCTCATGACAATCATTAAAATTCTAAGAATCATAGAAATAAAAAAAATTTACCACAATGATTATTTAAACCAACCAAAACCAACAAAAAATTAGACGTCAGCACATTAGAAGATATTATATATATTAAGAAAGAAAGAAGAAAGAAAAAGTTTATATTATAAATATTACTCACTAACTTGTTGAATGTCTGAAACAAAAACCAAAAGTGCACAAGGTCCCACCGAGATTTGAACTCGGGTCGCAGGATTCAGAGTCCTGAGTGCTAACCGCTACACCATGGGACCGATGAGACGATGGTTTAATTTTACTTTCACTAACAGTCTAGTAGTCATTACTTGCTAAGCCAGAACGAAGCAAGTAAAAATAAAGATTTGTTATGTAAGACCGTTTCGTCCGGTCTAAAATAAGAAAATACGATCAATTCGGATATCTATTCGTTCTGTTATATAACAGTGAATTAATATAAATATGGTAATAAATCTACTGCCAGTTGTCACTAGAATAAAATAATTTTTCATCTCGTAGATAATTGATATGATCTGTAAAGCGAACAATATTCATTCAAGAAATTGAATATTTTCAGCAACTCCGGGTGGCGAACGGGTCCATGATCCATCACCTGTTGCTGCAAGAGATCCAGGGTGCGAAGGTTTATTTTCATCTGTTTAACATCACCAACGGCGAGCGGTTCCTCGCTGGTTATGACGAAAAGATCAAATTGGCTGAAGTCGGGCCTTTTGTGTATCAGTGAGTATGAGGCAGTCCTTAAATGAATGGTTTCTTTCCGTAACAACCTTTGATGTTCTCACTACCCAGCAACGGCGCAGAAGTACTCTTGGCAACGGAGAGTGAATGGGCTGAACCAAGGGTGCCGTATGTTTAAAAATCAAAAAACTTTTTAAGCCTCAGGACATGTCACTCAAACTGACCGTCGAGGTCATTGTGCGGTCAAAGTGACGCAATACATTCCTCATTCATTTGATCTTTATTGCAATCGGCTCGTAATTTCACCGTACCTTTCAACTCAGAATTGATTTTACGACTGACCTTCCAATCCGGAAACTGATTTTACTATTACGAATCAAAAGGACGGTGGGTGGCAGTACCTACCCCGTATAAAATATGCGAGAATTACTCTAAAACATGAAGTTTGCTCCGTGTTAAGGGCAAGCGATATGTGTAAAGGAGAGTTCCTAAAGCAGGTTATCTACTAATCCGTAATTAAACCTTTTTTTAAATTTAGTTTGTAAGACGTTGCACTCGTTTTACCTTGAACTTTTTTAGCAGACATTATCGGTACCTAGAAATGCTTTGCTGCATAAAAACATCTTCAAACGTAACGCTTGAACTTGAATTGAACTTTAAAAACAGCTTTTCTCCTTATTCTTAAGTATAATTTACATTACAACTGTTGACTGTTTTGGGAACAAAATGTTAGCTTGAAGACTTTTGGCACATTTTAATAATCCGAAATCACAAAACATCGATAATAATAAGAGGTTTATATTGGTCATTAAACTATTCCAAGTACTTATTTTTAACCAACAGAGAAAAACAGAAGTTATGGTCACCCGTTTGAAGATAATAAGATAATCATCTCTTATCTGTTTGATGAACAGATATAAACGACTTCCACAGGTCTACACAACGGCGTAGGTACGGCGTCTACCTTGTGTTTGGGCTCATACGATGTAAAGTCAAAGTCAAAATCAAAAACTATTTCCATAGAATTAGCGTTTAGAGCAATGATTTATTGTGTCTGTGGTTCATATATTTTTTCATTTTTATATTGGTTTTGTTTTATACTACTTATTGCTACTGATTTTGAAGATGTATTTTATTTGCAAACAAGATTTTTGTTTGGAAGATTTTTAATGTCTTTTCTGTTTGCAGAGAGTACCGAACAAACGATGAGCTGGAAATAGACTGGGAGCCGGGCGTGATGCGGTACACCCCGCACCACCGGATGCAGTTCATACCCGAGGAGTCCTCCGGGAGACCAGAGGACACGCACCTGGTCCTGCCCAACATGGCTCTCTTCGTAAGTAACAATTTTTTGACTGGCCTTATAGCTCAGTTGGTAGTAACGCTGCCTTCTGCGCTGTAGGTCGTGGGTTCGATCCCCACTAGGACAGACATTTATGTGACATTTGTAACATTGATGTTTGTTCTGTGTCTGGGTGTTAATATGTATTATATGTTACAAAAGAAAAGTATATAAGTATTATATCAGTTGTCTGTTTCCCATGATACAAGCTATGCTAAGCTTACTTTGGGGCTAGATGGCGCTGTGTGAAATGTCCACCATTATTATTATTATTATTATTATTAATTCTAATAGACAAATTAGAATCAGCCAATTATATCGCCATTTCATGTCTGTGTGGCACAGACACGCAGAAACACAAGAACAAAAATATCATCATTACTCCAATGTTTTTGAAGCACAGTTGTCAGGAGCTCTGCCTGTAAAACGAGAGATCCCGGATTTGATTCTCGGCGGAGACAACACTTGTTTTAATCTAAGCCTCTACTACAATCCCAAATCATATTCGTACCATGTTTTCAGTTATCAGATTGTTCTCAGGTAATTTGTATGTCACATGCGACACAGGGGATTCTAGTGCTGAAGCATGACTGTGTAGCGTTTTATTTTTGTTTGCAGTCGGCAGTACAAATGCTGAGCAAGTACCCGTATTTCATCGGGCGCCTTTTCAAAGTGTATGCGTCTGGTATGAACATGAAGGCCCTAACCCAGATCAGTGCTTCTCAATACCTGTGGGGCAATTCGGACCCCATCATAAAGATCATGAACTCTTTGATACCTGGCTTAATTTATTTCAATTCTTCGGGGCTGCTTACGCGAGTAAGTACACTTTCAGCTGCTACAAAGTTATATATTACAACTACAAAGTTATATATTTATTATTTCATCCAAATCAGCTCAAATTGCGGGCGCATGAGACGTCACTTCCCCGTCTCGGAGTGATGGACGCAACGCAATGCGACTTAAGTCATCTCGGACTCTGGTGGAGAGGGTTTGAGTTGTATTGTTGTTGGCCATGGGCGGCGGTTACCACTTAACATCAGGTGGGCCGTCAGCTCGTCGCTATGTATTATATGTATGTATTTACAAAAAGCATTTAAGTATTATATCAGTTGTCTGGTTCCCATGACACAAGCTATGCTTAGATTACTTTGGGGCTAGTTGGCGATGTACGAAATGTACACCAATAGACACACTTATAGAATCTGAATATGCTAACATTTGTATTAGATACCTGGTATAATTATGAATCTTAAATATAATATCCCAAAGAAGGGGCATTTTGACATTACATTTTTTAGCTCCAAATTTAGCGGAAATCCACTTTATCTCAGTGTTATACTTGTATAATTTGGAATGTTAACAGTTTCGTAAAAATAGCTCAGATGCAGAAGCGAATGATGTAGCTATCCCCAGGTAAAGAATTTCTATAATACATTCATCTACCACACTATACTCGTAAATATGAATGTTTGACCAAATAAAACCAGGTAATAAACATGAATGCCGTATGTAATTATGACCAAGAACCCGTTCAGTACAAATCAACGAGGAACCGGAGTAGGGTTCCGATTATACATACAACAAAAATCCCCAAAAACATTAAGACCCTTATTTCTGTCGTTTGAGATCCCCTTGTCCGTTTTCCATTAATAAGAACGGTAATAAATGTATTTTAAAGTTTCAAAGGGGATATCAGGCAATTTAGTATGTTGGTTTGGCTAAAAGATTCGTAAGGTGTAATATGACTTTCTAAAAATTTAAAAATACTTTTAATAACGCATGATTATTGAATTTTCTAATAGGGCCCAAACCTTGAAGGACGGAAGTGATTGAGCATTGTACGGGGTCCAATATTCCTCCATAATTTGTCCACTAATACTTCAAGTTATCTCACTAATGAAAACGAAAAGTAAGAGTCAGCTTGTCTTCATTCGTTAAGAATATGTTCTATATTATACAAACTTACTTTTTTCAGTTTTATGACCCTGATGCCAAATACAGGCTGACCCTGGGCACATCGGATGCTGAGAAGTTCCAGGTTAAGAAGGTTGAGAGATTTCGAATAAACAAGACCGACTCACACACAATGTTGGAAAAGTAAGTGCCTGCCTTTATTTATAGGTAGTTTAGTGGTTTAAGACAATTAAAAACTTAGCTTAAGTTATTAAATAAAAATATTTTTATTTTTGAAGTGATTTAATGAGCTGACGGCCCACCTGATGGTAAGTGGTTACCGCCGCCCATCGACAACAGTAATACCACTCAAGTCCTCTCCATAGTACGAGATGACTCAAGTCGCACTCCATTACGTCCATCACCTCGAGACGGGGATGTTACGTCTCATGCACATGCAATTTCGAAATTTCAAAATTCTATTAAAATATTATCTGTTCATCAGTATCTGTTTATAAAATTATACCTTTTTTATTAAAGCTGACTTTATATCTGCTCAATACCTCGGTTAAAAGCGGTCCTATGTTTATAAAGTTTTTGTCTGAATACGCTTTAATCATTTACCCTCTTCCAGCACATTTTCTTACACGAACACGTACGAAGGAATGATCTTCCCCCCTCGGATGACTCCTGACACCCCCATCAGCCTCTACCGGTACAGCGTCTGCAAGTCCTTGAAACTGCAGTTCACAGGGGTACAGCAGATGGAGTATGGAGCTGATGCGTTCATGTATACCATCTCCAGCTCTGTGTTCAATGACCGCACGATGTGCGACAGCACAGGGTGGTGTCCTGGGGGTGTCATGGATCTGTCTCCTTGTTATTTTGGTAAGTTTTATTTAACAGAGTTCCAAAGGATATTGGTTGCAGTTGTGAGTTACCTACACCTGCAACCTTATATAACCTATTTTCCTTAGGCACAAAAGGTTTTAAGGTACCTATTCCTTAAAACCTTTTGTGTCTAAGGAAAATAAGTCTTCATTTTCATTTGAACTACCTTGACTGGGATGGCCTTTACCTTATGATTTCCTGGAAACAACTATAACATTTTGATCTGAACTTGGTTAGGTACTTAGTTCTGTCACTTTAAATTTAAAGTTGATTAATATATTGAGATCCAGTAAGTCAACTGCAGATACAAATACAGATTTTTATAATTTTAAACCCTGAACAATAACTAGGAGATGAGCGCGCACAGCTGTTTAGGAATAAAAGCAAAATTTGAACAATTTAGTTTATCGATCATTATTTTTAGACAAGCATATTATTCCAGGGTTTCCTTTCGCGATAACAAAAGGGCATATGCTCGACACTGAACCTAAACTGTTTGAGAAGATTGAGGGCCTGAAGCCGAACAGAAGTCTCCACGACACCAAATTCTACATAGACCCTGTAAGTGGTTTTTTATTTTATTTCATACTGTTACGGAACTAGCCGACGGCCCACCTGGTGTTAAATGGTAACCTCGGCCCATAACAACCGATGCGACTTGGGTCCTCCCCTACTAGGTACGACAATACCCAAGTTGCATCGTATGCGCCCGTAACTATGAGACGTGTAGGTGGAATGTCTCATGTTCCCGTAATTTCACCGGCAACCACACCTTTCAAACCGGAACACAGTAACGCGAACGCGTTACTGCTTGGCGGCAGAAATGGGCATGGTAGCAGTACTTCCCCGGACAGACTTGGCTTGCGTTATACTGCTCTTAACATAGTCGTGAACTTTGTAATTAGCAGAAGACCACTTTATATCTATTATCTGTTTTTCCCTCAATTAAATAACATGAAAAATCATATTTTGTATTAGAATTAGGTATTAGAATGATTGAGCATGATTGGTGCTCGGTAAACTTTGGTAAAGAGCTGTCGTTTCCACGTTTCGTGATTCGATCTCGTAATATCTGTTGCAGAATGTGGGTGTTACAGTATCAGCCACGATGTCAGTTCAGCTAAGCCTGGCGCTGGGCGACATGAGCCTCTTCCGGGAAACTAACAGGTTCAGCGACATACTGCTGCCCGTGGCGCATGCCGTTATTGTAAGTACACGTGATTATTACAAGCTTTCACTTAACGCTACCAGCGTACTAGTAGTGAGGGTCAATTTTTTTAATGTCATATGACAGAACGAGCTGACGGCCCACCTGATGTTAAGTGGTAACCGACGCCCATAACAGCAATACGACTCAAGTCCTCTCCATAGTACGAGATGACTCAAGTCGCATTGCGTAGCGTCCATCACCCCAAGACGGGGATGTTACGTCTCATGCGCCTGCAATTTCGCCGGCACTCCCTTCCACCGGAACACAGCAATACGAGTGCATCACTGCTTGGCGGCATATTACCAGGTGTGGTGGCAGTAGGTACTTTTCCGGGCAAACTTGGCACAAGTCCTACTGCTACTTTAGGTTGTACATGTAAATACATGCAATTGAATTCAAAATTCACACCCCTAAGCAATAAATCTGATATTATATGCATAATTTGTGTCGTTACAATTCACATTTTTTGTTATGAATTTGATTTGAAAAATGACGTACAATAAACATTTATATTTTATTTGGCAACTGATTAAATAAACGACCAAAAGTGAATTTGATCACGAAATGAGGATAAGACGGGGTCGAACTTGATTCGAATAATAATGTAAGCCCTTCTCAATAAGTCTTTAAGTCTCACTGAGACGAAGTATTGTTTGACCTGAATTGTTGTGAGAAATATAATATATCCGTGTCAACGGTAACTACCTACTTATGAAACTTTCCATACTACGCTCCCGTGAGTATCATATAAGTACACAGTTTAAAAGTAGTTTTGTCTCGTTTTGTTTTATCTTTTCTGTAAGAAGTAATTTGGTAGGAAATTTCCAAGGATGTGGATTTATTGACACATTCTGTCTCGCGTCAGCTGATCTACATGTTGAAGGTTAAGTCTGTTATTTCGAGTAAATATTTAGCGAACCCGCACTGAACGTATTTCACTATAAACAACCTATATTGTATAAGTAGGTATAGTTTACAAGCGGCGCGACGTATCAAACGTCCCGAAGAGCAATGCGAAAACAGATTTGGTACTATGAGATTTTTGATAGTATTTTATTTATAACTAGCGGACCCGACAGGCGATGTCCTGCCAAAAATTCCATAAAAAGCACAGTAATTATTTCACGAATTTTTGTTGCGCGCCGCCATTATTTATTTTTAATTCAATAAACACGGATTAACCAATTACATCTACTGAATACATTACAAATATAATACAATTACAAATACAAGATGATTCTTACTATTAATAAATAATGTGAATGTCAAATACATGAAATACACAATGTCAAAATAAAATAACTTATAAATAAAGGTCAATCACAACATAAAATATTATTATACTATATACTGCACGAATTTATCTTTTCCTAAAACCTTAAAACGCACATTACAAAAAGTGCCATATCAATCAAATCTTTCTCAAGTAATGCTTACCAACAAACATCATTAACTTTTTATTTACATAGAAGGGTATCTTAACTATATAATACGTATTTAAAAAACGACTAGACTGAGTGATTTACGTACTGACGTGCGACGCCATCACATGTGATTCAGAGTTGGCCGTACAGCAGCAGCCGCGCCATTTACCCTTACTTCCGAATTCATAGCTATCTTTCCTTCATGGGAAAACCTAATTGGTAGATATATGAACACTCAAATGATACGTTCTCGTTATTTACTTCCAGAAACAGCCGAAAATGCGAGAGGAAGCGATAAGCCAACTGCGTCTCATGTACTTTTACGGGCCTTACATCCTGATGAGTGTGCAGTGCGCCTGCGCAGTGGTCGGCCTCAGCCTGCTAGTCCTCGCAGCGAAGATGTTACTGCGGAGTCGAAGAGTCACCAGAAGCATCTCCTTCGACAGAACGGTGCTGAGCAACAAGACGTCGGCAGCACCTCTGTTGGATTGAAGCGTCCACCGTCCACTTTCTGAAGGCGGACTTAGTAGCTAAATGCCAAAGTGAAAGTTATTCGTAATTTTATGGACTTTGCGAAAGAACGAGCGCGGTGTCAATTTACATATAGATTTGGCAAGTGAATTCTAAACCTAGACATTTTCATCATACTGATGACGCTGAAATTAGGTTCATACATTTGATGCTGTTAAAATGTATGACAGGTTGTTATTCAGGCTAATTTTGAAAACTAGT
This sequence comes from Chesias legatella, assembly GCA_947359385.1. Lineage (NCBI taxonomy): Eukaryota > Metazoa > Arthropoda > Insecta > Lepidoptera > Geometridae > Chesias > Chesias legatella. Next base: position 5,585,445 of record OX375777.1, on the reverse strand, counting down.
TTATTCATTAAATCTTTTTCCAATGTACAGAGGTACTCACACGGAAACTGATTAAATAAACAATTATAAGTGTAGTCGTTCATGAAATGAGGTAAAGTCGGGGTCGAACTTGTGTCGATAAATAATGTATAACCTTCCTTTCGTTCTCAAAAATGTTTAAGTCTTGAGACTCCATATGTTTTTGACTAGTATTATTGAGATAGGAAATATCCGTGTAATGTACAGTGGCTGCGAAGTTGGTAAGCCGTATTTACATGTTGGGCGTGTTTTTAGCGCGTTAAAGCTCGTTTTGTACGCTCGTACGCTTATTACAAGCGCGCTCTGATAATACAAGCCCATCTCGTACGAGCGCAAACGCACAAGCTTGTATCCGCTCGTACTAATAAGTAATCGATCGCTGCTAACGAAGGGCTCGCGCGGACATGCTCGAGTAAATGCGTACATGTTCGATTGTAATTTGTTTATTTATTTATTTGCAAAAAACACATTACAATTCTAAAAACAATACATAATAAAACAGTTAACAATCTGAATTGTAACGTTAGAATATGTGCGTACAACTAAAATAACATAATAAGTAATTAATGTTAACCAAGTTAGTTCGATGACCCAACACGCGAATAGACATGATAATGAAAGCAAAATAAGTGTGATCATACGAGCGTCAAAATACGAACATACACGCGCCGAATATAAGCCTAGTCCTTATCGCCTTGTGTAACAGACCTTTTATAATTTCCAGTTCTTCCAATTGCACACAAAAAAAGGTTTCGTCAACCCAAAAGCCGTGTAATTGAACTGTGCAACAAACAACATTTTTCATAACCGTTTTTGTGTTTATTTTCGATCATTATTCGATGACAGCCTCGTTTCTGTGAATGACGCATTTATTTATTTATAATACAAAGAGAACCTTTTATGAAAGACCCTCGATCTACAGAATATGTAATATTATACCTGAGGGGGAGGGCCGATAACCCAAGGGACGTTTGATTTCTGTGAAATTTTAAGTATTAACCTGTCAAAAGGAAAAAATGAATAATTTATTTCTTGCAAGGTTGTGCAAGGTTGGTGAATTTGTAAAATACATTTTATTTATATTAAACGTGTAAGTAAATACAATTTTAACTTACTGATACCCATCCTATTCATGTTACCCATTCCAATACATATATCCAACACATGCGACTAATTTACATATACATTTTTTTAATACGGAACGATTTACTACACAAACAATTGGATTGTAATATTGATCAAGGGAAGTACTGCTGCTATTCAAGTGTAAGGTACTGAACATACAGTCCCGTTTCGGACAACCTCCGACCTTTGGATTGAAAAAGTTATCTGCAATCATCACTCGCTCACTCGAACATATGAAACATATTATAATTTAAAAAGAAAAAAGTTATTAAATAATATAACTTTTATTAACATTATTAATAATATAAAAATAGAGTAATGTCTACGTTCACAGGACCGGTCGCGCCGGTCGAGTGCTTTTCGGGAGTATTATACACAGGAGACCCGCCGCTGCAACACAAATGACACAGTTACATTATAGGTAAACAAGATAACTCAGTGGCAGCCGGAATATTTAACTGAGGCATCTACGGCATTTTATCCTGCGGTCATGGAGTACAATCTTGCTGTGGTACTCGTGTGTCAAGACGTTGGGTTCCGCTTAACATCAGGTGGGCCATCGCTCTAGCTCTTCAGTGGACACGCCCGGGCAGAAGCGACACGGGCCGCCGCTGTAGCGCACTGGGTACTCACTGATGAGGAAGGTGCCACACATGTAAAACACTGGGTACTCACTGATGAGGAAGGTGCTGAACATGTAGCGCATTGGGTACTCACTGATGAGGAAGGTGCTGAACATGTAGCGCATTGGGTACTCACTGATGAGGAAGGTGCCGAACATGTAGCGCATTGGGTACTCACTGATGAGGAAGGTGCCGAACATGTAGCGCACTGGGTACTCACTGATGAGGAAGGTGCCACACATGTAAAACACTGGGTACTCACTGATGAGGAAGGTGCCGAACATGTAGCGCACTGGGTACTCACTGATTAGGAAGGTGCCGAACATGTAGATGGGAACAACACAGTGCTGGTCGACGAGCGCGCCGAACACAACGTTGCCAACGATGGCGCCGATGCGGCCGCACATCACCGTCACCGCCATCGCTGTGGCTCTGTTGATGATAGATACCATTCCTCATATAATAGCTCGATTACGACCACTCACTGACTAACAGAAAGTTTTAGGGTGTTCCCGAGGAGATGGGGCAAAACCGAGTAAGGGGTTGTGTAAAGATGCCCCAGAATTGCAATGCATCCATCACCCCGAGACGGGGATGTTACGTCTCCTGCGCCTGCAATTTAGTTGTAGTATTGTTTATTATGTTGCAACCAGTGTTGTGATCCAAATAAAAGAAACACGAACAGTAAGTGTCACTCACGCTACTTTGGTGGGGAAGATCTCGCAGATGACGCAGAAGAGAACCGCCTCGGTGCAGCTCACGATGGACTCGAACACGCACGACAGGATCAAGTTCTCAAGGGAGGAGCGCACCAGGTTCAGCCCGAGGGCGGCCAGCCCGGAGCTTATCAACATGAATACTGAAAATAACAACGAAGTCAATATAGTCAATCATAGGTATATAGGACTTCGGACTTATACAACGCTAAACAGTTCTGGCAAGTCCGAAGTTGGCTGCGAAAGATTCTTTTTCTCATCACGCAGGAGAGATATTAAGACATATACTTTGTCCCTTTGCCGCTATCTTAAACTGGCAAGATCCACTGGTATGGACAGACCCTCAGTTTCAATCCAATGAAAGTTCGCTAGAAGATTTGAACCAGTAGTTGTACGCTTGAAACATTTGGGCAAAACTATCAACAGATCGTGAGGAAGAAACAATCTTCCTCCCTTACTCTTTAACTAGCCTCACAGCTCAGTTGGTAGTAACCGTGCCTTCTTTAATTATTATATCAGTTGTCTGGTTCCCTTGATACAAGCTATGCTTAGCTTACTTTGGGGCTAGATCGCTTTATGTGAAATGTCCACCGATATTTATTTATTTCATTACCTAACATAGGTTTCTTGCCAACCATGTTGATGGAGAGTCCCACCGACAAGGCGGTGGGGACGCAGCTCAGCGCCACGATCAGCGTGTGGATGTACACTTTGTCATCTAGTGGCTGAAGTGTGTCCTGGAACACAACAAGAGTGAATATAAAATAATGCTAGTCCTAACTGACGCTCAGTCTCTAATATATTTCTATCTGATAGCGTAAATACACAAATAATTTGTTGGAAACAAAACAAGAACCCGCAATTTTTGCCCAAGATTTTTTCAATATACTCAGAATTGCCCAATATCAATGTGTTGAATGTGAGTATGGGTACTGGGTACTGGGTAGTGGGTAAGGGGTACTAACGGTGAGTTCGCTGGTTGCGTTGGTGAGCGCGAGCGAGACCTCGCACACGCCGGCGGATGCGTCCGGGTACAGCGACGAGAACTGGCTGAACCGCTCGAACAGGTCCGGGAACCACATCATCAGCGTGTAGTAACTGGAAGGTGGGAACATTATATACACAACTGGAGACTAGTAGTAACGAAGAACTGATGACCTTGCGGTACCCAGTAGACTGTGTCCATAGCAACGGGTCACAAATTAGATCGTATCTTGTCGGGTGTTGCGCCAGTCTCGTGGAGAGCGCCTATTGGTACCCCGAGATTCAATCCGGAGGTTCCCGTTCAAATCCCGACATGCACCAATGAGTTTTTTGATTGACATTGTTATGTGCGCAATGCCACGTTCTCAAAACGGTGAAGGAAACATCGTGAAAAAACCTCCTGTCCTCGAACAAAAAATTCGAAGACATGTGTCAAGTGCACGAAAGGAGCCTCTTTGAGGTGCACTTAAAATCCTTTCACCACTGGCACGAGGCACTGGTTCTCTCGAACCAGTGCCTCTAATAGAATAGAACATGGATTCTATATTAGTAATTTATAGGAAAAAGTCTGCACAGACAGTTTGTTCTACTGCATGTTTGAAGAACTTTGTGAACCAAAATATAGTGATTACCTGAACATGAGTCCGAAGTCAACGAAACAGCAGAGTACCAAGAAACCGATGTAGGGCGGTGTGACCAGCATCTTCTTGCGGACCCAGAACGCGTTCCAGCGCTGGTTAAACGTGAGTGGGACCTTGGTCTCATTGCCGTTGTTATCCGCCGACACCACCTCCTCCTCGTCACCGCCAGCGCTGATCATGGATTCCACCTGAACACCGCAAATTTCCTTGTGTTTATTTTCTTAAGTGAGACTAAAACTAATTTGAGAGTTAAGTATAATATTATTATTAGATTCAGCGTGGAATCCCTTTTTAACAGACTTCAAAAACAGGAGGATGTTCTAAATTCGGAGGAATCCTTCTTTTATGTATGTTACCTCATATCTCCGTCGATTATAAACCGATTTGGAAAATTCTATAATTTTTCCTATATAACTTTGTTCTCCAAATCAGTTTAGTAGTTTGGTTTTTAAATCAAAATAACTGGAAAAAGTGTTTGATTTAAGTTCGAGATAACGAGGTATAATTCTCGTTCATTGACGATGAAGTCGGTTTTTCGTTTTGCTGCGCAAAGTTTATTATAACAAGAAATTAAAACCCAATTGGTGCATATAAAAATTCTCGCAACGAAGCAAAGACTAACACTAGTTCAGACCAACAAAATTGATTAGGTATATGACAACAACAGCCATTATTGAAGTGTGCATGTGTTATGATTACAGTGCTTCCGCCGACGAAAATTCACACATAGTTGATTCCCTAAAAACAAATCACATTTGTTTTCCAGTCAGTTCCCTAAAAACAAATCACATTTGTTTTCCAGTCAGTTCCCTAAAAACAAATCACATTTGTTTTCCAGTCAGTTCCCTAAAAACAAATGTGATGCTGTTTACCGGAAAGTCCTTCTCGCTAAGTTTAGTGTTGACGACGAAGATCCTCTGGAGCACTGTGAGCGCCATCTCGGGATTGTTGGCGTGCAGCAGGTACCGCGGGCTCTCCGGGAAGGGGAACAGCAGCAGCACTACCAGCAGGCTCGGGATCCCGCACGCAGCCACGAACACGCGCCACGACGTGTACTGGAAGTCAGCGCCCGGCGCCGTCAGGTTGAACGTGTCGTCCGGGATTATCAGGAACGCTATGCCTGCAATTGGTAAAGATAATGATAAAGATATCTATTTGCATAACCATGTGTAGGTTAGATAGTAGAAGGTAGAGTAGATTTATAGTCACAACAGGTTTTACCAATAGTGGTGTGCAAAATTTGAAACGGAGGCTAGCCAGGTAGCCAAGAAGTAATAGTAATTGTAATAATATTGGTGGACGTTTCACACAGCGCCGTCTAGCCCCAAAGTAAGCTAAGCATAGCTTGTATCATGGGAACCAGACGGCTGATGATAATAATACTTATATACTTCTTAAGTAGTGGTGGTTCAAATCTAACTTTGAAGCTTTGCCCGCTCAGTTGGTTTTAAAGAGATGGCAGCTCCTTAGAGCGAGGTTGGCTTACGGTTGTTCGTGAGATCGAATCCTTAGCCAAAAATTTTGGTTATTTTTCTCGTCTAACAGATTTCTATATGATAATATTTTTTGTGTAACAGGTCAGGAGTGAATAGAATCTAGTAGGTACAAAAATAATATTAATAGACTGGGCTACATATTAATTAAAAAATAAATCAAGACCCTGCATTGTTGGAATCACACATTTGTATTGTCTAGAGCTATAATGACGAAATTACAAAGTCATTGAAAGAAAGAGTATACACTCGCCCACTTTCCCGTCCGTGCCAATTCCGTCTATCAGCAACCTTCGCAATGGCAGTCCGCTTTGTTACCATTTTATGTCGTCGTAAACCTTGGACTGACATCGTAGACTAGATTAAATTTGATTGCCTGTGGGGCAAATGGAACAGACCCGAAATCGTGGGTTCTAGATATTATAATTGAAGAAAAAAGTAAGGAATATAAAAAAATACGTTCGGTATAGTCGTAAATAATTAGCACCGCCTGTGTAGAAATATCTTACGAAAATCATCGCTGAGAAAAGAACTAGGTACATAACACGACTGAAAGAAAACTGAAATAGATACTCATAATAGATTATGAATAGATTCAACTGACTGGCCTCATAGCTCAGTTGGTAGTAACCCTGCCTTCTGCGCTGTAGGTCGTGGGTTCGATTCCTACCCAGGACAAACATTTTTGTGACGAACATAGGTGTTCGTTATGTCTGGGTGTTGATATGTATGTATTTACAAACAAAAAAGTATTTAAGTATTATATCAGTTGTCTGGTTGCCATGATACAAGCTATGCTTAGATTACTTTGGGGTTAGATGGCGCTGTGTGAAATGTGCACAAAAAAAATCTAGCCCTATCATTGTATCTGTATTAAATGCCATTCGATACCTTATCGATCACTCCTGTATCATGTGGCAGAGTAAATGGTCAGCAATATTGATGGATCAACACGTGCAGAAATGTCGTCTAAATAGATTAACTTTTACACTACCGAAGTATAAATATGAACCACACCTGGTAGTAAGATAGTTCCGAAGGTCCAGAAGACTTCAAGTCTGCACAGCATGACGTCTCGATGTCGGAGCGAGAGGAAATCTCCGAAATAAGGGAAGACCAGTCCCGTGGCGCCGATTATGCCGAACCCGGAGAAGAATCTGAAAGACCACAGAGTCTACAACGAATTGCTTTATCTGAACACACATTGGGAATAATCTAAATAAGGTTTTATTGTATGGCACATTAATTGTTGCCTTAAAATGCGCGCTATAGAGTTTTTTTTTGTATATATTTATTTTATATAGAATATGAATATATTTGAAAACGGATGTGTTACTTTGAAAGTCTATGTTTTGGATTTTATGCACATAATTATGAGATGCTGGTCAGTGTTGAATCACTCCACAAAGACTTAACGTGGGTTTTACATATTTTAACAGTTTCTAAAACATACCTGCAAGCCAAGAAGGCCGGGAACGACTGTACAATACTGGACAAGAAGGCAGCGATGGCATCCAAGAGCAAGGCTCCGATAATGGCCTTCTTCCTGCCCCGAGCGTCTGCCAAGTTTCCCCAAAAGTAGGAGCCGACACACATTCCTGCAAGAATAAAACGATGTAAGAAGAGACACAAGTTACTTAGAAAAGCATAAACACCCATCAGATGCACACAATATTGTCAATAATACTGCAGAATGAAGAGAGTCAGTTGACACATTGATTCAGCACGATCTAGGATAACGGGCGCAAATACAATGCGACTTGGGCCTTCGCATAATGCAGCACGAGGCGACCCAAGCATCACATTACTGTTGCAATCATCAGAGGATGCCGTAAATAATAAATAAAATAAATATTGGTGGACATTTCACACAGCGCCATCCAGCCCCAAATTAAGCTAAGCATAGCTTGTATCATGGGAACCAGACAACTGATATAATATTTTTTTTTTAATACATACATAGAATACACATTAACACCCAGACACAGAACAAACATCAATGTAACAAAAGTCACATAAATGTTTATCCTGGGTGGGAATCAAACCCACGACCTACAGCGCAGAAGGCAGCGTTACTACCAACTGAGCTGTGAGGCCGTACATCAGATTATCGGGCGAGTGATGAGAGAGATCATCCATGTGACATCACCCACATAATAACAGTTAAGGAATAGATAATAAATAGTATTACCGATAAGCGGAGTGGCAGTGAGACTCCCTTTGTCGCTGGAGGAGAGTTGGAAGTCGTACTCAGCCGCGGGCAGCACGAAGCTAAGCGTGGTGGTGGACAGCGCGCACACCGCGTACACAGCGCCGCAAGACATCAGCAGCAGCCATTGGAAGCACCCGTATCCTGAAACATAAATATCACTGATATCAACATAGTTAAAGTAAAAAAAAAACCATAGAATTCATATAGAAATGGCTTGGAAACCTCAATAATATTCAAAACGAAAAGGTCCCGCATACTTATCGCTAAGTTTGACGCCTTTACGACGTTATGACAGCACAGTTGGTAGTAACCCTGCCTTCTGTGCTGTAGGTTAAGTTCGATTCCCACACAGGACAGACATTTGTGTGAAAAACATAGATGTTATCTCAGCTCAGACAGTCCTACCTATCGATAATATGTCGGGTAGTATTAGGTATTTATGTTAGGTACCATTTATGTTACTACCTTCCAGCGTAGGAACAGAATCGTTGTGCAGATGTAGTATTGTTAAAAAACTAAACCGGATCTGTATTAACGCGGACAGTCAACACATGAAACTAGAGAAGACTAGAACTCTAGTTGTAAGAAGTAAATTCGTTACAGAACATATTGATTTACGATTTTAAATAGCACAAAATTGTTTACAGAAATATTATTAGAGGTCAACACAGCAATATAACTTCCTGACTTGCATCAGATGCACAATGATTGCTTGTAATGTCGAGTACAAGGCTGTGCATCCCGTCCCATACATTCTCATTGTGTTTTTATGAAATCGATCGATTGAAATCACTTGCGCTAACGAGTCTAAATAGGTTCAGGCGCAGCGCGTGTTGAGTCTATTTGTGACGGATGGCGTTAAACTGGCTTCAACTGGTGGTTTGAAGCGGAATCTTGTGGTTAGACCCTGTTGTATGTATAAATGTAACACAGATCTAAGTACTCAGATTGTTACAAGAATCGTGCTCGCGAAAAAAGGGAGCTAGCTTTAGAGGTTTCTTGTCTGTTCCCCCATGGAGGGTCGGATAGGGTTTGAACAGGCGTCAAACTTAGCGATAAGTATGTGTGACCTTATGTTTTGAATATTATTGACGTTTCCAAGCCATTTCTTTGAATGAATTCTATGGAAATAAAGTTTCTGACTTTGACTTTGAAGAACGTTCTGAAAGCCGATTTGAAGACGTGTCAAGTACCGAACGCGTCTTATTTATTAGATTTAAAGATCTTAGATATTTATCTGGACCACGCATGGGCGACATTTTACCCCGATACTACGCATGCGAAAACTAGTGCGCTATAATAGAAATAAAGAAATAAGTTATGGCAATACATCGTGGCAAACGAAGTAAGATGCAAACGCGTTTGTTTTACCATACGTGAGACATGGAAGAGTTGAACATGCCCCTTTCAGGTACCTAACTGGGAACATCCATGGCCAGAGCTGTATCAATACCCGACTGGCCTTACAGCTCAGTTGGTTGCAACCCTCCCTGCTGCGCTGTAGGTGGTAGGTTCGACTCCCACCCAGGACAAACATTTGTGTGACGAACGTAGATGTTTGTTCTGTGTATGGGTGCTGATGTGTAGATAGGTATGTATTAATTGTATGCATTTACAAAAAAAGTATTATATCAGTCGTCTGGTTCCCATGATGCAAGCTATGCTTAACCTACTTTGGGGCTAGATGGCGCTGTGTAAAATGTCTATCGTTATTTATTATTATTATAACTGTCAATCTGTACAACGAAGCTCCAATAGTGAATGATACGGCCTAAAACGCCTATTTCTCAATAAAGTAAACACGAGTGTGTGTCTATTGCTCGAGTCGCCCGCCAGGCGCCTGCTCTGTCGATTAATTGGATAATGATAACAACCCCAGCAAATCGAATTTGTGTTTACGGAAACTACAGATTAGTAACTATTCAATGTAGAACTTCATATGGATTACAGTGTGATTTTTCATGTAAGGAAAATTACCTAGGTGTAATATACGTTTTTAGTTGTGAACCATAGTGTAATATTTCAAAAACAAATCCTTTGTTTTCTAGATTATGAGTTTTCTTTACTAAAATTTAAAGAATTTCAATTTTCTGTTTTTGGGGTTACTTAGGTTTCAACACCGCTTTACTTATTCAAACTGAAATAAATAAATAAAAACTGCGTAGTTTATCTTTTTAAATAATAAACTTTATATAGGTACCTACTTTTCAGCCAGGAAACATTATTTACAACCTCCTCGGATATAGGTAAGCTACGTTTCATTCTGCCAGGCAAAATCATTTATGTATAACCTCGTTTAACAAACGCCACACTTCATTCAGCCAGGAAACATTATTTAGAACCTCTAGAAGTTTTAATTTGCATTGCCATAAAATGAGCGATATTCTGAAAGAATTTAGTAATAAAACCACACGTTTCCGTGCATTGGCCCGTTGATCTTTTTGTTCAGACTTTAAGAATAAATATAATAATAATCTTTACATTCGAGTGATTGACCGAAGCAATCAAGTGAAACAAACTTGCATCTGAGCGCTCACATCACATCACAAATACTGGACTTGATTGTTGAGTCTAATTGCGAATATATAAGACGACGTATTATTGTTGCACCTTAATTAATCATGAAAATTAAACATTTCTGGTGCGTTTGTTGAAGCAGAATCCTATAAGAAACTATCACTATTTAGGTAATTCAAAAATCTATTTCCAAAATATATGTAAACAAATATAGTAAGTTGTTTCTTCCGTATAATTCTTTTTGTGCAATCCCATTATACAGAGTCATTTCTTTAGGCGAAAATTATACCTACTATCGTAAATGATATACTAGATACAGCATTACACTGTTGTACCTACAACAACGGCGTAGTCTTGCCTGTAAGCTTGGCAGTAGACTTGGTCGAGTTGGTCTTCCAATACGTGTGTATGGGAACTTAAGGGAGTTACCCAACAGCTTTATATAATTTCAGACCATCGTGATAACAACAATGGAAATGATAAAATTTTCGTCAACGTACGGTAACGTCACTTGACTGAGTGCCAGGGAATGCTGTCTCACATCACGCGGCGCGCGTCACGTGACAATGTATAATATCTGTTTATTTCATGTCACCCATCGACATGAAATGTAGATAAATCAAAAAAAGTGTCAATTGTCACGCAGGATTTAGTATTTTTTTTATATTATACAGTTACGGAACGAGCCGACGGCCCACCTGGTGTTAAGTGGTAACCTCTGCCCATAACGACCGTTGCGAATTTGGTCTCTCTACCCCTACTAAGTACGACAAGACTCAAGTCGAATCGTATGCGCCCGTAACTCTGAGACGTGTAGGTGGAATGTCTCATGTGCTTGTAATTTCACCGAATGGTCACAACTTGTACTCTGAATCCCACCATTATAATTAGGTATACGTAAGAGATCATACGCCTAATGCAAAGTGTAACTACTTTACCCTTGACACTACCTCTACACTGAGGTCCTTCACGTTGTAAATTCCCTAAAGCTTTACTACCTCTATAATTATTCTGTGTTTACAAACTGAACTGGATCTAATGGAGACATCATTTTGTTTGTAGCACACTTTGATCATAAACTGAGTTTGATGGCGCATTTACGAGCTGCTATGTGGTGCCTCACTGACGATACTGATCGCTGATGGCGGCTCAATATGGATGATTGTGTAACATTCGTTTATATTTAAAGTTATATATATTTTTTATCTGATTTAAGTTTCGTAATGCAAAGATGGTCGGGTGTATACTGTTTTGTGTCCATAAGTACCTACTGACTTTTAAGAAACTAAAATATTTTTAAGAGACTGCCCATTTGGGGTTAGGTGGTAACTTCGGCCCATAACAACCGATGTGACTTGGGTCCTCCCCTACTAGGTACAACAAGAACCAAGTCGCACCTATGTTTTTAAGGTGTATGATACCATGGACCTAATGTTTCATATAAGTTGCCCGAAACCTTGGGTCTTCCCGTACTTTAGTAAGGGAGTACTCCAAGAGTCTATGTCGCTGTCTTCATGGACAATGATTTAAAATCCTCAGTCCGTAAATTGATCAAAGAAAAAATATTTTGACCCAAAATCGTTTAAATTTATCATCAGCCATTTTCATTATAATGGGATGGTTAGCCGTAATATTAAACTAAGAGCGATAAAGTATTAATTGTGTATGAAAACGTCGTCATGTAATAAAACTTAATTTAAATTTATAGATTCGCATAAAATCGTATATTATGAGTTCACGTCTCTGCCAGCTTTTTTATTCATTTTCATATTTCCATCTTGTCATTCGCTTTTCACCTGTTCTGAAAGTCAAAGTGAACCTGAAAGATCTATCTATAATTTTATGCGTCCTAGTAAAATTTCAATATTTTTTTAATATTTACTCTCTGTTTTCTCTATTCTATTCGAGTCACTGGTTCTCTCGAACCAGTTTGGTGAAAGGATTTTAAGTGCGCCTTTTGAGGCGCACTTAAAGGCTCCTTTCTTGCACTTGCCACATGTCTTCGAATTTTAAGTTCTAGGACATGTCGGTTTCCTCACGATGTTTTCCTTCACCGTTTTGATAACGTGGTATTGCGCACATACCTCTAAATGTTTCAATTGAAAAACTCATAGGTGCGCGTCATACATACATACTACCACGCTTGTTTCCTGTCGGGATTTGAACTGGCGACCTCCGGATTGAAACTCGAGTTCAGTACCACTAGACCACCACGCTCCAATATTTACCTTATATACATAATCGTCTCTTACGTAAACAGAATGATCACCGCGGCGCGGGTAATATTTTTTAGTAAATGTGAAGTTTGTCACGATTTCAGTCTGTCCAGAAATAGAGAGTTGAGTGACCTGTCGCGAGCGTGGTGCGCGCAGTGGCATACCCCACCACATCATAATACGTATAATGGAAACAAGAACTCAGAAGGAAATAATACGAACCAGGGTCTATTGTTCTGGATGAGAATCGAATCTGTTCCACTTAAATACCAGTCGGGTGGTCGATTACGATTTCTTTATTTCAATAATGTTTTTAAGAAATAATTATGTTCTTCAAACTTCTTTCAACAAAGCAACACAGTTACTTCTGGCTACGGGTTCTACATTGGAGATATTAGTGCAAAACTTAGTAGTTTTATGTACCTAAAATTTCGCATTAATTATTACTGTAATTAACCTGTGACGCCCTGGAAAATCAGCTTATTCCGGAAAAACAGACGGATCTCTGAAACTGTTTACATTATCCAGTGTGAGATTGTACAGAACCCGTGTACATACACCATTGTTTATCTGCATTGTTCGTTAAATGCGCGATAAACAAGAGTTTAACTATCTAACGAGTTTTATTTTATCCACAATGGATTTTGATGTTTTTCGAGGCGAAAATAATTGTTTTCCGTAAGTCATTACGTACGTTGGGTAGCTGAATAATTAATTCATATTATTACCAAAGTACCCACTAGCTGCACGGTCAGTGGGTCCGTGGGGAATTTGCCTTGATGCACTGTTATTAAATTACAACTAATTCATTGCAGAGAGAGTTCGAGACGAACATACAGTTAGTCCACCATTTCCGCCATACCTTTTTCCACCATACCCATTTCCACCACCCCATTTCCGCCATACCCATTTCCACCATACCCATTTCCGCCATAACCATTTCCGCCATACCCATTTCCATCTTACTGATTTCCGCCATACCCATTTACGCCAAACCAATTCCCGCCATACCCATTTCAACCATGCCCATTTCTACCACGCCAAGTAATGTGTATAAGGACGAGCTTTAGTTTGACCGCTGTGGTTACCAGTGAAATTAGACAGGTACAAAACGTTCAGAGTGACGGGCACAATGCAATACTACTTGCATCTTACCATACATTACAAAAGGTAGATGCAAGTCGTATTGCTATTATTTAGGGCAGAGGATGACGCCAAACATCAGGTGGGCCAACTGCTCGTCTCGGCTCCCGATTCAAACGCACGCCATTCAAATTAAAAGAACGTTTAGGTAATTACTATGGTGTGGTTTTCGTGTCCCTGTATATCGGCGCCGCGGAGCAGACGCGGGACTTCCCATGAGTAGGGGAATCCCGGGGTTTAGCTCGATACCAACAACCCCATTGTATGGGTGTGTCTGATGAATGAAATGCTAACGAATATTTCTCTAACTTTAGCGACTTTAGCGATGTGCAAATTATAAATAAAATTCCGAAACTGAAAAATACCAGTCATATGAAACAAAAACCAAATTACATTAACACCAAAGTCAAAAACTTTATTTCCATAGAGTTCAAAAAGAAATGGCTTGAAAACGTCAATAATATTCAAAACGCGTCACGCGTACATCGCTGAGTTTGACGCCTGTTCAATCCCTAACCAAACTAATAATTTAGTTAAGTAACAAGCCAGTCTATCGTAGTGTTATATAAAAGCTTTTAAAAAGCTCAGTAGTCGTGATGTCCTCGGTTGGCGTCCCGTAACAGCCGCGGCGTAATTCAATACCAATTTGTAGACGAGGTGGTACCCTTCAGCTCATAATTGGCTAGAGGCATCCATCACGCCGATTAGTGGATCCCACTGTAGTTACTGGGGGTAGTGATGGTAATACATGAAACTATGGACAGTTCCGTCTTTTATTGAATCGTTCAATTTCCAACCCAGAGTACGGCATTTTTTATTTCATACTATCTGTTGTCCGCGACTACGTCCGCGTGGAATTCGATTTTATCACGCACCCCTATTTTATCCCTCGCAAAAGTAGTCTAAGTTACTCCTTGTTACATCGGCTATCTGCCAGTGAAAGTCCCATCAAAATCGGTCCAGCCGTTTCAGAGATTAGCCGGAACAGACAGACAGACAGATAAACAAAAAATGTACAAAATGTTGTTTTGATATATGTACCGTGTATATATCCATATGCACAAAAGCGATTATTTTAATATTACAAACAGACACTCCAATTTTGTTTATTTGTATAGATATAGCTTGTGTAACATTCTGCTCTTACTTCAAACAATGTCTTAGCGAAGCCCTATTTAGAAATGTTTTACTGTAATAAAAAATAAGCTGAATTATCAAGAAAGTAATATGGCAATGAGCTCACCGTTTGACACGTCTATGTTAACACTACTTCCCTTCTAGTAGTTTTAAAATGTCCCGTGTCTCGTAGTTTGATGCATATTGACATATCTTTCCCACCATTTGGCAGCAGAAAGAGATATCTTGGCAGTACTTCCCGAGTGAACTTTTTGCTTGCTACATAAACTTGGTGTTAGGTCCTACGAAAATGTGTTTTCATCAGCAAAGAGCTCGACTGTAGTAACTTAATAATTGTTCTAGATTTTTTACAAGTTCCTGACTTACTCCAATGAAATAATATGTTTATGATGCCACGAATGCTCAGTCTAAATGCCGTGTCCCTCAATATGGACTGAAACATAGATGTTCCAATCTCATTGTTTAAAAACCCAAATATAATTTATTTTGAAGATATTATTTGTCATCAATTCATATTGAATGATTTGATCCTGACCTTTGGAATATAAACAGCTATTACGAATTATAACTAAGCCTACTACATCATCTACTACATCGCCTGTTTTCTACAGGACGAGAAGTCTTCATAAATAATCCGTTATACAATCTGACTATTTAAAATCTAGTAATCTAGAATAGAATCTAGGTACAAGCGCCAAAACGAAACGTTCAGCTAGTTTCAAGTTCTCAAGCAAAGATCGGCAGGACCATCCGTGGGTGTTGAAATGGAATGGAGTTTTCACAAGACAACCTGACCAAGACTAGTCTATTTCCAACCAGCCATCACTAGTTTGTTGTCATTGCCATTAACCTCGTAATGCCTTGATGGGCTTTTAGCTAATAGGGGTGGGGCAGTGACGTCACAGGCTGAAGGTTACAGTGCAAGGCCGCGGGACGGGCGCGTGGCGCTGTGAGCTGACCTGACCTTCCTGTCTAAAGATAACATCGCAAATCCATATTGATTTGGGGTCTTCGAGGTCCGAGAAGCTAAATCTGGGAGGGAAATGACACCGTTTACTGAACGCTAATCAGGTCTGCCCCAGAAGTATTTTACGTAAAATTCATGATGCTGGATTTGGCATTTGCTACGATCATATTCTTAGTAGTAATATAGGGGATGTCAATAACTAGACAGAGCTTTTTAAAATGGATAACTAAATGGCTATTTTGTAATACCAGCCTGACCACCACCATAAGACGCATAAGCATAACTAGCCCGGTGATTTCCTGATTCGTGGTTAATATTGTTCTCTTGATCTCTGTCATGATGACTGTGTCGCGCTAACCATTAAAAAATTGTTTGCAACCAATATATACACATTGACAACTTATTACAAACTAGCTGTTGCCCGCGACTTCGTCCGCGTGGAATTCGGTTTTATCACGCACCTTATTTTACCCCTAGTGAAAGTGAAAGAAAGAAAAAAAACATTTTTTTTTTATTTTTGTCTGTCTTTCTGGTTGTTCCGGCTAATCTCTAAAATGGTTGGACCGATTTTGACGGGACTTTCACTGGCAGATAGCTGATGTAACAAGGAGTAACTTAAGCTACTTTTCCAAGGTAGGGGTGCGTGATAAAACCGAATTCCACGGGGACAAAGTCGCGGGCAACAGCTAGTTTTAAATAATAGCGTGGGATCGCAGCTAATGCAGCTCGTAAACTTAGGAACATTGCAATTTCACGCCATGCGTCACTCGGTCTAGACAGGATAGTGACATATCATTAAATGGTAAGTGCTAATTACAATCTAAATGTATTCTCAGTATCTTCAAAAAGAGATCTTCAATAAACACAGAACAGTAAATAGGGAAAACTCTTTGATCGCGTGGTTTGTTTTGGCTGGAAATCTTAGTGATCTCGGCCATCCTGTCGAAAGCATTTGTTGTTTGAAATTTATCATCCAATTAAAAACTGGTAAACAACATAATATTTGACAACGTATCAAATGCACAATTTTATGTTTTTTCACGCGCTGCAAAATAGAGGACCCAGCTCTTAAATTGCAGGCAGAAGATTACATTGAGCTGCATTTTGAAACAACTCATTAGGTAACAGTTAGACCTCTACGCTTGCGGACTTCATTATAACAATCTAAGAATGTATATGGCAGGCGTTAATCTATAGTTAATACAAAAATAATAAATATATATTGGTGGACATTTCAGCGCCATCTAGCCCCAAAGTAAGCTAAGCATAGCCTGTGTCATGAGAACCAGACAACTGATATAATACTGATGTAAATCCCATAGATCTAGCTAGATCCATCTAACGGTAGTATGCTGATATATTTAGAGCGAACGCTTTAAGCTACAATGCTACTATATCAGTCTGTGATGCTGATGATCATGAAATCAAAGATAATTAAATAACATTCGATTAAAGTAAGTGACCTTGATACATTGGCAAAGTATAATAAAGCCAACAGACAGATGCGGCACATAAAATGAAATCGATCACCAACAGCTGTCACCCATAATTATTGCGTCTCATAAATTTTTATTGTTCTTTTACTTCCTCTTAAATTTTATGTTCGTTAAAGAAGTACGTCCACTTCCACTCAACTGGATCATTACATAAACATATTGACACGTGATCGAACGGAAGATATACTATACTTCTGTTACTTCTGGAAGGAACTAGCCATCCACAACACAGGAATCCTAGTGTGGGGGCTAGTGCACATTCTTGCACTGTTATTCAGTCTTATTCAGATAAGCATTTAACTATTGTTACCTATTTAGGTGGTACGATGTAATTATGTTTTTGTTACAAATAAATATAAATTTATTATTATTACAATTAAAATATATTTTTGGCTTATTTAAATTCACCGATCACCGATCACGAACTGATGGTACCTGATGGTTTGTTCACGACGCCGTCGCGTCCAAAGTTTCTACCTGTTCCCTTGAATGATGTTAATGTTGAAAGGGTGTGTCAAAAAACGTGTCATTTTAATACTGAGTACACAAAGTTACGGCTGATTTCAAAGACTATCCTGACATCGAACGAGCGGAGGGCTCCGTAATAACGGACATCGTAGCCCGCAAGTTTTCACCTACATGTTAAGCTCACAAGTTTGAAACTTATTGCGCTTCAAACAAACGTCTCTGTGTATATTAATAATAGTTACACAAAGGTCATTTGTGATTATTTTATATAACTATATAGTATTACTCGGTTTTGCCAAAAATTTGGCAGTGACCGTTCACTTGTGAGTTTCCACTAGCGAACCAATAGCGTAGCTAGCGAACGTCTACCTTTACAAATATAATAGGAGTAACCTTCCGCAGCTCGTAACTAAAGACACGTCATCTTCATAAATGTCACGAATACGGGGTAGGTTTCCATTAAATTGGGACATTAGTTGTTTAATGGGTCACATAGTTTTGGTTTGGTGGTTAGGTATGTTTTAATTTATGGTACGTAGTCAAGTAACGTCTACTGTTAGTACTGCCGACACCTACACGAAACGATAAACAGGAAAAATTCTTGATCATGAACTTTGGTCAGAATGTCGAAGTGTACTGTGAGTTGATTATCTAGACACATTTAAACTCCACCTAGATTGTATAGTTATTTTCGAACCTCACCTTAAGTCTCATTCAGTCCGGACCGCGCAACATTTGTTTTTTTGGCAACAATCTTGTTTTCACCTAATTTTTTGTTATCTAGTAATTTGTTTACATTCCTCCGTCCACCGCCTCTGTTATTGTTCTGTTATTATCCGAAGCCAGACTTACGAGTGATTCATTGCGAAAAAGGGCGTTAAGCGGATACACACCTGTATAATTAAAAATATTTTATGTTTATAGGAAACTAACGAGCGAGCCCTGATGTTAAACGTTTTTTTGCCCATAATGCGATTTGTGTCCATCTTTAGTTACTTTAAATGCCCACGACTCAGCCCGTCACGCTGCGCGTCCAGATGAGACGAATCATGTGTCTGTTGAGTTTATCTATTTGATGTAACCATATAATATTTATAAATAATATAAATAATAAAAGGAGCTGACTACCCACCTGATGTTAAATGGAAACCACCGCCCATGGACAACAGCAACACGGCTCTCCACCAATGTACGAGATAACTCAAGTCGCAAAGCGTTACGTCCATCACCCCGAGACGAGGATGTTACGTCTCATGCGCCTGCAATTTCGCCGGCACCCACTCCCTAATTTTCGGTTTGATTTATTGAACGCACACATTTTTACATGTTTAGTTCGGCTACATGACACTTGATGTTAAGGTCTGTGTAATAGACAGGGGTGCTACGCAGTGCGAATGCAAACTGGCTTTTAAATGAGGCTGCCGAATACAATGGTCGGCAGCAGGTTACCCTACCACAATATTTTTTCTTCGCGATATTTTTCTTCACTGCAAGATCAAGCTCATAAACGTTTACTGTAATACGTTTGGAAATCTGTACCTCACATCTTGACTGGCCTCACAGCTCAGTTGGTAATAACACTGCCTTCTGCGCTGTAGGTCGTGGGTTCGATTCCCACCCAGGACAAACATTTGTGTGAAGAATATAGGTGTTTGTTCTGTGTCTGGGTGTTAATATGTATGTATTTACAAAAAAAATGTATATAAGTTATTATATCAGTTGTATGGTACCCAAGATACAAGCTATGCTTAGCTTATTTTGGGGCTATATGACGCTGTGTGAAATGTCCACCAATATTTATTTATCTTTCGTTATACGTTATTAATTACAAAACATTCCAAGTGCGAAAACAAATTGAAAATGGTGTTAAGCTAGCGACAAAGTGACATATCTCTTCGGCATGTCCACGGCTGTCAATGTACATCTCCTCGGACCGTGGAGCGACCCCCCGATCTGAGATGAAGTACGAACGAGTCTGACAGCGTCTTTGTACGGATGTCCAAAGTCCAACCTCTGCACTTCCGCGCTGATGGTGCTGCCAAGAGTCGCGGTTCAATCGCCTACGTTACACGACCAAGGCGACTTGTGACGCTGTTTATTTAGCAACAACATGTTTCGTTATGTGCTCAGGCATTCGTTAATTTGAGAAGATTATTCGGTTTTTATTACTTAGGTTTGGTTTTTCCATAAAACCTTATTAGATGGCAAGGACTGTTTGAAATTGTAGACCCTCCCAAAAGGTTTCAGTAGCAATTTGTGGCTTTTTATAGACAAAACATCATCAGCCATCTAAGTGAGCACCATTTAAACAATTCGAGCTATTAATAATATAACTGTAGTTATTGATATAAGTAGCTGTTGAGTCCCGTAGGTGTGTATTATACTAATCTTATTTGTTGTTGGAACTGTCGTAATAACCCGTAGCAAGTATAATGTACCTATTTATATTTTACCAGAGTCGCAAAACCATTACCTATTCTACGATACTGGAAAGAACTGGAATAAATTAACGCATTTTTAAAAGTACATTTCGGAAGTCGCTTCTTTCTGATAACGCGGCATTCACAGACGTTATCGAATCTTCAACGTGGACCTTTGTTGACCTTGACAATACTACTCTTTGTAGCTATGCACGATGTTCACCCGGGGAAGTACTGCCTCGTATTAATTTCTGCCGCTGTGTTCCAGTTCAATGGGTCCCGATCTATCTGTGCATATGGCTTGCCTTCGTAGCTTCCAAACAAATTTCCAATGCGGTTATTTTTATTGAAAGGTAGTTTTTACGGAATAATTCTTAGCGGCATTTCATGAAATTCTGTCCAACTGTTTCGTATACTAAGCTGTTTTCCGAATTGTTATGTTTCTATAGACTTTTTTTTACTTTTTAAGAGATCAAGTTCTGTATTGATTTTTAAGTTTTTAATTATTAAGGATAAGTTCGCGCCGCAACGTTCCGAAAGTTCCTGATTTTTTCCACGGCCGAGAAAATTTGTTTTTGGTTTATATTTGTCCGATTACCTTCGACACAGGGGACAGAGTACGGTAGAGGAATCGTCAAAAACTGTAGTTGTGTACAATGTAAATGCATGGTTTAATGAATGTTGTCTGGGCGGGGCGGCGCGGGGCGGCGTCCACTCACCGGCGTGGTGCAGGGCGGTCTCGAAGGGCGCGCGCTGTAGCCGCTCCTTGTGCTCTGCCAACAATACACAAATAGATTAGTCTGCTTGCCAGCACCGCTGTGATGGCGCTATCCGTGATTAACTACCAACGAAAGTTCATTAAATCTAAAAAAATTATTTAAGTTTTACTATAGACTGGCCTCACAGCTCAGTTGGTTGGAACTGTGCCTTCTGCGGTGTAGGTCGTGGGTTCGATTCCCACGCAGGACAAATATTTGTATGACGAATATAGATGTTTGTTCTGTGTTTGGGTTAATATGTATTATATGTATGTATTTACAAAAAAGTGTATAAGTATTATACAAGTTGTCTGGTTCCCATGATACAAGCTATGATTAGCTTACTTTGGGGCTAGATGGCGCTGTGTGAAATGTCCACCTTTTTTATAATAAGGAAGAGGGGTATTTTTAAGCATAATTTGATATTAGATATAATATCTTATATTATATCATTTTGAAGCCTGAAAACTCAATCGTTTCCTCTCGGGTTTTTACGAGTTCTGCTTGCTCTATAAGATACTGATGATCAAAAATCATATTGCAATTACAGTTGTTGAAAAGACTATTGTTCCTTAACATATCACTTGTAACGGACCTCCCCCTTCCATCCGTATTAAGACACTCAGATCGAAAATTTTCGAAAATATATTCTAAATCTTAATATTTATAATGGCCAATAATGTGATCGAATTAGTGGTAGGACTGTACGTTGTGTTTCATAGTAACCCGTTAAGTAGAAGGTTCTTTAAGAGGTATGCTGGTAGTAGACGTAAGACATGGTATTGGGTAGCGTAGTGAAGAAAGTCCCTAATGATAAATATTAGATCTGGAGAATTATAAATGTACCATTACAAAAGTAGATTGTTATAATTAATTAAAAGTTTGAACTAATGGAATAGTACACACTCTAATTTAATAATGAAAAGTGAATAACAAGAATTTATTTAATACTGCTGTAAAAATAGCAGTTTATTAATTTTATACCACGAACATAGTTTGTGGGCCAACGGCATCTTCACAAACTATGGCTCGACGCCCCTCCCCGCGCCATGCTATGAATTTCGACTCCTGACAACCCTAGGGTTTGTCGTCTAGGAAATCCTCTATTCGTGGCATAATAAAGTATTATCCCATCGAACCTGCGGAACTTAACCCTCCTTAATCAAAAGAAGAGGAAAGGTCCTATTATTCTCCGAAGAGATTTAGTTAACTCGTATAGCATACGAGCAAGAGTTAATGATGAAAAGAGTATAAAACTCTCCTATATCCACAATGATTTACTGTACTGTAACAGTAATTTAAATTAAATTATAAATAAGAGCTTGGCTCACTTATGCTAACGAATGTATTTCACATTCAGTAAGTTCCTAAACTCGTACTGAGATTGTAACTAAGGTATAATGTCATAATGCAGAACAAGCAGAGCACATTATCAATATTTTTAAGATTATAATAAATGACAGTACTTAGCAATGTGTCTCAACCCTAACAATAATTCAAAACTGATCAATTGAGGTGGTTACAGATCTCACAAACCAATACGCTGACCATTTAGGTATTACAGCTAGGTGGAGTCGTACCCCTTTTTGACCAGACCGCATAGCCTAACTAGCAATTCCGTGAGATATCTGGGTTTCTCAAACCAATATATCAGTACCGGTAAAATAAAGTAAGAGTAGGTGGTAGGTTCGGCAACAGTGATAATAAAGGATGATTACCAGTCTCACTTTGGAAAGCTATTACGAAAACTAGACACAGCTTAGTAATATCATAACATTGTAATTTGATAGCAATACTTATTCATAAACCTTTGTGCTCAACAAGCCGGCAAAAGGCAAATTAAAATAAATAGCATAGTAAGTGTTAATGTATCAACATCTGTGAACCAATTTTCATCATTCAAATATAAATCAATTCATTAAATTAATACAAAGTGGATATTACATCTTCACTCTATCTTATACTAAAATATAAACTATGATAGGTTAAATGATCTGTTGTGCACATCAGATTGGTAACGTGGACCAAGTTGTTTCAATATAATAATTATAAAACATTTCCAACTAACATCTGTGAATGCATCGTCAGAAGGCATTAATCTATACAATGGAGCTCCTTTACAGATAATAGCGGATCTAGCCATTATTTGTATCGTCTATTAAATAAATACTTTATTTACGTCTGATCTTTGAGATACTCTAAAGTATTAGATAAGTGTAAAATTATTTATAAAATATTTGTTTATAACTTAAAATATAAAACCAACACAACTATTCTTGGAATCATTGATTTAAGCCAGTAGAATCAGTATCAATAAATAAAAGGAACATCCGTATAAAACTCTGAAATTATCAGTTGTGTACCTAGATACCTAACTAGCTACAAATATGTGTGAGAGCAAAACAAGGAGTCGCGTCCTTACTCCATATTTAATTCTAATTGTGCATGAAGGTACAAACAGCACAAGAGTTTGCAAATGTGTACCTTTCTAACTATTCTGACTAATGTATGCGAGATTGGCTTTCCCGACTTTGTATTCCTAGTGCCAGTCCTAAGGTCTATCTCCTGCAAGCCGCAGCCAAAGACAGCAGAATTAAGACGTGTACCGCGAGATGTGTGAGGGACCACATCAAATGGATCCTGAAAATAGATTTATTATGGGTGCTGAAGGCATGACCCACTTCGACAAGTCCCCATTATCCAAGTTCAGGAAGCAACCAATGTGGGAGCTTTGCTGAGCCCAACAAAGGGAAAACTCAACACCCAGTTCGCTCAAATTGCCTGGGCCTAACTAACAAGGGAATCCCTGACTCCTGGCTTTCGTTGACACCGTGAGGATCAGGCCAGCAGACCATAAACCATGTTATGGGTTTTGGTATTCATCGAACCGATATTGATAATATTCACAACAAAATAGTATAATGGTTAAGCCATAACAATTCTCTTTTATTTCCTTTTTTAGGAAAGAGAATCTTCAACATTTTGATAAAATCCACACTAATTACGCACTTAACAAATTACGTTCTAAGACGTCATCACAGCAACTACGCATTACAAAATCCCGTATTCACGAAATATCACGGAAACTGGTTTATGGGTGGAAACAATTACACTATTAAATGTGTATCACAAAACTATGCACATTGATGCAAATTTCTATTATAATTACTTGCAAAATTAATAATATTTTAATAAAAATCTGTTCGATTCACACATCTAAGCTCGCTATTCCAATCCGAATCCCCTGTCAAAACCTTTTTCTTTTTCCTGTAGCCTTCTGTCATCTTTCTATGCGGAATAAAAAGTATTTAATGCAAAGTAATGAAAAAGGTTTTAATACAATTGCATTGATTCCAAATAAAATACTCGAATTGATTATTGATTAGAAATTTTGGTGGTACAACAGAGTTGGGATCGTTACACACTAGAGCTTGTGTAAATAAATGATTCTGATTTTATGACACATAGACATGAGACATGTTTATAAAAATGTTAAAAACATTTACATAGTGCGGGAGTTCGTATAACTCTAGGCACACGTCGGTTTCATCACCCTATTCATCACCTACAAATTTACATAAGTAGGTATTTGTAATTTCGACTTCTTCTGCAGGGGATTCAATGTCATGTAATATGCAGTCCATGCTTAAATCAATTCCCTTAAAGGACCCGTTTGTTCATAAATACATATACCCTTTCAGAAGATTTTCCATTTACTTACCTACTTACGACAAGAATATGATAATGAAGTAATCGGATAACGAGAACAATATACAGTGGCAGTGAAAAACATTTTGCAATTCCTTTTACAATAAAGTAAAGAATAAAATAAAGTCTATTTTTTCAAATCATCTATACATTATCCAAGTGTACACTCACACATGGTTTATGAATATACTCCGCTTTAATGAGACAGAATAAAAAGCTAAAATGGTTTTCCTTTATTTATTTTCAATAAGTAAAATATAAATACTACAAAATAAACAAACGCCACGTTATGGCACAGAGTGTGCTACAGTCGGTGGGTAACGGCTACAGTTGTCATTGACAGAGAACTGGTACCGAAATAGTTGGCCTGCTTTGGCTGAATTTAGATAATTGCGGTGACGTCTCCGCGAGGCAAAGCTGATAATGTGAACAGGAAAAGCGAACAACTAGAACCAGACTGGTGAAATTTTTACGTAAAATTGCACAACATTCATTTCTTTGGCAGAACCAAGTAAACATTTCTCTTACACTACGCGAGGGAGCTATAAGGGAATTAGTGAATAAAGAGTTATCATTTGTTACAAAATAACTCATCTTTTGTAACAGAAAGACGTGATCCTAAACCTGCTTAGCAAAAATGACTGCACGAAAAAATAAATAAAAAAAAACGAATAAAAATTGATAATGTATCTTTACAGTAGTGAAAAAAATGGATTAGAGGTTTCTTGGAAGAACAGCTTCCTTTTAGAGAGTCGGATAGGGTTTGAACAGGCGTCAAACTTATCGATAACTACGCGTGAACGTATGTTTTGAATATTATTGACGTTCCCGAGCCATTTATTTATGAATTCTATGGTAGTAAAGTGAAAATGACTTTGACTTTGACGTTGATCTCTATTTGTCAGTTTCATATCCCCACAATCATCGAATCCGCAGTGAAAACTGATATAACGTGGTTCTGCCTACACCTTCAGGAAAAGCGCAAGAGTATGTTCTTTGTAAACAGTTTTTTTAACAACTTCAATGAATACTTCAAAAGTGGAACAATGAAAGGATTACAATTAACTAAAATCAGCACGGTCTTTGTTCGTTTGCTCCGGTAGACGGCCAGACATAACATTTCACAGTTGTTTGAAAATACATCATCTGCTAGTGAACTGTGTATCTCGATGACAGAGCTAGATATATACGAGTACAGTTTGGTCTAGACTACGCTTATGCTTATAAAACTGAATATAAATCCATACTTTAGGTGTATACCATACTACGATTAAGGTAATGCGCCTTGGAAAAATTCGGAAATACGAATCTGCGATAATAGTAACTTACAGGGAGTTTTTACAACATTATATGAATTATGTAATGTTGTAAAAACTCCCTGTAAGATAAGAAAAGAAAGAAAGAAAGATAAAAAGTAAATTACTTGAACAACACCTGGAAGTTGACGAGTTACTGATTGGGCGTGGACGTTTGATGCAGATTGTTACTATTTCGGAAACAAGAATATTTTCGAGGCGCATATCTTTTACCGTAGTATTTTACTGAATTTAAATTAAACACAAGTCTGTACTATACATATACAAACGGCCGAATGGGTTTGGATGAAATTTGGTACCAACATAACTTATATCCTGGATTAACACATAGACTACTTTGGTCCCGGAAAAGTGCAGTGTCCTGTGGGATTACTTACTTACCGCGGGTAACACCGCGGGGCGCAGCTAGTCATATATAAAAAGCCATATTCGTAAGTCCAACGCATTAAATCTAAGCTATACAATGTTCTATTACCCGTGTAAGTTACAAGCAAATGAATGATCCCACAAGTACTACGAACATTAATATATATTCCGCTCGACTTCTATTTCCGTTCAATTTTGTTATAACAATGCAATGTTGCGTGCGGCTGCTTTAATCTAAATATATCTTAAATTAATCCTCTCTACACCAATCAACTTTAATTGTAACGTAGCTGCGCCGATCAACGTAAAGCTTACAACCGAAATCAGCTTGTTCCAACTGGTTTGCGTTGGATTGGCGTGGGGACCAACTATGAGAACTTCTGGAAGGTTATACATTATACAAGTCATCGCGCTTTTGAAATTGAGTGGTTGATCTGGATGCAATTAATAAGATATATAAGTAGTAGCAGTAGAACTTTTGCTAAGTTCACCCGGAGAAGTACTGCCACCACACCTAGTAATCTGCCGCCAAGCAGTGATGCACTCGTGTTGCTGTGTTCCGGTGAAATTGCAGGCGCATGAGACGTAACATCCCCGTCTCGCGGTGATGGACGCAATGCAATGCGACTTTGGTGGAGAGGAACTAAATAACATTGCTGTTGCCTGTGGATGGCTGTTACCACTTATCACTAGGTGGGCCGTCAGCTCGTTAGGTCAACTAAATCACAATAGAAAAACTTGATATTTCGGATTGGGCTCTTGTTATCGAAGCGGCGGTAGAGAAGCCAATCAGTTTATTTATATTATACTAGCTGTTACCCGTGACTTCGTCCACGTGGGAATTCGGTTTTATCACGCACCCCTATTTTACCCCTCGGAAAAGTAGCCTAAGTTACTCCTTGTTACATCAGCTATCTGCCAGTGAAAGTCCCGTCAAAATTAGTCCAGCCATTTCAGAGATTAAACAAACTGACAGAGAGACAAAAATTGAAAAAAATGTTGTTTTGGTATATGTACCGTGTATACATCCATATGCACTTAGTAAATAGCGGTTATTTTTATTATTACAAACAGACACTCCAATTTTATTTATTTGTATAGATTAAAGAGTGGTTAATACCCCTCCTGACACACCTCTGTGGTACAAACATAATCTCATCAAAGCCCCACTAGTAGATACTACCGCTAATCTCTGATGCTCGTAATCACCACAAGGTGAATGCCACTGCACACACATACAATTTAAAACAGTACGTTTAGTCCGAACAAGTAACGTCTTTTCGTAAGTTACCAAGCAGCCTTTTTAAATAAATACCAATTAAACTGTATTACATAAGTTTATGTAAATTATTTTATTTACTATAATATATCTAATGTCGTTACAAAACGCGGGTGACAGACTCTTAACCCAGAGGCGTTAAAGATGGATGTGTCTTTTTTGACTGCTTTTATATACAGAATCACGAAACGTGATCAAGTTATTTACCAATATGGACGGCGTACGAATCGCGCTTAGATTTGAAGTTTTGACGGTTGAAAGGATTAAATAGTTTATCGCCACAAAATTCGCATAATACAGAACAAAAATAAAATCAATAGAGAAAATTGAACGGTATACCGCTATTATAGATTATCTTCAAACATTGTGTTTGAGATATGCGGCGTAACGTTTCGAACGCCGATTAACAGAAATTTCAATAACCTGTAAATATGTAAATAGGTGTTTCTACCAATGTAATAATGCTTGCTAATTAACTACTTGAATGAAGGTTCGTTTTATTTAATTGTATTACTTTACCTACTCGTTCAGTATACCAACAAACAAACAACTCTACAAAACATGTGTCCTTTCATAACATTTCGTAACATTACCTTCTGCATATCGTCTGTTTACTTATATATAGATACTATCAATAGGTATACACTGTATCACGTTTATCTGGTAATAACGAGACACTCACATGCGAAATTAAACTACAATGATGACGTCATACACAGCTCTTATACTCAACTGATAAACTCATTCGCATTATGCGCATTTCTTTTAGCCTTCATCCACTGGGACTATTGCTCTGAGGAATATTTATCACTTACTAGCTGTTGCCCGCGACTTTGTCCGCGTCGAAATCGGTTTTATCACGCATCCCTATTTTACCCCTCGAAAAAGTAGCCTAAGTTACTCCTTGTTACATCAGCATCTGCCAGTGGAAGTCCCGTCAAAATCGGTTCAACCATTTCAGAGTTTAGCCGGAACAAACTGACAGCCAGACAGACAAAAATTAAAAAGAAATGTTGTTTTGGTATATGTACCGTGTATACATCCATATGCACTTAGTAAATAGCGGTTATTTTAATATTACAAACAGACACTCCAATTTTATTAACAATATGAACAATCGTCGTGTTTACGACGTTCTCACCTCTGTATCACACGTGTCTTTGAAATTAGATCGAGACATTGCTGTTATTGTGAAACCATCAGGGAGGTCAGGGGGGGACTGAAGGACACGTCTCATTAATACTGGTCTATTTATCATCTATTTAGGGCATTTTGGAGTACAGTATAAGGGGCCATGTTGCTCGCGTCCGAAGGTGATAGCCCTTTGAATCCCTACACGTGTCCCCCGGGTGGTGCGAAAGGAGCAACCCAAAGTAGCAGTAGAACTTGTGCCAAGTTCGCCCGGAGAAGTACTGCCACCACACCTGAATCTGCCGCCAAGCAGTGATGCACTCGTGTTGCTGTGTTCTGGTGGGAGTGGGTGCCGGTGAAATTGCAGGCGCATGAGACGTAACATCTCCGTCTCGGGATGATGGACGCAACGCAATGCGACTTGAGTCATCTCATACTTTGGTGGAGAGGACTTAACTCGTGTTGTTGTTGTCCATGGGTGGCGGTTACCACTTAACATCAGGTGGGCCGTCAGCTCGTTCTATCACCTACATCTTATAAAAAAACAGTGAATGTCTTCATTCTCTTCATTGCACCCGCGCCGCGGATAAACGTGTTACGCCAAAGAACACTTAATAATTAGTGCTGTGCATATGTAACTTTTGTACTAATCGGTGAAGACAGAAACAATGTGAATTAACAAGTGGTTACATTTTCATTGAATATCTAACCATTGGAACTTTCAGACAGAAAGATCTCCCATACAATCCGTCGAATGCCATACGTGCCACAGCCAAAATCATCAAAAATTACATCATAATAAATGCGTTTATGTATTTCTCGAGATAATCAAACTTTCAACTCGTGTTATCGGAAACGAAAGAGACATTGGGTGGTTCAACTCTGGTGTAACTAAATACAAGCACTTAATTAGTACTTACGAGATTATAGGGCATTACGTCAAAATAAACGGCGGGTTACAGACATGTTTACATAATGTCACATTTAGACAGGACAGCCAGGTTGACTGACCTATAACTGAATTACTTTGTTTGATAATGGCAACTTTATTGTGTTGCACACGTAATAAAACATCGATTTTACATTTAGAACAAGTATGGTTAGATAACTGTACAAAGCTTGGTCCTTTATGAGAATCGAACCTAAGAACTTTGGGTCTCGGTTGTGTGATGTTTATAATGCGATTAAGTGATGGAACTAGCTGAGCAGTATGCCTGTAACTACAGCTATACATGATGGTATTTCGCGTACTAAAGTATGGGAAGACATAGTAAGTATAATTGCGCCCCCCGTTCTAAGAATAAAGATGGAACGTTTCCTGTCCCTGTAATTTCACAGACAGCTTTAAACCTGAATAGAGCAATACAAGCTCTACTGGCAGCATAAACGGACATGGTGGCAGTACTTCCTAGGACAAACCATATTTTATTCTTATGCTAACATGAAATCAAAAATCAATAAATTTGTTATTTGAGAATGTGATTTTTGTCTTGTGGTAATTAGAAATTAGGCAATAGAATTAGGATCTGTAGCAAAAACCGTAGCGTCTACGGCGCGTAGGCTATGTTCATTTTCACACGAAGATAGCTATGAGTTCTGGTATAATTCTATAAAACTATGCAAGTTTGATACGTAGCATTTAACCACCCTTGAACCAACGAACATTTAATAATATATTTCTCTAAGAGCAAGATTCTTTCTACCCCCAGATGAGGTGTAACTTATAAATGAGAAACAATACCAACAATCAAAAGTGAAAACTTCTATCTATTGGAAACAAATAAAACACGACTTGCAGTACATAGCTTGTTACCCAATAAAATTAGTTTCTATCATTTATTGTTTGAAAATCATAGGATATTCATATTATGGTACTAATCTGTCTTTGATCTGTAAGTTACTTTAAATTAATAAATAATTTATTAAACAAATTATTTGCAAAATCGCACAGAATGGCGTCAATCGTATTCAACAAGTGACATCAGTTTATTTATGATATCTGTCAGCTGTCAATGAAGAAAGATCGTATTATTTTTCTTTATGCGGTTAGTATGTTTTCAACGTTCATTATTTTTGCTATTTTTGAAAATATGTTTATTAAGAAAATGATTAAATTTTCATGTCTATTTTTAGTCATGCTTATCAGAAACATGTGATTATTAACATGTGAGCAGGTGGCGCACCCTGTTAATGTATCAACCTGATGGAAACTAATAATAAGCATAAAATACTGTTAAACATACACCTTATGTATTCCTTATATATTCACGCCTTTATCCCAGAGGGGTTGGGCAGAGCTTCAGTGGGCCACTTTCAACTTATGAATTACCCTATCGTGGGAACTTACACGTGACGAGGTGTGAGCTCTTCGCTCCCATTGCTTTTGTTTGTTGGTGTACTTACATGACATTCTGCCTATTTTTCTGTTACGTTATATTTATATGGAAATCTTGAGAAGCAGCAATAATGACATAAATATGTTTCGTGATATAAAAGACAAGCGATTGGGATGATGAATTGTTTGTTATGTACTTATACGCAGTGTCTGTATGTCACCAATTAAGTATATAAATAGCTTTCAATTGGCAGTAAGCAGCTAGTTAATATTAAATAAAAACATCGTAGAATCAATACAATACATTTTTGAAATGTGATCACATTGATTTAGTCTGTTTCTTTCAGTATACGATATTAAATTCTTTGTGATTTTTTGAAGAAAATTGTTTTAAGTGATATTAGAACCTTCGTTATCATACGCTTTGAACTGCCCAACGTGGATTCTGAGCCCCAACCCGTACCTGATCGCTCACCCTTCGGTGTGCGGAAGGGTTGGAAGATAGTGCACATTTCACACACTTCGGTCAAGTTCAAGATCGAAGTTACAAAGGTAAATCGACAACGAGTCGAGCTATTTTAATTTCGCGAACTCTCTCGAACCGGACGTCCCTGGTTAGTAGCTGGTGATCAATATGTATCAACATTGTATTTACGCAAACTTTGATAATCAACACAAGTAGTTACTTTGTAATCTACTTTATTATAAATATCAAATGAAAATTTATATATTTTTTAGTTATTATTATGCAGTAATCAACCTGCCTACTTTCAAAAACCAATTAATAGAAAAATATATTTACCTCCTTGTTCTTCCATCACTGAATAAAATAAAACTCACAAAATCTAACTCAAAACTAGTAACGCTAACTTAAAACTAATATCACACTTTAGAGAGTCGAAGTAAATAGATCACAATTAAAAAAAAACTTTTTTTTTCAAAAATTATCCCGTTCAATACAATAACTTTTTTGTTTACTTTTTGAATTGTCTTTCACGATCACCCGATATAAAGTCAACGCTTATCCCATTTGTGTTAGATTTCAGATAACTAACGGTCACTTTAACTTCACTCGAACGCGATACTTAGGCGGCATTTGTTTGGGCGGCGAGAGTACCGGTCGGCGTGAGGCGGGGATGACGACTGGGCACTTGGATTATGAACAGCGTAGTTAGTCTGTCGAAGAGACGGCTGTGGTACATTGTACTGTCAACTAGAGTCGTACTAAAACGTAATGTAAATTAAAATATTTTTTTAGGTAATGTGATATTTTAAGTAGCAGTAGAACTTTTGCCAAGTTCGTCCGGGGTACTACTACCATACCCATTTTTGCTGCCAAGCACTTATGAATTCGCGTTACTGGGTTCCAGTTTTAAAGTGGTTGCTGGTGAAATTCAGGCACATGAGACATTCCACGCTCACGTCCAAGGTGCAAACGACTGGCCTCATAGCTCAGTTGGTAGTAACCCTGGCTTTTGCGCTGCAGGTAGTGGGTTCGATTGCCACCCAGGACAAACATTTATGTGACATTTGTAACATTGATGTTTCTTTTGTGTCTGGGTGTAAATATGTATTATATGTATGTATTTACAAAAGAAAAGTATATAAGTATTATATCAGTTGTCTGGTTCCCATGATACAAGCTATGCTTAGCTTACTTTGGGGCTAGATGGCGCTGTGTGAAATGTCCACCAATATTATTATTATTATTGTTATTAAACGATGCAAAGTGAGTGTTGATGTACCTAAGTAGGGGAGGGCTCAAGCCGTATTGCTTGTAATGCGCAGAGGTGACACCTTATGTATGGTGGTCATCTCTTCGTTTCGTAACACAAATACAATTAATGTAATGCTCTTTGGAATTTTTCACTGGTTGCAATTTGTCACCCAATATAAAATAAATAAAAAATTTGAAAAAGAAACGCAACTTCATTAGCTGAGCGAGTGAATATACCTTATATATAGTTAATATACTTGAATAAGGGCCGAGTACCTAATGACACATGTATATGCACTGTTATCGGAAGCTGTACTCGTGGTTTCCAATACTCCTGACACTGGTTATATTAACATATATTATGTAGGTATTTACAAAAAGTATTTAGGTATTTTATCAGTTGTCTGGTTCCCACAGTACAAGTCAAAAACTTACAAATGTTTTTCTTTAGCTTTTTGAGAGAGAACACCAAGTTGGTATTCCAGGATACATTGCTAAAACACATTCCAAGATACTCTACTACAGATTCAAAAGTACTACTTTTTCTATCTTTTATATCATGACATGTTTTATTAAAAACATCATCGATGAGAGATAGAACGCAAAACAGAAAGAGGGAAAAATAGAATAAGCTACATGAGCCATGTTAAAGAAAAGCTTGCTGCCGTGATTCTATAAATAAATAAATATATAAATATTAGTGGACATTTCAGGCAGCGCATTATTTTTTTATTTACGTTGGTTATAGAACATGCTGACGGCCCACCTTATGTTAAGTAGTAACCGCCGCCCATAGACAACAGCAATATACGAGTACGACTCAATCCTCTCCACCGAAGTACGAGATGACTCAATTCGCATTGCGTTGCGTCCATCACCCCGAGACGTCACCCCGAGAGGGATGTTACGTCTCATGCATCACGGTGAAATCACAGGCACATGAGCTATTCCACATTCACCTCTCAGATTTACGTTCGCATACATAACGAGTTGAGTATTCTTCTACCTAAGCAGGGGAGGACCCATGCCGTATTGCTTGCTACGAGCAGAGGTTATAACTTAACACCAGGTGGGCCATCAGCTCGTTCAGTTAACTTTATCACATAAAAAAAGAGTCATCTGCTAGTTCCGTGCAGATTAATGGTTTTTAAATAGCCTTCTAACATAAACTATAGTTTTATAATTGCCGATACCACTATATTAATTTATTGAATGTGGACAAAGAGAATTTGTTATCACATGTGAGAGCGCCATTGAAACAACTTCTGTAAACTTCCTACTAAGACATTATTAATGTTAACGTATCTGAGGTATTTAGAGGTCCTTTCTCAAGAGCTATTCTCTCGAACCAGTCTGGTGAAATGATTTTCAAAGAGGCTCCTTTCGTGCACCTGACATATTTCTCCGAATTTATAGTTCTAGGACATGTCGATTTATTACCCTTTTTTCCGTCACCGTTTTGAGAACGTGGTATTGGGCTCATAAACGGTCAAAACTCAAAGTTGCACGTCGGGATTGAACCGGCGATCTCCGGATTGAAACTAGAGGTCAGTAACACTGGAACACCACGCTATCAAGGGCTGTGCATGAAAAGTCCCCGTGAAGAAAGGCCCTCTGAACGGCTGACTTAATACATACTCAGTGCAGAGCCTCAAAATAATCTATGAGGCTGTCCAACGATAGTTTTGATTGTTAATGCTAACAATTGCTTTGAGAACTGACAGTTTAGCATAAATATCTGCGCATTAACGTCGGCCCACACTTCACTTAACTGATAAGCTTGTGATTAATAGAGACCCTGAAACCTCCGTGTGGTTTCGCTTAATTGGATTAGAAATATATTTCGCTACATAATGTGTACCGGAAGTCACTACATAATTTATTCACTTTATATATATGACTAACGTTATATATGTATAAAATGCGACGTTTATCAAGAGTTATGACATGTAAGGTTTGATAATTCTGCTATACAGAACAATTAAAGGCTGGCCCAACTCATCTCACCTAGTGCCCTACTGTTGTATCTATCTCGAAGTAGTTCTTACCTAATTTTATTATTATCCTGAGGTATTACTATTACTACTATTCATTAATAACTTATAGAAGTCAGTAGGTCTGCGGTCGATTGTTCGTTGATGATTCATACCGCATGTTTGCGGAAAATGCAATTAGAATCCATAAAATTAGCCCCATAAAAGATTTGATCCGAGATCTCATAAAATAGCGATTAAGGTAATGTCAACATTCTTGAGGAAACGGAAACAGTCTAGAAATTTTCCCGTTCTCGCCGACACGCAGAGTGTCCGTGAAATACGAAACATTTATTACAAAGTACTTGATAAATAAATTGACAAACAGATCGCTCAGTTCGGATTTCAACTCGGTAAGTATTTGCAAACATTGTTTGCTGTCTACTCAATATGTATAGTTATGTATAGTTTCACTATGAAGTTTTTTCTAGAATCTTTGTTAATCTTCAAATCAAAGACTGTGAAAAAACCTTTAGTTAAATACTTATCTCTCTGTTTCTATATCGTTCATACTGTTCTTTTTATAGGTTCCTTTTCACTGTATTTAAGATTTAAATAAGCCTGAGTTATCAGCACCAGAATATTACCAAAATGAGTAGTTATGAATTTAGAATGAATCGCAAATTAAAGGTATATTTCATAATAATAATCATATATATTTATTTTGCGAGACATGGGTAAACAATAAGATGACAATAAAAATATAAACTAAAGCCATAATCATAAGAAAGTACTTTACAGCATTCAAAAATGAAAACTTGGGATCTAAAAATCCATTAATAAAGAAAAATAATACCAATTTCCCAATTGGTAAGAATAGAATAAATTTATTCTACTTGTCACAAAACATAAGTCGTTTTAATCGGTAAAGAAATATTGGTTTTACTGACACCTTAAACTTCGTTCTATCTATCTATCGTTGGCCCTCACTTATTAACCAGGATGTTTTGAAATTTTAGATATAGAATTGCTTTAAGACCGATTTGTTCGAAGGGGTTGTTCCAGATGGTAAGCAACATATTTTCTAAAAGGGAATATACTAAGTTGACCGTTCATTTTTTCTTTGCGAATTACCCTACAAGTTGTGCCCTAGAAAACCATTTTTATATCTTATTTCTTTCTTTCTTGGAATCGCCTCGTGCACTAGTTTACAAATGTGTTTTCTTGTGATCTTTATTTCTATTCGCTACGCCTCAATTTATCAATATAACATATTAATATGAAACAATCAGCTACAAGTGTGGCACTTGAAAAGGCTACAAGGCCATTGAATTTTTAAATACAATACAAGGAGTAACTTTGTTCAAAATATTATTGTGTTTTCTACTGGCGTTTGACATTTTCATCCTTCACGGTAATATCTATTATGTGGGGGCTGCCATATTGGATTTATATTGTAACAAGAAACAATCCATACCAAACGTAACAATGTATTTGTTGTAACTGGTGATTTTTGAAAGTAGACAAACACAGGTTCTATTAAAATCATAATCTTTTTTGGGACTCAAACTTACGGAAGAGTTAGGAAAGTGAATGAGACTGATGGTTTGAAATGACTTGACTCGTAGTACGTCGCTACCATAATGTATGTCGAAAGAAACATTGTATCAGGAAAATACCGCTCCAAGGATTTTGATGACAGTGATGAGGAAGAAGGTAGTGAAGAGAATGTGACCGTGTGGGTGATCAGCAAGGATATCAACGTGGTGAAACCTTATACGTATGATGAAGCACTCACTTTGACAGGTTAGTTACTGCAGTTCACTTTTTGAGCGTTTGAGAGCGTGGTGGCGTAGTGGTACTGATCCCGAGTTTCAATCCAGAGATCGCCGGTTCATATCCCGACGTGCACCTATGAGTTTTTCGATTGAAATATTTACGTGCGCAATACCACGTTCTCAAAACGGTGAAGGAAAACATCGAGGAAACCGACATGTCCTCGAAGTAAAAATTCGAAAACATGTGTCAAGTGTAAGAAAAGAGCCTCTTTGAGGCGCACTTAAAATTCTTTCACCACACTAGTTCGAGAGAACCAGTGACTCTAATAGAATAGAATAGAACTTGAATCAAATTATGTAGACATGTGTTCAAACAGTACGCAGTATTCAAAACTGAGAATCCAATAAACTGACATAGTATTTTGTGTTCATTGTTTGTTTACTATTAGCACTTGCATGTTTACTGTAAGTATGAGTAATGTGTGCGCTCCCAAAGGGGACGAGTGCTAACACAATATTATGAGTTCTGTGTACAGGCGGGAGTATCTAGTAAGGCGTTGCTCGATAATGGTCTTGTGACTTAACATATGGTTGCTTATTGGAAGTTTCCTAAGGATATACAAGTTATACAAAATTCGCTTCTTAAATTAACTTGTTTCTGCCCACAGTAGAAATTCGTGGGTTCTGCCTACCCCTTCAGGAAACAAGCGTGGTAATATGTATGCATAACGTGCACCTATGAATTTTTCAATTGAAAGATTTATGTGCGCAATACCACGTTTTCAAGACGGTGAAGGAAACATCGTGAGGAAAGCGACATGTCCTAAAATAAAAAAATTTAAGACATGTCTCAAGTGCATAAAAGGAGCCTCTTTTGAGAGAACCAGAGACTCGAATAGATAGATAGATGTATGTAAACACTTTCCTGACTTGGATTACAAATTGCTATTCATGGAGGCAATGCTATCAGTTTCTGGACGTAATTCCAGTGGTTCTTAGATAGCTCAATTATTGGCGCCCTTGTATTTTTTATATTGTATAAATAGATTTTATTTGTAAATTATTGTTACGAACAAATAGGTAACTGTTAATTTTTAACAACGGAGGCAGGGTGCTTTCAAATCTTTCTTCTTAATTCCCTTAACTAAGAGCTACTATTGTAAAACAAATGTAATTAAAAACATGAAATCGCTTTACAATTTCATCTAGTTTTATCTTCAAGAGAATCATACTTCATTTACGACATTGCGATTACAGAGGGCCAAATTAAGTGTAACATCAGGCATCAGGCATCCCCTTGCTTTGCCATATTGGTAAAACGACCTACGGAGAGGTCGTTACCACTAACCCCTAGATATGAAAGCCATGGAACGCGCGTTGCGTGGAGTATAACAACACGTAGCGTGGCGTCGCCTAATGGACTTCCCACCAGGAGGCGTGACGTCACCCGTCTAGACGTAGCCTAGGACTATCTAGGACTTGCATTTTCGAGTGCATGAGAAGAGCATGAAAAGTAGGTTAGTCACCGACCTATGTGGAGTTGCAACCCGTTTGCAAAATCTGTATGTATTCAACTAATTCGTTTTTATGCAGCAGTGTGATGATCCAGTAATAATACCAGTACAACCAAAATGCTTCATTAAACACCCACCAATCTAATCCGTTCATATATAAGACCATTGATACCATCTAATCTATAAAAAAAGCATTAAAAAGTCTTGAAAATCTCAACTGATTTCACACAAATATATGGATGAAAAGCAGCTTTCAAGATTGGTCATTTATATAAACTAGCTGTTGCCCGCGACCACGTCCGCGTGGAATTCGGTTTTATCACGCACCCCTATTTTACCCCTCGGAAAAGTAGCCTAAGTTACTCCTTGTTACATCAGCTATCGGCCAGTGAAAGTCCCGTCAAAATTGGTCCAGCTATTTCAGAGATTAGCCGGAACAAACAGACAGTCAGACAAAAATAAAATAAAAATGTTGTTTTGATCTATGTACCGTATATACATCCATATGGACTTATTAAAAAGCGGTTATTTTAATATTACAAACACACTCCAATTTTATATATTTTATAGACTAGTTACAAGCTTACGGAACTCTCAGTTAAAGAGGAGAGTATTTCTTCCAAGATATTATAACATCGTGTTGTGCTTGTAGGTGAAGGTACGTTTTTCCGAATGTAATTTTTTTGATCTATTAAAAGCAATTCCTACCCACCGAAGGCACGTGACCGTTGCGTGCTAGAGAACCATTCAATCAGGATTTATTAGGCTTCCTGCCTTCTCTGTCATAGGGCTGTCGAACTTTTCATTATTTATTGAATAAGGTATTTTATTTTATGTTTTTTTAGTGATCATAAAAATAGCAAATAATTTTCACCCCCTCACTAGTCTTTTTTTTTTTATGTGATTGAGATACGGAACGAGCTGACGGCCCACCTGGTGTTAAGTGGTAACCTCGGCCCATAACAATCGACGCGACTCGGGTCCTCCCCTACTTGGTATGACAAGACTCAAGTAGTATCGTATGCGCCCGTAACTCTGAGACGTGTAGGTGGAATGCCTCATGTGCCTGTAATTTCACCGGAAACCACACCTTTCAAACCGGAACACAGTAACGTGAATGCGTACTGCTTGGCGGCAGAAATGGGCATGGTGGCAGTACTTCCCCGGACGAACTTGGCGTGAGTTCTACTAGTTCTAGTTCTAAGTCTTGTAGCTAAAGGCTAAATTATGGGTATATATATATTATATATAATACCAAACTGAATTCCTTACTATCTGATAGCAAATAACTTAACCCTAACTTATTGAGGTAGAATCTATTCATTAGCTGAATATTATCTGAAGAGACGACGGTTTTCAATGTAACCCTAAATATTAATGGGAAAATCTTTACCATGGTATATTTAATCTGAACCTAAGTAGTTGCCTTCTTTTAGTAGTTTAGTCCTGCTGATAAATTTATTGTATACATTTAGTAATTATAACGAAATTTAGTCATTTATGTCTAATTTCCCTACATTTCCATCATACTTTGAACCTAATGGTAATGTTGCAAAGAGAATGACATCCGTTAAACAGGTTCCCTTCTCAGTCTTGTGCTGACGATGCGGCGGGCATGGCGCTGGTGACAACACAATATATTATATTTGGCGTCTCAGACAGCCCTAGATGTTGGACTTCGCTCCCAAGTCCAAAGTTTCCTATCATAGGGACAAAGTACAGACGGAGTAATAGTTTCTATAGTTCGGAACAGGGCCGCGTGATTCGTAAAGCTTCTGTTCTTCAACTAGTATTGTTAGTGATTCAGTTACCGACAAACTAAAACTAATTTTAGATAATAATAATCTATGCAAATAAATAAAATTGGAGTGTCTGTTTTTAATATTACAATAACCGATTTTTACTAAGTGCATTTGGATGTATACACGGTATATATACCAAAACAACATTTATTAAAAATGTTGTCTCTGTCTGTCTGTCTGTTTGTTCCGGCAAATCTCTGAAATGGCTTAACCGATTTTGACGGGACTTTCACTGGCAGGTAGCTGATGTAACAAGAAGTAACTAAGGCTACTTTTCCGAAGGGTAAAATAGGGGTGCGTGATAAAACCGAATTCCACGCGGACGAAGTCGCGGGCAACAGCTAGTTCACAATATATCTTGACTGTTGAACAAATGTGTGATAAGGCGTCGCGTCGGTAACTGAGAATATCGTACATTTTAACAGCTGGGTGTACATTTATAGCTACGGGTGAAGTAAGTTTCACTTGGAAGTAACTAATATGCAATATACTGTCTTAATTTACTTCGCTATCGCATTTAAGTGAGTAGCGTATAATAGACGTCTGCGTACAAGAAAGTATATGCTTAGCAAAGGCACTGGGAAGGATGTAGTAATTCGCATGCTAATACATAAGACTCCACTTACTGAAATCACCGGGGGAAGGGGAAACCGGAGGCGCAAGCAAGTATGCGAGTGATATAATAATATTATTGGTGGACAATTCTCACAGCGACATCTAGCCCCAAAGTAAGAATAGCTTGTATTTTGGGAACCAGTACTGATAGAATACATTTTTTTTGGTAATACCTTACATAATAATACATATTTACACCCAGACACAGAACAAACATCTATATTCGTCCCACAAATGGTTGTCCTGGGTGGGAATCGAACCCACGACCTACAGCGCTAAATATATAGTTACTACCAACTGAGCTGTGAAGCCTGTAAAAATACAATGATGATGTTGAAAGATATAATTTGACCCCAAGGACATTTTGTATTTGTTATAGTTGGAGCATAATATATATACTCGGAAAAATTTAAGAGCAGTAGAACCCACGCCAAGTTCGTCCAGCGAAGTACTGCCACCATGCCCATTTCTGCCGCCAAGCAGTAACGTTTTCATTTTACTGTGTTCCGGTTTGAAATGTGTGTTGCCGGAGAAATTACAGGGGCATGAGACATTCCACCTACACGTCTCCAAGTTACGGGCGCATACGATGCGGCTTGGGGCTTGTCGTACCTAGTAGGAAAGGACCCAAGTCGCATCGGTTGTTATGGGCAGAGGTTACCACTTAACAATAGGTGGGCCGTTGACTCGTCCCGTAACTGTATCACATAAAAAAATCGCTGGTGTAATCTGCCTGTTACCGGTTTAGCAAGGTAAACAACTGATGGAGAAAATTTTCTCTTGACAATGTGAATCGAAAGGTAGGGGGGCGTCGCACTTTAGGACGAGGTCACATTAGTGCCGAATCTATTAGTATTCCCTTATCTATCTTGCGCAACTATAAACAAATGTTTATAAAACATCGTAGTTCTGACATATTAACTATTTGGTTTGTATAGTAAAATGTAGTGAGAGATTAAAACAAATATTTTATTGGAAGATTCGTTACAAGTCATCCGGTTAGTTACTATGTGTGGTTTAATTCCTTAAACGGAATTCTCAAGTGTTTTCTTTAACTTAGTAAGTGGTTTTTTAAGAGTGTTTTTCTATTACATAATTATCTCAGTAGAAAATATATTTTAAATTCAATGTGCATTACTTATTTTACTTTTTCTTTACTAAAACAATTGAAAACAAAATCTACTCAGCTGCATTACTACTCACCGTTACGGGGCTAAATAGCTTACAGATAATTTGATTATATTGCCTATTCATT
This sequence comes from Chesias legatella, assembly GCA_947359385.1. Lineage (NCBI taxonomy): Eukaryota > Metazoa > Arthropoda > Insecta > Lepidoptera > Geometridae > Chesias > Chesias legatella. Next base: position 5,543,722 of record OX375777.1, on the reverse strand, counting down.
ATTACTTATTATTCCATTAAACATGAAAAACATAAAAGTTAGAACAAGCTTTACTTTGGATTTATTAGAGTTGCAGTTGTCAACTCAAATCCACATTAGAGATTAGCTAGAGTTAGATATATAGATTATATAGATATATATAGATTATAGGTAACGCTAATCTCTAATGTGATAACACACAATACGTGGCATGGAGCGGCACGATGTCTGCAGTCATACACATTCTAAACTCCCATCGAGATCTTTATTAGTTACTAGCTGTTGCCCGCGACTTCGTCCACTTGGAATTCGGTTTTATCACGCATCCCTACTTTACCCCTCGGAAAAGTAGCCTAACATAGTCCTTGTTACATCAGCTATCTGCGAGTGAAAGTCCCGACAAAATCGGTCCAGCCATTTCAGAGATTAGCCGGAACAATCAAACAGCAGACATAAATTGTAAAAAAAATTGTTTTGGTATATGTACCGTGTATACATCCATATGCACTTAGTAAAAATCGGTTATTTTAACATTACAAACAGACTCCAATTAAATTATTTTTTATGGATTTCGTGTGGTGTGTACATATTTCGTCATTCGCCTGTCACGCAGAAGCTGCCACGCCTATTTTGTTTGTTCATTTGACTGATTCCGCTCAACAACATCACGGCAATAAATCTAACAAACATACGATTGAGATCACTCACAAGGTAAATGTTTAGAATGTAGATGGTGACACGATAACTGCGGTAACAAGAACTTTTCCGGGGGGGGCCTTTGCCTAAGGTGTAAAAACATTTATTGCCAAAAAAAGGCCATAAAAAGTTATGGCTGGAAAATGTATTTATCTAATTTCCAATTCAAATTTCAGAACTCTGTCATCGTAGACCGCAATTTCAGTTGGTTGCAAATTCAGAAAGATTATTATTAAAAAAAATATATATAGTATTATTACAATTATTAAGTAAAAGATCATTTTATGTAACCCAGTCAAAAAGTCGCAGGAGGTTGTTAACGCATAAACTAGAAACAAAAATGGAGCCAATATTAAACCTTGTGTCACCACCTTTATTAGTGGAGACTTTTCAATAAAAACTACTGGGGCTGGGGTCAGACTTCCCACTGCTACTACTAAACTTTTCTCTAAATGAGTAGTTGAATCCCAAGAGTAAGGCCAAGTTCAAATGGTAAGGCAACACCGCACAACTTCCCTGTCGCGCGACCATGTGAACTATCGTACTGATGTCTTTGAATCTCTATGCGCGATGGAGACATCGCACGCATTCCTATACAGTCTGAACAGATTTTAATGAGTCTTCTCTATATCCTTTTCAGGCTATAAACAGACATGAAAATAAGCTGATGTTTTCATCATCTTATATCCATTGACGTCCTCGTTACATCCACCGACAATTTTCTCATTTACAAAGTTATTTCAGTAGTGTTGACACTGGCTACAGGTGAACATAACGCTGTTTGCTCAGCATTCTAGTTTATCTTCCTGCAAACTTTGGAGATAGGGCGACTGCGTTGTGTATATAAAGTAACGTACGTTTCTTCATAACTGTTGTCAGTGCTGTGATGGTAGAGTTGTAGCATTCGGTGACACGGCTGGTGCGGTGCTCGTACTTGCAAATGGACGTCCGGTTTTAGTTAACATGAAGGGTAACGACGCCGAAGCACAGACAGTGAGGGAGGAGATACCGCACGATCATCTGTTTAAGGTGACGGGGCTGTCGTCCACTAATTTGGAGAAGTTGGCTCAAGGTATGAAGATGTGTTTATATCGGCCGTATGCTGGCTTTTTTTTATGAGACTGAAGTGATGGGACGAGCAACAGCAATACCACTCAAGTGCTCCTCTACGTAAGTACGTACGTCTAAGTAAGAGGATACCCAAGTCGTGTTGCGTTGCGCCCATCTTTGAGACGGGGTTGACGAGTCATTGCGCCTGTAATTTCACCGGCTTTTATTTACTCGTAAAGTTCTTAATTTTATGTATATAACGGATATTACATTTATTATTTGTGCAAATTCGATAGTATTTTGTTGTTTAAATAATCAAAAAAAGACTACATATTTCTCATAATCTCATAATCTATTTAAAAGCTTAAATTATTTATATACTACGAAATGTATTTAAGAATTCTTATGATTGGTATACAAGTTAATATACATGTAATTAAAACGTTTAGTTGTGTATTTCCTTGAAAAACTCCTGTGAATATTAGAAAAATATGTTAGAAGTTAGTGATGACTTCGACATATAATGCTTGTTCAGATATTTTAAAAATCTGTTTGGTTTCGCAACGTTCACTATAGTCGTAGCTTGGATGGTTCACTATTACAGTTAATGGCACTTGTCTCAATTTGATGAGCGCCAACCATGCAAATGCTAAATAAAAAAATAAAAATGCTGGCCGGCAAACAGTATCGTATATATTGATTTTTGTAAATAATTTTCGACATAATGTAATGAAATAATTAAAAAAATATTATTGTAACTTCCCGGACTGTACTGCAATGGATACAGCTAGCTCAGGCGCGACTTCAGTCAGTGATACCCCGTGACGGTTGAGCACCTGGTGTCTGGCAGCTGCCAACCAAAACCAAAGCAATAACAAACCACCTCGAAATGAAACCATCGTTAAATAAGCCAATAAATGAGTGCGGGACGCGATCAAAACAAAATACGTCTAAATCTGGTCTGGTTTTAACAGAGTTCTGGCCACACGCCAATCCCCCTTGGCGATACTGTGAAATGTCACAGCGTTTAACGATGTTATTATAAATTCTTATTGGATGATGTTTATTTACGAAGGAATCTTGTCCTTGGTCTGTTCGTCTGTAAATTGTGTTAGAAAGTTTGCGCCTTGAGCGCCTTATATATTGGCCTCAGTTTCAGGCCTTCAGTTCAGTTGGTAGTAGCTGTACATTATGCTCTAAGTGGGGGGTTTGTTCTCACCAAGGACGTACACTTGTGTCTCATACACAGACAGAACATAGATTCTTTAGTTTTCTTTAGAACGGTAGTATTATTTTTTATTATTCATGAAACTTAATTCTTACAAGTACCTATTACCACCACAAATGTTTCGCGTTTGACAATGAACATTATGAGCATGTCTCTTAGTACACTGCTTGACGTAGTCCATGACCACTCGCTATTATCGATTCTGCTATAGGTACATTTCGACCGACAACTATAAGTTTGCAATAATTGTTGACGTGTGTTTTTACAGCAGAACCTCCTACATCAGACTTCGAAGAGGCCATAGCAGCGACTGAATATGGGAGATTCAACGTACTCCTGATGCTGTGCACGCTGGTCGCCTTCTCGTCCAACGTGGCCATAACCGGAGCCGCGTCCTACATCTACACGAAGGCTCAGTGCGACATGAACCTGAGTCTGCTGGATATGGGCACGGTTTCTGCCATTGTTTACGCAGGTGAGATCACGGACGATACAATTCCAATATGTTCTAAAAATTTCTGGTTTCATAGCTGGCCTCATAGCTCAGTTGGTAGTAACCTTGCTTTGTGCGCTGTATGTCACGAGTTCGATTTCCAACCAGGACAAACATTTGTGTGACGAATATCGGTGTTCGTTGTGTGTCTGGTGTTGATATGTATTATATGTATTTATTTACAAAAAAGTATTTAAGTATTATATCAGTTGTCTGGTTCCCATGAGACAAGCTATTTGCTTTGCTTAATTTGGAGCTAGATGGCGCTGTGTGAAATGTCCATCAATATTTTATTTTAATTTAATGATAGACTTTGTTATATTCTGAGGGTTGTATAATCATGGAATCCGATGTGATTATTCATTTTGCGGTGTGCAGCTTCACTTAATTCTGCTCCTGAACCAAACACTCAGCATGTTGAGTTTCTTAGTTAGTTTTGGCTAAAGTAAAACTTTGGATAAAATACCCTTATATTCTCAAAATGAATTAAGTTTTCAGTTTCCACATCCGTTGGAAAACAATTCTAAAACGAAAGTGATCATTTTGAATGCCTCAATAAATTCACGTGGGAATCACAAACGTTTCATAATTTCTAAAAATACTGTATAAACCAAAACTGTAATGTAAACATTTACAAAATTATATGTTACGAACGTCTGATATATGTGAGTTGGTTATCTTTGTCTACGTACATTACGTCTGATTTACAATATGTAAACAAAGTTTATTTACACACGAGAAGGCAGTCAGTTCAGGTGTCAGTTCTAATCATTGTCGAGCACAGATTGATTCCAAATTCACTTATTGCTTCGTATTTAAAACTGGATTTTAGAACATTAAAATGATATTTATTTCTTCAGTTTAATTAATTTATTTAATTATTTAATTAATCAGCCGGTCCGAACTATGTAGACCAATTTATATATGAGTCCGTTTGTAAGCTATAATATTCCTCGCATAACGACTGGCCTCACAGCTCAGTTGGTAGTAACTCTGCCTTCTGCGCTGTAGGATTCGACAGTTCGATTTCCACCCGGGACATGTATGACGAATATAGTCATTTGTTTTGTCTCTGGCAGTTAATGTAAAATTGTGTATGTATTTGCGAAAAAAATACAATAATATAAGAATAGAACGAGTGTATTGTGTCAACGTCAAAGTCAAAAACTTTATTTCCATAGAATTCATAAAGAAATGTCTTGGAAACGTCAATAATATTCAAAACATAAGGTCGCGCGTACTTATCGCTAAGTTTGACGCAGTAAATGTATTAGTATTCTCAGTTTATATGGTTCTCATGGTGCAAGTTTGAGGCAAAATGGCGCCTCCAATATTTATTTCCATTTAAGCCACGGTTGTACCGACCTGCCTTACCAACTTGGAATAATTTTCACCATTAAGGCGTTTTTAAGGCTGTCTTATGCCTTTTGTACTAACAATTACCACTCCAGATCAATATAACCTTTAAAATCATAATGAAATTAAGGTGTAATTATGCTGCGTTCCAAAAGAAAATGATAATATTTGATCTGTTATGTAGCTAGTTTTGAAAATTTCCGTGAAATAATAAAAGTACCTACATGGTATAGTGATGACAAAAACTGGCGACGTTATAACGATAACGATAATTTCCATTGTTAGGTATGTCAACATTAACATATTTTCGTAATTCTCAAATATTTGTCTTTAAGTGTGGTAGGCTCTAGCGATCTGATTTGAATTACAACCAAAATGACATGAAAAAATGGTCATGAATGAGATATAATTTGCGAAATGGGATATTCCTATTATTTATAACAATAAATAACACAAAACTTTTTCCTATTTTTCAACTACAGCTGTTACTTTGTGCACACATTCTCACAGCGAGTACTTTGTAAACTAAATAAGTGAATAATTAAGGGAACCATTCGGTTGATCACACATTCGGGAACGACATTCAAGAGATATTTTTCTCGTGCCCAAAGTAATAATTTTGGGCTTCCCATGTAAAATAATAAGATTATTTTGATAAACTCATCTGGGATGTTATTAAAATTACTCTACTCCTGACAACAAAGACGCAAGTGTAAACTTTTATCCCAAAATCCTGGTTTGCGAGCCTCTACGTCTTGACAGGACCCTCCATCCATATATATCAGACTCATATGCGAAGGCTTTTCAGATTCAGAGATCTTGCGATCAGTCAATGTGTTCATTTCAATCTCCCGTTTTCCAGGCATGATCTCCTCGGCTATGATGTGGGGCTTCCTGTCGGACACCCTGGGCAGACGCAAGATTATGGTTTGGGGGTACTTCTGCACGGGCCTTTTGGAGGTGCTGGTGGCCATGAGTCAAAACTTCCCTATGCTGCTCATCACCAAGTTTTGCAGTGGATTTCTGTAATTAACTTTATTTACATTTTCACTTCCCCGGACGAACATGGCACAATTTCTTCTGCCTGAAAAATGACAATAGTAAATAGAAATATTAAATATATTATATATTATTTACAATCAAATAACAATATCCAATCTCTATACTGCTTCCTTATTATAAACAAAATACTTTCTGTAATGTATGTAAACATAATCATGCTATTTGACCTATTCGCTTTTCCAGCTTCAACGGTCCATTTGCAGTCCTCATCTCATACCTTGCAGAGATGCACAGAACGGAGCTGAGAGCAAGGGTCATACTCCTTACCAGTCTCTTTTACACGGTGGGCAGCACCGCCCTGCCCCTGCTGGCCTGGAGCTTCCTCACGCACGACTGGGACTTCCACATCTGGGGGGATTACATTGGTATGATCGCTTCTATTTTGTGCTTACACCGTTGGTCTAGTCCTAGTTCTTCTGTATTGAATAGGGCTGCAACTACCAGTTCGTTGTCAGAATATATATCTTATTGGCTGCATTGTTACCGCTAATCAGCACTGATCTTGAATATTTTATAAATAATTAATATTTCTTTCATCCACTTGCTGGGAAATTCCTTCATTTAAAATCGTCTTTCTTCGCTTGTCGGCACCTAACTACGCGTCTAAGGAAAAGTTTGTTTCTTTGAGTACGCAAATTTTAAGTAGAGTATACAAGACCAAATAGCCGTTTAAGGCCTCGACTACTTAACACTTGACTTGGCAAGGGCCTGTAATATCATTTGTCCTTGTTTAATTTCAGATCTCAGCAGTAATTTAGTTCATCCTTTCATTCTCCTTCCATCCCTTAGTTCTGAAATATGCTTTGCAAACAGTCTTGTAATTCGCTGGCAACTAGTATACGAACACAATATATAAGTAATTTTCTATATCATCTAAATTTTTCTCGTATTTCTACTTATCCTATAATTTTATTATTAACGTTATTTATTATTCCAGTTATTCACTCGTGGAATCTGTTCCTCCTGACGACTGCGATGATGCCGATACTGTCTGGTCTAGCCTTCTTATATATGCCTGAAAGTCCCAAATTCCTAATGTCCAGGGGCCGAAATGAGGAAGCCATGAAGATATTCCAGTGGATTTATGCCCTCAATACTGGAAGACCTGCTCACGAATTCCCCGTAAGTGTTTATTGGAGGGGAGTAATGTAATGATTATACATTTTCATTGCACATGAGATAATAAGTAAATTAAAATCCTCGGATGGTGAAATTCTAATGTTCAAAATGAACTGCTGTTGAAATTGAAAAAAAATTGAAGTTTTTATTTTGGTTTCCAGATAAAGGCCCTGGTCGAGGAGAAGTCAGAGGAGCAATGCCGGGGCGTGGCTGCCTTGAGAGGAGGTTGTGCTCAGCTCAAGCCCCTGTTCCTGGCACCTCATCTCAAGTGGCTTCTTTTAATATGCAGCATCCACACTGGCTGTATGTTTGGGTAAGTCTCCTTCAACATTTCCGTTGCAACTATTTTATTTTAGTCTCGCTGATTCAAATAATTATTTGGCAGTGTAATCTGTCAATACATGATCAATACTGTAATCAATCTTTGCATTTTGATTGCACTATCCGTGGAAGACATTTTCAAATTAAATCTATTCTCAAACTCGGTCATCAATGTCTTTCATATCTGTTGACCGTGCATAAGAGTCTTAAAGCGACACCGACTTTGGGATAAATATTCATGTATTGCTTGTAAATGGCAATACACGAATATTTTTAAATAGACTCGTATTGTATATACATGCTAATTATGTAAAACTCATATGTTTGATATTGTCTTCAGTGCGAACACGATACGTCTGTGGTACCCTCAGCTGGCCGCCATGATAGGTCCCGGGCGCTCGCTGTGCGCCGCCATCGCCCCGACAGCGCCGCCAGCGCCGGAGGACGGCTGCGTCCCCACAGACACGGACATGCTGACGTATCTGCAAAGCGCCGCGGTGGGCGCCGGCTCCGTGATCACCTACGGCATCGGGGGAGCTATCGTCAATCGGTACTGATCGGAACTGATCACATAGTTGGGAGATATTGGTGATGGGTCCGTGGTAAGGTGCAGTCGGTAGATTCAAAGTCAAACTCAAAAACTTTATTTTCATAGAATTCATAAAGAAATAGCTTGGAAACGTCAATAATATTCAAAACATAAGGTCACGCGTGCTTATCGCTATGTTGGACGCCTGTTCAAACCCTATCCGACTCTCCATGGAACAGACAAGAAACCCCTAATGGAGAGATTCCTTTTTTTCACGAGCACGATCCTTGTAACAATTGAGTACTTAGATCTATGTTACATTTATGACTACATAATATACTGAAATAAGATATTACAGTATGTTTTGTGTGTCATGTGTTATTCAATTAAGTGAAACTTCTTATACGATTCGATAATCGATAAGTGAACGAGAACTGAGAGTAAAATGAGGAAGTGTCACGTTAAAGCACATTTCGTTACATGAGAGGGAAGAAAGATACGATGTATAGAGAAATAAAAAGAGAGCTATATACTTCGACGCCACGGCGCGGCGTGGAGCAAATGAGAGCGATGTATACACGATACAATAAGTTGTGTTATTTTTGTTTCGAGGTTGAAATCTACTTAACAGTTATCCTAACACATTGAGGGTGCGGGAGGATTATGTGAGATATCACGCAATTATCTGATTTATACATTGAATATTCAAATAAATGTAACTGCCTCATAAAGTAGGCAAAATGAGGTGGTCATTTTCAATGAAACGATCTGTGCTAGTTCTGAAGAGTTTCTTTCTACAATGGAACAATTTTCCCAAATAAAATTTTCACACAAAAACCGTCATTGATAGAGAAATCTCAACAGACTTTTCACAAGAATACTTCTTCTCTTTTCCAGATGTGGCAAAAAGCTGGTGTGTGGTGTGTGCGCGTTCGCCAGCGCACTGAATATCATTTTGCTGCCGTTCTTCGGCAATACGTCTACTTCGGTGGTCGTCATGATCGCCGTGGCCCTCGCCTTCATGTCGCTGTGTGGCGCCGCGCTCAGCAGCATCACTGTGGACCTGTTCCCTACCTCATTGAGGTAAGGATGCAAAATAACAGTTTATTTTGAATTTCTTGTGGATGCTTTAGTTATTTCCTCAAACTAAGAACAATTAAGGTAAACCTAATGACTAAACTTCATTTAAACTGACTTAAAAGTTTCCAGGCTTGGTATGACTTTACATTTCAATAGTATCTAAACCGTACCGTTTTTTCCTGATTTAATCATTGAAGTGATTGAGCCTGAGATGCAAAGTTCCAAAAGTTATTTTCAGATAAATTCTGGTACATCATCATGGTCCTATACGAAGCCCACTGTGTATATAAGGCAGGAATGTATTTAAGCCGAGTTATTATTTCAGGGTTATGGCGATGGCAACATTTTTAATGTGTGGAAGAATGGGCACTATAACTGGCACCGTTGCTTTTCCCGCCTTAATGACGTACGGGTGCCTGCCTCCCTTCATCACCATCGCGGCAGTTATGACACGTGAGAAAAATTATCTAAAGTCCATTCCACGATAAAAGTCCCTACACTGTGGCGCTAGTTTCTACGCAAAGGGGAAACTTCGGCTTCGCTACACGTTAGTTACCTTGAACTGCCGTGGGACTTCTTTCGTGAAAAGCACTCTAAAATAAGAAGTTAATTAAATTCAAGGCAACGAGGTACAAATAGTGGAAAGATCGTTCCATAATATTCCCTGTTGTTATAATCAATTCTCACCCGAGTTCATAAAAGCGCCATCTGTGCTCTAAGTGCAGAATCTTTCTACCACTTTATTTAAGGTTTACTCAATTTAACATAACCTAAGACGAAAGATTTGCGATGAAGTTAACATTTGTAAACAATTTAGTTCGCAACAACATTCAGAGATGGCGTTACAACTTTGTAGTTATAGTAACATAGATAGCGCCTTTTTGAAGTAATCTTGTTTGCATATTTTATTTTTGTAGACTAGTATGAAGTATTTTTATTGTGATTCTTTTATTTCAGTATGTGGATCTGCATGTTTCTTCGTACCAAATACGACGTTGAAGAAACTCGAGTAACATTGTGATATTTGAACTTATCTTAAGAATGTAATTAATTTATATACATATTGGATGCTGTCGTGTAAATATTCCAAAAACGACCAATGTCATGTATGTAATTTGTTACTATAATGTAATATTGTATTATTTAGGAAATGCCTATTAAGTACAAGTAACATTTAAGTGCATATATTGTTTATACTGATAAGTAATCAAAAAGAGTAATGTAAAGAGGTAAATAAAACGTCTTAAATAAAAATATTTCTCTTTAATTATTTATAATTTATCATTTAGTTTCCTAATCTCATCCATCGTCAGTCAGACTCACAACAATTACATCGGCGAATCAGGGAGAACAAATTAATATCTACAATATTAATATTTATATTATTTAACTTTGTAAAAATTGTATACAATATATAATTACAATATATAAAAGCCTTATATATAATTATATATTGTATAAGGCGCTAACTCAGTCTAATGCATGACTAAACTGTATAATATTCACAACTGAATAAGTAATATTAACGGAATTATGCAGAGACGCGATTTGTGACTTATATATATGTATGTAAGTGTTGATGCACTCACTACACAGTTCACATTGTGAACTAACAAGCCGCCTTGTACAATATTTATTAAGCTCATTTATTATCCAAATTATTAGAATGTTATCCAAATTTAATTGTTTAAAAACTGGCCTCCCACCTTACATATCCTAACGGATCGACAAAGCGAGATAGAATAGACTAGAATGAAAATATCTTATTGTCAGCTCACTTTGTCAAGCAACACATTGTTAAATTCGAGTTATAAACATTAATTTGTATAAGTAATTATTCATATAGGCCAGCGAATTGACTTTATTTACCCTTTAATTTCGGCTTTTCTCCAATATATATTATACATTTATGAATACAACTCAAGGCACAACGTTCTTATTATCTGTATTTGTTACTTAACTATTATTTTTTTAATCATTAACGATTGCACATCTCACACTAAACTTGGCAGATCTTTCTTCGATTACAAAACTTAAAATAGGTAGATTCGTGTGTTACTACATCAGTAGGGTATTTGTTGTTCCCATAACTCACGTTTGAGATGCATAATTTTCCCTTCCTTTACGCTTCAACTCGGTTAAAAATGCTTTACACACAGCCTTCTTCACATTTTTAAACAATTTAGATTCACCCGCGAATATAAAACCATTCACATTTGATGTTTCATACAATATCAAATTATAAACTATCTTTATACATATTACATACTAATTTAAGGCATATTTCTTTCTTTATCATAAATATTTTTTATTACAAATTATAGTACATCATTGAATTATTTTATTTTATATACATACAGTCTCGCGTTGTCTTAAAGCCGAATTTATACAATGTATACAAATTTTCTATACAGGGGATACATATATACAAGAATAAGGCCTTATAGCTCACAGCAGTGGAAGCGAATCTTTGTAATATAAAATATGGGTGCAAATGTTTGTACTCCACAACTAAATTGGCTTCGGCAATCTGCGCGAGTAACAAATCATGATTAATTACAATCAATTTGTTATTAATTCATGACATATAACATTCAGATGACAGTGAGAGCTCGCTACCCATATTTTAATTAGTTCGCGACACCTTTAAGCTTTTAATAGTTAAAATGACATTGAATAAGGCCTCGATCGATTTAGCTGCACATACACAATGGTATATTTACATCAAAACGTACAATATCGTACAATTCATTACCGTATACAAAATGCAGAAACGGTCTGCAACGCAAGCGCTATGTATACATTATATACACAGTATAGTAGTTAGTATACACAACTAGTACATACTACATTATTTATTGAGGTTTTAAGTAATTCATCGAAGCACTGGTTTTATAAATAACGTCGACGTGAGAGGCGACACACCGCAACAACTGTGTAGTTTTATAATCGAAAAAAAATTAAGTCCTTTTTATAGAAAACATCACCGAGTGTTCATACACCATAACAATGTTTACACTTTGTGTAGTCCGCTTCACACATATCAAAATGTCCGTGTTAACCGGTCAAACCGCGAAGTTGGCGAGCTGGGTCCTACATACCCGCCCCCGCCGCCGCGCGTGCAGCTCACCGTCAGCTGGGCGGCGCGGGCGCGAGCAGCACCTCGAGCCAGCAGGGGCAGGCGGTGACGTCGCGGCGCGAGTACTTGGGCCCCCAGCCCTTGGCGAAGGAGATGCGCACGGAGCGCGGGTCGAGGGGCCCCACGTGCGGCAACGAGACGGGCGGGGGCGGGTGCGCCGGGTCGAACACGCGCAAGCAGTGCCCGCCGGCGACGCGCCACACGAGCAGCGCCCGCGCCGCGGCCGCGTCCAGCGCCGGCGAGCTCACGAACACCGGCTCCGAGCTCCGGTTGTACACCCACACGCCGTCGCACTCCAGCGACAGCGTCACGCCGAGACCGATCTTGGCGCGCGTCTTGCGCACCTGCACGCACACACCACAACACATTAGTTCGAAGAGCAGTAGGTACAACTTTCGCAAAGTTCGACCGGGGAAGTACTGCCACCGTGGCCGTTTCTGCTGCCAAGCAGTGACGCACTCGCGTAACTGTGTTCCGGTTTGAAAGGTGTGGTTTCCGGTGAAATTATAGGCACATGAGACATTCCACCTACACGTCTCAGAGTTACGGGCGCATACTATGCGACTTGGGTCTTGTCGTACCTAGTTAGTGCCTTCAGTTGTTATGGGCCGAGGTTACCACTAACACCAGGTGGGCCGTTTTGATATTACCCAAAGGAGCTTAATTATTTTTAACCTTTTAGCATTTTTACCTGTAATGTTTGACTTTATATTCAATACAGTTCATCTTATTGTGCTCCACAATGTAGATAATGTATGTTAAAGTAGTTATTACATCTCAAAATTATTTGTTATTGACTCTAAAAGTATTTTTTTATTCAATGATTCTTGGTTAGATGACTGTTAGGCCCCGACTCATTGTAAACCTCCACGTCAAAAAGCACCCACGCAAACTGTACTCTGATAATGAGATTAGAAGATCCACAGTGCGAGGTGTCCGCTATCAGCGGCCTTATCGCCGGCGGGGTTATCTGCCAGCCAAGATGCTAAATCAATACACTCCTCACTCGCCTCTCGGTAATAACTGATAATTAACTCAACGCGTATCGCATGAAATGATATTGTGTTCTGTTAACCGAACCTAGTCGACGGTCACACAACAAACACTAGGCAGTGTCTTTAGAGTATTGTGTACAACGGAGTACTCATTTATATTTACTTGTATTCCCTCTAAATTATATATACCACTGCTATTTATCATACGATACATTATATACATATTTTCATTCCTCATAGAAATACAGATCAGTCTCTGAACCCTTAAATATGTATGTATGTATGTGTCTGTAAAGATTTTTAGCAAATCGACGGTTTCAAGAATATTATGACAATTATCAAAGCTCCTTTGGCTAAGTGTTAACTGTGTCTGATGGAAGTAATAGAACGAGTAGATGGCCTCTCTGGCGTTAAGCAATGTTATCTGCCATATCCACTACTCAGTTACTTCAAACGTGGCTCTCAGATCTATAGATGCGAATGATCTATAAACGAATAGATTCAACAGTGGAAGACGATCGATTGTTTCAAAATTTACTGCACAAATTAAAATAGCAACTTCATCTAAAGCATTTTCTTCCAGCTGACTTTTACATATCACGGATATAGGGGGTGCTACAAAAGTTTTTGTAACAGCAACTAGAAGTAAGGAAGAGCTCCACAAGGCATGCAAGCGCAAGCTCATTGACATTTCTTTACTATTTATTTAATTAATCTCTTTATATCTGACATTTTACTTGCTATGATTTTTTGTGAATTTATTAATTTTTATGTATAATTTACTATGACAACGTAACGTTTAGGCGCCTTGGGTGACATCTGTAAGCTCATTATGTAATTTAATAAATAAGTAAATAAATAAATAAATAAATGCTCAGTGTATATTCACCTGTTCAGGTTGGGGTGCGTCTGGCGCGTGGTGGAACGCGTCGAGACAGAGTCCGGTCCGCGCGGAGCCGCACGCGCCGCCGCCGCCCCCGAATACGTCCACCGCCCGCCCTCGCACGCCGACCTGCCGGCCTACGCGCCGCGTCAACTCCCAGTACGCGAGCCGGCACCACTCCGACTCCCAGCTCGGACGCTCTGCAAATAACGACACGACAACACTTACCTATAGCTAACCAACTGGAGTATTATCTATACAAATAAATAAAATTGGAGTGTGTGTTTGTTATATTAAAATACCCGCTTTTTACTATGTGCATATGGATGTATTACACGGTACATATACCAAAACAATTTTTTACAACTTTTGTGTGTCTGTCTGTTTGTTCCGGCTAATCTCTTAAATGGCTGGATCAATTTTGACGTGACTTTCACTGGCAGATAGCTGATGTAACAAGGAGTAACTTAGGCTACTTTTCCGAGGCGTAAAATAGGGGTGCGTGATAAAACCGAATTCCACGTGGACGAAGCCGCGGGCAATAGCTAGTGGGGAATAGTCTCTCCTAGTGCTCTAAATAAGGAAGTTAACTTCTCGTCTATTTAAGTATGGGCAGATCAGTCGTCGAATCCTCGCTTATAACGTTGGTTACTGAGTAAACAGAGTACAAAAATATATCTGTTCATCATTACAGTGCTCTTCACGGATAACAATAACTTCTAGACAGCATCCATCAAACAATTTTAGTTCAGTGCATTTCCCAGAATAGCAGACATGTGCATTTTCAAAGGAAACAAATAAAACTACATCGAGATAATCAACATTTCGGCTATTACATCATCAGAGTTGGCTCCTACACCACACTACGCTAGATACTGACATACAGTCAAACAATCATTACGGTTGATGCCAACAGTCAAAATTGTGGAATATTTTAACTGTTTCTTTGTTAGAGTAACTTGATATGACAAAAATTTGAATATTTTTGGGTTCGGATTCGAAGTGATGCCAAGTCTCGATAGACGGGAGGTGAACGATCTACCAAAAGGATTGTTTTTAAATATGATCCACAACAGTGGAGAGGGAAGTTTTTAAACCTGCTTTACGTTTTTTTTCCAATATTAATAATAAATAATAAATAAATACTGGTGGACATTTCACACAGCACCATCTAGCCCTAAAGTAAGCTAAGCATAGCTTGTATCATGGGAACCAGTCAACTGATTGTTAATATATACAACACCCAGACACAGAACAAACATCAATGTTACAAATGTCACATAAATGTTTGTCCTGGGTGGGAATCGAACCCACGACCTGTAGTAACCCTGCCATGACAACAACTGAGCCATGAGGCCAGTCAAACGTCCAATGACTTCGAGTTGACAAAACTGTCGGTATTGCGTGAATGAAAGTCAGCAACGCTTTTAATCAGAGGTGGCAATGGAAAATAACTGTCGCTGTGACTAAATACCCAGGTGAGGTAGGTTCACCCAATAGTCTGAAGGTCATGGTCATAGATAAACAAATATTAGGTAGGGAAGTGTGGCGCCACTGTGACGCCAAACACTAACTGGTTCAAACGAAATGCGAAACGAGTACTTTTGGAGTTTGGATAATTATAAGCTATATCAAAGTTCCACTTTATTTATGAGTCAAATGGAACACTGAGCAGTTGGCCTGATCTCCTTAATCTGATCCAGCCGTTTATAAACACAGCAATATCTACAACTTAGTGGATCCTGTCCCATTTAGGTAAGGGAATATCCTGTACGCATCGCATCGCTGCGCACGTCTACGAAGGTGGTCTGTTGTGCCTCTATTCTCGAGAGGTGGGCTATATCTCTGAAGCGTTTGTGTAATCTAAAATAAACTGCTAGGATCTTAAAGATGCTCCTCCGTCAGGCCCTTTTAAGTTGTCACAAGTTTTTGCTCACAAGTTGCAAGCGTCAGTCCAAAAACGTCAAGGCAGGGACAGTCAACCTTATCAAAAACTTGTAAAAAGTGGTATTGTAATACAAATTGGTTGTGTAACGTGGTGGTGTGGTGGCGGCGTGGTGGCGGCGCCAGCTCGGCGGGACGGCATCGATCGTCAAGGTTACCGCCTGTTGGGATTACACTAAGCTGGATTTGCTGAGCGCGTTTAGGCTGATTACGCTTCTCCAGGAATTTGGGTTAAACTTTATGCTTTGCTGGCCTCGCAGCTCAGTTGGTTAATAACTCGTGGGTAACGTGGGTTCGATTCCCACCCAGGACAAACATTTGTGTGACCAGCATTGATGTTTGTTCGGTGTCTGGGTGTTAATATGTATTTATATGTATGTATTTATAAAAAAATTGTATATATGTATTCTGTCAGTCACCTGGTTCCCATAATACAAGTTATGCTTAGTTTGGGGCTAGATGGCGATGTGTGAAATGTCCACCAATATTTATTTATTTATATTTATGACGAAATTTTATTGAAAATTGAGCAATATTTGCGGCCTCTCCGCATATTAGTGACATTTGACATTGTGTAGTTTGTTGGCACGCCAGGTTCCCGCACAAAAGACACTGTCGGAATCATTAGGAGAACCAATTTGTCGATGACTTGTCTTCGAAATCTTCTAGAAATATTTTTATTTTGAAACTCTTAGTTTTGTTGTAACTGTCAAGCGTTCTCCGGTGTCGCTGGTTCAATGACATTAGGCGCGTTTACATTACCTGCGTTAAGTTTTACGGTACTACAGATAATCGACTCTTAAAAGCCGATAACAGTGTACTTACTTATTAGATAATAAGAGACACTTCACCCGACGTTTTAAAATGGATGAAAAGTAGAGACGAAACGGATACTATCCGGTATCCGGCCTTGTTTGTACTATCCGGCCGGATACCGGATAGTAATTCAGTATCCTACCAGATTCAGGATAGCAAAATTGAAAAAAAATCTGATTATTTTACACAAGGCAAATCATACCACAATAAGTTATGGACACCGTTTATAATTGCACGTCAAAAATGTTTGTTTTATTAATTAGTTTAGTACTCAAAATTAACAAGTGGCTAATTGTGGTGAATTAATACCAAATTTTGAATCTGATCGCGTTGTGTAACGCGATAAAGGGCCGAATATCCGGTAGCCAGATATCCGGCGATCCGGCCTCGTAGCTTACCGAATATCCGGTATCCGGCCAAACAACTATCCGTTTCATCTCTAATGAAAAGGGTAAATGTGTAACAACGATGATTATATCCTGAAGCTGTTTTAATCAAAGGGTTTTAAAAGCTACTTATCTAGTCTAGATTAGGGAGGTACTCATTAGATCAGGTACCTAAAATATTGAACTTAGATTTCCAAACATCTCTATTTTATAGCAGACTTACCTACTTCAGTTTTTTTTTGTTTTATGTGATAATAGTTACGGAACGAGCCGACGGCCCACCTGGTGGTAAGTGGGTAACCTCGGCCCATAACAACCGATGCGACTTGGATCCTCCCTACTAGGTACGACAAGACCCAAGCCGCATCGTATGCGCCCGTAACTATGAGACGTGTAGGTGGAATGTCTCATGTGCCTGTAATTTGACCGGCAACTACATCTTTCTAACCCGGACACAGTAACGCGAACGCGTTACTGCTTGGCGGCAGAAATGGGCATGGTGGCAGCACTTTCCCGGAAGAACTTGGCGAATTCTACTGCTCTTAAAAGAGATGTTTCTATTAGAATTTATTTAGAATCTTACCTTCGCCATCAGTGGCCAGTGAGCCCGCGCCAAGCCGCTCATGATCGGTCCTTCTTGCATCTTCTGTGCTTTCACCTTGTTCTGACAACAAAAAGAACATCACAATTACTATCTCGAAAAACTAGAATAAAAATAGTTATTATTCAATCAGTTTCATATCAGAAACTTTCGTAAGGCTCTCTGAGCGACCGCCAAAATACAGCGACAATAATTTTTTATTTTTTTTATTTAATATCACTAAAACCTATACAAATAAATGAAATTGGAGTGTCTGTTTGTAATATTAAAATAACCGCTTTTTATTAATGCATATGGATGTATACACGGTACATATACTAAAACAATATTTTTTACAGTTTTTGTCTGTCTGTTTGTTCCGGCTAATCTCTGAAATGGTTGGACCGATTTTGACGGGAATTTCACTGGCAGATAGCTGATGTAACAAGGAGTAACTTAGGCTACTTTTCTGAAGGGTAAAATAGTGTTGCGGGATAAAACCAAATTTCACGCGGAAGAAGTCGCGGGCAACAGCTAGTAACAAATATTGGAAATTTAAGTAGTTTTTGTATTTACTAGTACAGACAAAGTGTTGTTGCTCTGCCTCCTGTTTTAGTTTAGAGTAACTGTGCAGTGACAGGAGCAACTGTCTTCCCACATATGAACGAAACAATAAAAAGCCAAAACAAATCAAGTCAATCAAAACACATGCCTTAAACAAAATCAAAGTGGCAACGCAAAAACTGTTAAGATGGCGTCTGGACCAGTCTATCTATCTACTATGACATCACGTAGACACCTGCACGCACTCACACACACACACACACACACAAACACACACACACACACACACGCACACACGTGCTTACGTGTAACGCTATGTATATAAATATATATTAACTAGCTGTTACCCGCGACTTCGTCCGCGTGGAATTCGGTTTTATCACGCACCCCTATTTTACACCTCTAAAAAGTAGCCTAAGTTACTCCTTGTTACATCAGCTATCTGCCAGTGAAAGTCCCGTCAAAATCGGTCCAGCCATTTCAGAGGTTAGCCGGAACAGACAGAAAAAAAATGTTTTGGTATATGTACCGTGTATATATCCATAATTCCATATGCACTTAGTAAAAAGCGGTTATTTTAATATTACAAACAAACACTCAAATTTTATTTATTTGTATAGATTTAATGGAAGTAATGATATTCGTCATTCCTATGTATGAAATGAGCTATTATAAGGGATATTATGTATTAAAACGATCTTTGCAATTGAAGATAGTAAACAGAAAACAAAAATAGATTGGATGTTGCACTGCGTTTAATCAAACTAATAACAAGTATGTTGTATGAATAAAAAACCAGTTAATAGGCTAAGGCGGCACGGTTCATTTTTTATCGAACCAGCGCCCTTCAGCTTAAATGTCGGGGTAACTTACAACTAAGCTAGACGCTCTTATCAACATGGCTATATAAGCGAGACCACACCTGTTGAGACTATCTTGTTGTAACATGATATCATAAATATTAAAAACTTAGTTATGGTTACGACATAGGACGAAATTAAGATATATATAATATTGAAAACGTGAATATGTTGACTGGATATAGTGAGATACAAATAAAATGAATTACATCTTGATTTTAAAGGTTTATAGGGTTTCTGTGATTGAGTATATAGGAGATTTTTCATCAATGAAATAAATAGACATGAATTAATTTATTTCAATGACAATTTTATTTATTTGTATAGATATACTATTTTTTGTAGGGTTTTTGAAATTTTTATTTGGAGAATGCTAAATAACTCACTGGACACAAATCAAAGCGAGATTAAGGATTTATGATTCAGTTTTACTATCTTTATTATGTACAGTAAAAATATTATGTAAATTTTATGGTATATAAATTTATGCCAGACTGAACTTTACTAAATAATTTCGTGTTTTAAATCAACAAATATTGGTGGACATTTCACACAACGCCATCAGCCCAAATTAAACATAGCTCGGAACGAAGTAACAGACAATAATAATATACTTTGTTATAAATACTTACATATCATACACACAGACATAGGATAAAATGTTGTCACACAAATGTGCCCTGGGTAGAGAATCGAACCCACGACCCACAGAGTTAGAAGTCAGTTTCCACGAACTGAGCTGTGGCCGGTAAATGTTATCTGACTTATTCCAATCTTTAGTTTACTTAGTTGAAGCAAGGTAAAATGCAGGGTGTAGGTAAAAGGCAAATGCTGAATTGATTCTAAAAAATATTTAACAATTAGAATTATACGTAATCCCTGATTATAACATAATTAACTCAATATACTGGCCTCACAGCTCAGTTGGTAGTAACCCTGCCATCTACGCTGTAGGTCGTGGGTTCGATTCCCACCCACCACAAATATTTGTGTGACGAATATAGATGTTGGTGCTGTGTCTGGGTGTGAATATGTATGTATTTACAAAAAAAGTATATGTATTATATCAGTTGCCTGGTTATGCTTAGCTTAGTTTGGGGCTAGATGGCGCTGTGTATGAAATTTTTATATACATATTTATTATATTTAGATAAGTATGTTTTATTTTGTATACTTAAAGTGGCGCAGACGCAGACAGAAGAGCGCGGGCAGAACTTCATATATCAGATCAAATTGTCACAAGCATTCAAATAATATAATAGTATGTACAAATAGTAGCAATAGTACAATAGTAAATTATAGTTTTTAATCAATATTTGCATTATTAGTAATACAAATATTGATTGTTTAATAAAGTGGGTTATTAATAATTATTAGTGTGGAATCCCCGAGGGACCTGTTCGCATCCGCAATCAATATGTTGATTTTCCTAATTACCGTTGTGATTTTGACACAGAGTAGGTATTGGTATGCGCTCACAGTGACGTCATCGTCCGCGGAACCCGTTTCACAATGTACAACGCTCACGCTTCACTACATTTCAATAATAACTCATATGTAATAGTTGATTTTAATCAAAATCAAGCTAATTGGTCCAAAATGGTGGCCACCAAACTCCGACAAATTTCTAAGCGTGTTTCAAGGCGTCTGACATGGCTTATCGACTTCTACAAGCGCCTGTAAATTTAGTTATAGGAGTTACGGGCACGAATGTTTACTGCTTGGCGGCAGAAATAGATATTGTGGCAGTAGGTACTTCTTCGGACGAAATTAGCAACAGTTCCTACTAAATGTCCCGCTACAAAGTGGATTAAAAAATAATCTGAATGCGCAAGTTGCAGTTTCGAAACACATTACACAGCATTTTCCGTAGCCCGAAGTCGGTTAGACATAACAGTGCATACGGCGTGGTTCACACGAGCCGCGCCGAATACTTGTAAGCTCAATGACACCGCAAGAGCATTTATACCCCACGACACGACACGACACGACATCGACACCCTTACTTACAAACAAGGGAATGTCAGCTCCCTGTTCCTCAGTGACAACATTTTATCTTTCGCTTGACTACTACTACATACTACATACACGATCATTACCAAATTTTATTTCATTGCTTATTTTTATTTATTTCTGTTATAACTCTGTGTTTATTACGGAAATAAAGAAATGATACTTGTATTCGTATTACTATTTATCAAGTGTATTGACCGAATAATTAAATTCATAATGACACCAAAATCCTTAGAGTAGGCGATCAAATATTGTTGTTTCGTACCATATCGCCATTGGCTTGGATAACCTGTGCGATATAAAAGGCTCTCATCTCAGGCAACGTGCCTTATTTGTCAAGATTAAAATCGCCAAGAAGATATAAATTGATCAAATTGAGATATCCAACACCTTTTTCGGGACCGCAAACGCAATATATTCAATTTTTCAAATATTTATTTATTTCAAGACAACGTTATCGATACTTGTATAAGACTCCTTAATAATCACATGAGAATTAATCCAGAACTTTGCAGTAAAGTCTGGAGAATAATCGGGGTTTATAAAAATGTTGACACCGTTGACACACTAACTGTGTACTGTGTAGACACCGCGCTGCTTGTTTTGTTTACAACCGGCTGCAGATTACACGAATATTTTAAACTTATTAAAACAAACTAAATACACCGACTTTCATTCAGCAAATTCTAGTCAACATTTCAAATAAGAAATTCCAAACAAGCTATAAATTTTCCGTGTTCATAAGTCCAGGTTTTTTTATGTAAAAGCTGTCTAGAATTTTGTAGTTTTAAATTAATTCGTTAAACTTAAATAATGTTCAATCTGACTTAAATGATGAAGTACCATTCGGTTTTATCACGCACCCCTATTTTACCCCTCGGAAAAGTAGCCTAAGTTACTCCTAGTTACATCAGCTATCTGCTAGTGAAAGTCCCGTCAAAATCGTTCCAGCCATTCCAGAGATTAGCCGGAACAAACAGGCAGACAGACACACTATACACATTTCTGACAGTAATGCGTTAGTGTGTTCCAGCTTGAAAGGTGTGGATGCCGGTGAAATTACAGGCACATGAGACATAACGTTCTTTAACTTCGTAACAGAAAAATCCTTGATTGTGCTTTTAATTACGCAGCTACCACAAATCACTACCAAAGTAACGGTGAGTTCGTCGAAACTCCAGATCTCTCAGCTAAGCAGTCGCAGCGCACTGCGTAACTATCAACATCATGAAACTTTAGTACTAACTAATAAATCTAAATAAGCCCTTCGTATTTTCAGTTGAATGCGCACCAACACAAAACAGAACCAAAACAATGTTGTGAGGAATGCAACACCAAAGACGGTCATACGTTAAGAAACTCTTCTGTTTTCATTGTTGTCTCCCCTGCCCTTGTTACTTATTTAGTGACCGTGTGACTGTGTAGGGCAGTCAGAGAGTGGGAATGCTGGATATACTGACCATTCCCTTCTCATGCCACGGCTTGTTTCACGAATCATCCAAGTGAGATACCTCAAGTGCTCTCTGTTTTTGAGTTTATCTGTTTATTAACTCATACTTTTACTAAAGGTTGTACTTAAAGGCGAATTTTGTTCATTTCAACTGTAATATAAGTAAATAAGTTATTAAGCTAGACTTGTATACCAAGCCAAAACCACATGTTGCATTCCAATATGCGCTGTGATTGACTTTCATCAGTCTATAACTGCCATTGACACGAGTCGCAGTAGCTGCTCTATTATTCATTCAAAACTTATCAATATTCAAGCGATTAGAAAAAAATGAAGTCGCCATTATTCAATCACATTATCTATTTAAGCATTTAACACCAAAACAGCATTAGTCACCAGTGAATTGTGGCGTAACAATAATATCGTTCACGTAGGTACCTGCACAAAGCCGCTATAAATCATAAGATGACGTATAAAGGCACACCTACAATAAATGTGCCACAAGCACGAGCCCAAAGCTTCGCGCCAACTTACTCGAAAAGCACTTAAAACTTGATAAAATCCTCATGCATTAACTAAACGAGTGCATACTGTCAAATGAAAATAACCCTACGAGTCCACACATTAAGGTCTCTGATCCAATAACGTTAATTATTGACGTAGGCGATCGAGGAACGGTCTTTCAATTCGGTGAGTATTCAAAATTATGGATGGGCTAATAAATGTTAAGTATAACTGTATGGCGTATGCAACTGATGTTTAGTAATGTAGACGACATAATAATTTTTAAATTAAACGAGAACGAAGCTTAAGAAAACGAATCGGATTTAACTTTGATGTGCCAACGGAGACGGCAAGCGATCGGGAGCACCAGTGTTTCTAAAATAGTAAATATGTAAGCAACAGCGCGTGAAGGGAGCGCGGAGTTGTACCGAGAGCGGACAAAGGCAAACACGAACCGTTTATATTGGTGTCAGGCCCGAGGCGCCGGCGCCACGATAACTTCACGATAACGTTAATGCACACAGTCGTTATCGGCGAGCCAATACTCGACAGATCCCTCCGCGCTCACACTCTGTGTGAGTGCGCGAGTGTGTGTGCGCATACACGCATCCTGACCAAAAAATCTCTACACCCAACAATTAGAGATCAAATTCCGTCGACAGCGCGTTAAATACCAGCCCAGAGATAAGTTTGTGAGAGGTATGAATGGATTCGAGGAAGCGCACGAGAACCGTAATGGACCCGCTCGGAATGTCAGTGTCAACCGTATCGGAAAAAGGTTCCAGATTTTGGGCGTCCATTCACTAATCTGAGAAAGGATGTCGGAATTGATGACGGTACTCTAATCTACAAAATTAACGACCTATTGGGATCAATTTAAGTCTGCTTATGTTTTAAATAGGTCAATCCAAGAAATACAATTATTATTTTAGATAAGCGAGCTCGAACAGGTAAATATCTAAATGAACTTGCATTAAGATGATTTATTTTGGATGTTAATTTATACAAACTGTGATCTTAAGTGAAACAAAGTGTGGAAGGCTACGGTGAAATAAGATCCCAATCTGAAACTCAGTGGTGTATTAGCGACATTAATTGTGCGCAAGAATGTAAATAAGAGGGGAGTGAGACAATGAAATATAGCGATTCGCAGACAGGCGCCAAAATGCAATGAAAAGTGAAGGGGAGACGCGTCTAGAGTCAGGAGTCATGGGAAATTCTGCGGGAAGGCTGGAGGGAATCCCGGGGGTAAAGAGCGAATTTGCACCCCCTAGTAGGCATTGAATCTACGGGATTTCCTATATCGTGCGATGACCATGTTAATTTAGCGACATCTATGCATGTCGTTTCGATGAGTGGGTAATGAATGGCCGTACAGAATCGCGGGAAATCTAATTACAAAAATAGTTTTAAATACATTTCCAGTACGATTGTTTGAATACGCTTATGTGACTTTCATTTTTGCCGAGAACTCTGCTGATGGGAACGTGGATCGTTTAATTGTTATTGTTGAATAATTTATGGGAATCATCATAATTAAATAGATCGTGCTTTACAGACTACGTAACATGCGACTTGGCAATAAAATGAGAGAAATATCGAAACATGTGATGTAATTATTGGCGCCAGATAAAAAGTATCGACCGATGAACCCTTACGGGCACACCGCAAGGGTCTTTATTAAAAACAAATATATCGCGGGCCCCGCGTGGTGCCTCAGAAAAAGCCGACTGAGAGCGTAAGCATTAATAATGTAGTTTAAAGATGGCGGCCAGGAATGCACTCGGGACCAGTCCGTAGGGGCGGGTGATGCTCGATTGAAGTAATATTTTTATAAATAATTCTGAAATCTTAATCATACACAACTGTTCGTCGTCATCGAAATAGGGTGACGATAACATAATTTTGAACTAAAAGTTTCATTATACATACGTATAATCGAAAAACATTGTCCGCGTTTCAGGGCAATCCGGTTTAAATGACATGAAATGTCATGTCAATGTCAATGTCAAAAAAGATTATGGAGACTTATCCTTGTAACACTGATAAGTAACAAATGGATTAAATCAATTGAATTAATGTAATTTTATCGGATGCTTCATGTTATTTTACATTTATTTATCGGCGATTAAACCGCGCCGCGCCTTCTGTTTTGTCAAATACTTGAGTATCCCCAGATCTCATTCCTACATTCACAACAATTTTAAAACTTGTAAACTCGAATGAATAGGAGAAAGTAAAGATAACTTTTCATTAGGAACACATATTTAACTTCCCGTAATGAGTAAACACTTTTATGTTCTTTGTGTAGTCAAAATTGTGTCATCACGACGCCGCTCTCAAAAATTACAGATAACCTTCTTATCAGCGCTGATTTTCAGACGAAGCCTATTGTAATGGTTGACATTAAGAACGATATCTTACTACAATGAAACAAAATTTTCATTACAAGAGTTAACAAAGAAACAGTAATTAGTAAAATTAAAAAAAGAAAGACGTGTGGCACTCGGAGACTGCCGCGGTAAAGCTATTATGCGTGATATTTCAAAAAGTGATTAAAAGTTCTGGTATTTATCGATAGATGGAAAAACTAAAAAGTATCACCGCTGTGCCGGTCGGAGTAGGGGGTGTTAGGTTTTTTTCGTTACGGAATTTCTGGATTCGGTCTCCACGCTCAAGGCCCGCGATAGAAACTATGCAATAGCTTAAAAAATATATGATATTTTTTGTTTTAACCATGTTGTCAAAATAATCGGCAAACACTTTGATATATATTTCACTCTGTGCGATGTCACTTGGTATGAACAATTCATTAAATTGAATTAATATTCAGTAGGTACATTTGTTGTCATTTTAGAATAAATTCTTGCCAAAACAAACCATAAGATATTTGTGTGTAAACTAAAATTATATCGTGTTAAGAAAGAAGAATACATGAAAATATTTTCTTTTCGCAAGCTGTAGTTACATACCATTAACAAGCAAAAAATATAACTACAAATGAGATGCGTCGATGGACCGCTACCTTTTACAGACAACATGGATTCTGAGGATAGCTCTGTGCTCAGCCACAGGCTACGGATAAACACCAAGCGTCAGGTGGACACTTGGCCAGTTTGAATAACATATTCAGTCACTAAATAAGAAAAACAAAATGTTCATATCAGTCCATCGGAAGAAAACAAAATGGAGTCCAATGACTCATCCCTAAATCACGTGGTGCTCTCGAAGAGTATCGATAGATAGCACCGGGTCGCGTCCCTAATTTCCAGGAAGCGCGCCGCGCGGTCAGATTCCATGATACCCGCTTTTCGTTACCCACTACATGTTGATCTATCGCTTTATACTCTCTGTTACGATATTTAAAATCAGTTATTAATTTATTGTTATCAATTCTGTGACTATGGCATAGCAAGTAGCATTTTATATTAGTCGATAATTTGTATAATTATTATACGTATATTCTAAAGCTCTTAGCTCTTCCTTACGAGTATTTTGGCGTTCAATCCTTTAACATGACCAAATTAGGATTTAATTATGTTTTTAAATTAAATAATTGTTACGGAAATCCTCTTAGATGGGTCGGGAATGAGGCCTCTGAAATTACGGTTTAAGTATGTATTTCTCATAAGAATTACAGAATTCACTTATAGAGAAAATACATTACATAACTTTGCCGGTATGCGTAGGAAGAAGAAATTAATATTATTTTCAATGATAAACCTGACGGAATTGTCATTAAAAGCTTGTTGTATTAGCAAAATTACTCGCTAGTTTATCTAAACTACAATAAGTTTTTCGTTGTCATTTTAAATCAGGGATATATAAACAAAGTGTTATGTGTAGTTAGGTTTAATTATAGATTATTGTTTATGGAATATATATGTATGTATGTAGGTGGTAGAGTAGAGAAGTACAAGAATAACAAGTATTTACCTTTTCCTTTTGATTTGAGTGGTTTGAGGTCCTCCATCGGGTACCGCGTGTAGGGGGGCGGAGGGGATTCTGCAACAGACAAAATTCAATTATTATGGACATTCAGTCTGTCACAATTATGTAACAAGCACCTGTGAACTAATGATAATTTGTATGACATCGCTACCGTATAAAGTAGCTTCAATTATATTGACAAGTACTATCAGATACTAACTGCTGCAAGTGATTTCATACAATATTCTATTTATTATGTTAGATAATTTTTTGGACAAAAGTATTAATTACCTTATAGTATATAGTTGTTCATAAAAGTAAAATATTTTTTCTCAATTCCTTTTATTAGTGATTAATAAATTAAACATTCCATTTGGGATGTTAACAGCCTCCAATTAGCTGGAATGTAAATGGTTACCTATCAGGCTTTGATACACCGAGTTACTCATAATAAAACAAAAGCTAATAACAAACACGACCGCAGCAGCAGGTACACGAGCCGCAATTATCGAGGCCGGGATTGAACCCGGGACCGGCGCGGCGCGGGCGGCGGCGGTAACCTATATTTTGGACCTATAACGACATTTTATGAGACCCAAATTGACAAATTCCTCTCATTCGATACGTGTCTAATTTGAGACAATCAAGTTCTACATTGTAATTAATTCGCCGCATCGGTCATCATAGGTGACCGTAACTATATAAAATTACTTGTCAAATGCCACAAAATAATAGTATATAATAATCTTTTTTATTCTCTCGAAAAATAGGTTTATCTTAAAACTAAATGTAATAATGTAGAAGGAGCAATTAAAACCAACTTCTTATATACTCTCCTTAAAATCAGGTTGAACCCCAGATTAATAGTAATAATATATATTGGTGCACATTTCACACAGCGCTATCTAGCCCCAAAGTAAGCTAGGCATAACTTATATCATGGGAACCAGACAACTGATATAATACTTATATATTTTTTTTGTAAATACATACATTTTGATTTACCATTTGATTACCGATTTACCATTTTGAATACGGACCGCTAACTAACAATCCATTTGCGTAGCAGTGCGCGCGCGCTATTGGACCTTACAGATTTGTGATGCCTGTATTTTAGAATTAGTAATGTGGTAAATTGTCGCCGTTGATTTCCAACAGAATGGATGCCGATGGACTTTTTGTATACAAATGTGCATTACGACACCGGATCCGATGAGATTTCACGTCGCGGAGTGTGCACGTCGCACACTTCTGAGAAGTGTTTACAGTTGAAATGCGACGTTTGCGCGAGATATTCCAAACAATGTCGCCGCATTCACACCTGTGTATGTGTACCTACTCAGTACTCACTGAGTGTGTAACCGGTAACGAGATATTTCGGCAGATCACACATTAAGCAGCTACTTGTTCATCCACTCGTAGACATATTATTAGTAACTAGCTGTTGCCAGTGAAAGTCCCGTCAAAATCGGTCCAGCCATTTCAGAGATTAGCCGGAACAAACAGACAGACAGACAAAAATTGTTGTTTTGGTATATGTATTGTATACATCCATATGCACTTAGCAAAAAGCTGTTATTTTAATATTACAAACAGACATATTTATTTGTATAGATGCAAATAACGTTTTATTGTATTGATTTTCATCACAGGAATATAAATTTCACTGAAACGATCAATTTTTCAAATTCAACTGAGCAACATTTTTGGGATCACCTATTTTATTAATACAATTTGGAGGGTCAGCCAGCGTAGCCTGAACAGATCAGAGAAGATTTCTGATGACACTTGACAACTGATTATACCTAGCACAAACCCAACAGAAAACAAAATTGAATGAACCCAAATCTTCAATTGAGAACCAGTTCCAGTTTGAGACTCTTTACTCAATGCAGGCCATCTTCCAGAGGTGTCCTGCAGGAACACAGCGGCAATTTTACTGTTCAGAGGATCGATCAGAGGTTGACCTGCGATCTCGAGGATCATCGCGTCTCGAATCGTTTTTCACTCTTGAAGTAACCCAGACGCAAGAAAGCAACAGGATGCAAAGAAAATATAAGCATTATTTTATTCTTCAGACATGGCTGCCATAATAATGTCCGGAGGCTGTGAGCATAGTCTGACATTCCTTAGCAAATTTCAGCAGCTCCCAGACGCGAAAGTAAATGACCCTTAACGACTAGCGCACTTCTGATGGTAACTTTAACGGTCGTGAGTACTGCAAGCTGTGCAACCGAGCGATCAGTTAAAATCTAAATTTTGCGCAATTAAAATTTGAAATTACTCTCAATCATCGTCGATATACCATTACCATACTTGTAAACAGTGTGGAGTGTGGTGGCGTGACTGAAGCTTTAGAACAATTACAGCACTAACTACAAACTCGTATCACAGGAAAAAGGACCGTGTAAAACCCTATATAGAGTAGAGTTTGTGCTGGCATCAATCAAGAAACATTAGTCGATTAGCGATGGAGCTCAGTTTGAACGGTTGCGAGGCAAAACAAATCGAAACGTTTAAGCGCTAGAGTTTAAGATTGCGGTTTGTTGCAGCGCTAGGTATATCGCATTACAATTGTTCAATGGATAATGAGTCGTGTGTGAATGTACATAGAGACGAGATTGGAGCGGCGGAGCCCGGTGGAATGTCGACTGATGAGATAGTGCGGTAGGCGCGTACGCGTATGTAGCTGCTAGCTGGAGGGCCGGCATGTGTAATTAATCTGAACATTCAATCTATAGCAATAAATACCGTAGGTTGTCAGTCGGTCTGTCCTTCGATTACTATGTAACTAGTGAACCGGTCAGCCGGACCGATCGACTGTTGCCTTATTAATTGCTCTATCCACAGATACTACTATACAACTACCTATGAGATAGAATTGGTTGAAATGTCGGCGTATTCAACATGGCGGAGAGTTCTATTAGCAAAATAGTACGCTTACCGCCTAAACACATGCCATGGAACTCTACACTCTAGAGTTAAGAACGATTAAAACCGCTCTGATAATGATCATTTACCTAATTAGAGCAAAAAGCACAAAACACAACGATGAGAAATATATCTCGTTAAACTTTGTCAATCAAAAGCTGAGAGCGCGGCTGTCTAGTGGTACTGAGCCCGAGTTTCAATCCGGAGGCCGCCGGTTCAAATCTCGACGTGCACCTATGAGCTTTTCTATTGAAAGAATTAAGTGCGCAATACCACGTTCTCAAACGGTGAAGGATAACATCGTGAGGAAACCGACATGTCCCAGAACAAAAAATTCGAAGACATGTGTCACGTGCACGAAAGGAGCCTCTTTGAGGCGCACTTAAAATTATTTAACCACACTGTTTCGAGAGAACCTGTGACTCGAATAGAATAGAATCAAAAGCTTATCAATATAATTGTTGGCAAGGTATCAGATACGACCATAAGATGACGATAAATCATTTTGAAAATTGATATAATAGTAACTGATCTCTAAATTCACAACATGTGAAGAATGCAAATACCTCCGAAACAAAGTTATGTCCGTATTGGCTCAGCGGCGCCGGCGACTGCAAAATGAAACAAAGTGGCAACCGTGCATTGCAAGTGATTCATAGTTATGTTTAGAAAATAACTTTGTTATAACCCAATTCACTAACACTAACACTTTCTGTATATATACTGTAAACTAAATATATATATATATATATATATATAAGAGAAACCTTAAAGATTCCGAACGTAAAAATGGTTAAAATTATAATCTAAACGTGAGTCAGATGAAACGAAGTTTTAGATAACTGTGATACTATTACATCAATTGAGCATTAAAAGCGTAAAATCGTTTAATTATTAATAATGTAATCAGTAAGTAAAGCTAACGAAATAAAAAGAACGTAATTTACAGGCACGTAACCAAGCGATGTGACAAATCTCAGTATTATTTCAGGAAAATGGAATATTAAATCAAAACAATAAACAAACTATAAATCTAGTTTGAATAAACTATAAATGTGCCAGAAGTGTAGAGACGCTTCAGTAATACCTCGCCCCGCCACGTCGCGCCACCGACCCAACGCGGAGATGGGTATAATATAGCGCGGAGTTGAACATTTAGAGAATTAAACTAAAAACTTGCTGAATATTATATGGCGTATATAACATTCTAAGTTCACCTACGAGCCGAACGTCTGTCAACCACACCATCTAAATTAATCTAATTCTCTCTCTATCTCTCTACCTATCTATCTCTATTAATCTAATCATCATCATCTTCGAGTCACCGGTTCTGTCGAACCAGTGTGGTGAAAGGATTGTAAGTGTATTATATATTATATTTTATATATTTATTATATTATTTATTGTATTTACAATTAATCTAATTAAATGTACCTACATAATACATGTGAAGAACAAAACAAGTGAATTTTCCCTAAAAAATTTAAATAATACCAAAGTACTAAACGGCCCAAATGTGACTATAAACTTTTGTTTCTGTAAAAAATTACTCGCTGAGAACAATCTCACTCGCATGGGTAACTAACTTTTCCAATTCCAATCGTTCAATTAACGATTTTGTTCTGTATTTCAAAACATACATGAGACCTTCGCCTTGTATTAAAAAAAAAATTGTCTAAAATTTAAAAAATACGTTGTTCGCACGATTGTGTTCGCGTGCGCGTGCGCGTGTGAACGAACAAAAATAGCACGCCCGAATTATAACATGTCGGATGGCGCCGGCCGGCCGCGTAGCGCGCCCACGCCACGCCACGCCACCCCACCCCACCATACACATACTGCACAACTATTACCACAATCTACTCAGTTCTACTGCTCTTAAAAAGAGCTGAGTAGATTGTGCCAAGTTCGTCCGGGGAAGTACTGCTACCATGCCCATTTATGCCACCAAACAGTAACGCTTTCGCATTATCGTGCTCCGGTTTGAAAGGTGTGGTTTCCGGTGAAATTACAGTCATATGAAACGAATGTCTCATATGCCTGTAATTCCACCTACACGTCTCAGAGTTACGGGCGCTTACGATGCGACTTGGACTCTCTTACCTAGTAAGAGTGGACCCAAGTCGCATCGGTTGTACACTTAACACCCGGTGGGCCGTCGGCTCGTTCCATATCTCAACCACATAAAAAAAAAATTGTCCAGCCGACACGATCTTCATCACCGTTCGAGAAAACAAGAACAGCTTTACTATAAACTACAACAAAATTAATAAATGTATGACTGATCTGTGAGACTCTCTAATATGCCCAAATACATCGTCGCTTTAAATAAACGTCTTAGACGATCCACGAGAGAATAAGACAGCACAGGAAAAAAAAAAAACTTTTCCTGCAGTTCGCTCCTATCTTCTAATTGGTTTGATTGATATTCTTGGAATATCAGCGGCATATCTTGTGACTTCAGTTGATGTCACACAGTAAGTTCAGTATCGCGGATGATGCAACACATTTTGGTACCCACAGATACATTGTGAGCTGCCAGAACAAATACTGTAAAAATGTCTATACTATACTACTTAATGTATTGAAAATGTCTATACTATATTGCTTAATGTATCCAAAATGTCTATACTATATTACTTAATGTATCCAAAATGGTAATACTATACTACTTAATGTATCGACAATGTCTATACTATATTACTTAAAGTATAAAAAAATAAATATTTGAGTGCGAAGTTTCAACGGTAGGCGCTAAAGTGGCGCCAGACAAAGTAATCAAACCGTAAACATTATAACAAGTGCAAATATTTGATGCCCTTTTTATAACTCTTTGACCGCGATTTGATAACAACTTATTGTGAAAATAAATTATTAAAATTATGAGATAGCGGTTAAGATACACGCATCGTCGGTCAGCACAGCATCCGAGCGATGACGTGTGTGGCGCCGCGGACTGTTGACGCTCTAGCCCACTACCGTACCGAATGCCGGAAGGCATGCCACCTACAATACTACACAGAACACAGAACTAGAATCTATTTGCTGCCAAACGCTTCTGCTAAACCCATACCATCTACGTCAGCACAAAGGATAATGTGCTTTGAACTCGAGTTGCGAGAAGAATAAATATAATGCAGTGGAATCATGATGAACAAACCGCAATTATAAAGTTCAGGGGGCCACATATGGCGCCGGTGCCTCTAAAACACAATTATGTCCAATTATGACGAGAGGCTGCATATTATGTTTTACTAGTTTACATTTTAATATCAAACAGAAGAGATAGAATGTCGCTCATTAGTGGAACATCAAACAGTGCGTTTAAAAAGGAATAAAAGTAAATAATGATTACTTTCTTTCATAACGAGCTGTCTTAAATTCATCATCAAAAATATATAATACTCTTCTTAAATGCTCATGTGTATAATTTGATTTTTGATACATAATCCCCGAGAAGAAACATCGGGAAACATTTTTTCAAATTTGAAACATTTCACCGGCCGGCCTCACAAGGAAGTTAACTGCACTCTGCGCCGTAAGTCGTGGGTTCAATTACTATCCAGGACCAACATTTGTATGATGAAGATGGATGTCTGTTCTGTGTCTGGGTGTAATGGATAATTATATATATATTTTCACAAAAAAGTTCAGTATAGTAATTTCAGCAGTCATCTGGTTCCCAGAATAAAAGGTGTGCTTAGTTTTGGGCTTGCTTATTTTTGGACTAGATGGCGCTGTGTGAAATGTACACTAATATTTGTTTGTAGCGGTCCCATTCAACATTTTCGATCGCTGACATCCAATATATTTATTTATTCAATGACTGATAGAAAAGGGGTTAAACCGATTATGAATCTATTATAGTCTCGAGATGGACGTTTAAATACTATATGTCACTTGCTGACAGCGTCGATGACAGAACTATTATATGTTTTCCAGCTTAGCTTGATGATGTATCGATTTTAACGGAAGATCAAGTTCAAAATGTCACATATCCTAGACGAGGCACTCGGGAAACGCGTGTGTCGCGAACGAGCGCTGTGGAAGCAAGCGCCATTACGCGGCTCGCTCCGGTAATATAAGACGACAATTTTTCCAGTTTAGCAAGAGTCGGCGTCGGGAGCGACCGGTCCGGCGCAGGCGCAGGTGAATGGGACACTGTGACACACTCAGTGCCGATAGACACTTTGCTGATTACTTCTAGGCTTTTAAGAACTTATCACCGCGGCAGTCGACAGAAATGGCCGCTGAAAATGTGTCCTTTTAGCGAACATTTGCGAGAAGCGTTGATTCTACATTTTGTATTCAATTATTTCCATGATTTTTAACTAATTAGTAGTGGAATAGATGCATTATTATATACATCAATCATAAAAGTACGTCATCATACGTATATTATACAAAGAAGTATTTAAAAAATCGACGAATACTACATATGGTCCCGTAACACTAATAGACGTCTATCAATAGGACAACATAATACAATACGTTCGCAACAAGCCTCAATGCGTCTCCGGCGCATGAGAAAACCATTCACAAATTGGACAAAGCAACCCAAAACCATGACAAGAACGACAATAAAACGAGAAAAAAACCGATCACGAAAATCGAGTTGAGCTTACGCAGTGCGGCGCGGCGTACCTGCGCCTCGTCCCGCGCCCCCCTCCCTCGCCGGCGCCCCCGCCCGCGCCCCGCGCAGGCGCGACACGGCGGGCGCCGGCGCCAGTCAGCCGACAAGCAATTATGGCTAAATAAATATCGGGCATGCCGCCGCGCCGCCGCCCGCCACCGACGCGCCTCGCTCGCTACATCGACAGATGGATACCGGTGTGTTGTATCTAGACGTCGTTACGTCGGGTAACGGCGCGCGCCCGTGGGCAATGTCGGCGGTACTTGCAGTTTGTGATAATGCATGTCCGTCGTCGCTTTCGATGTGGGTTTAATTGCCGGATGTGGGTGAGCGTAACGAGAAAACGTTAGGCGGCGGGACGGAGCGAGCGCCGGCGTCGAGTCGCCACCGTGATAAGATAAGGATCCCGCGTCCCCCCTCCGCAGTGCGGGGGACCAAACGCACCGGCTCGCATAAACACATTCACAAATAATGGTATGGCGGTGGCGTGGCGTGGGGTGGCGTGACGCGAAACGCCCGGCCCCGTGGCGCCGGCGCCGGCGCCACGGGGCCGGCGCGCGCACACCGCTTCGCACACGTATTACTCTAAAGATTGACGTGCATTAACATGTCGGCTCCGCAGTTACCATTCCTCGCTTATTAATCGAGGTCTTCCTCTAAATAACATCGCACGCTACGAAACCGATAGCGGAGAGCCGTGCCGTTTATATATAACGAAACGGCGATGAATTAAACGAAACAGGTGTTCGTCGATTAACACGGCGATGATTATAATTTACGATAAAATGATTCACAACATCGTTAACCTGAAACTTGCGAAGCCGCTGAACACAATCACCGTGAAATGTAGCCGGACATAATCGTGACGAATATCGGACTTAAAGAGGGTTTTGAACGCAGACGAAACAATAGACGAGATGGAAGGAAGCAGATGGAAGTGTAAAGCCAGGTAGAGCCACCTCTCGGAATCGGAATAAGGCTACCACACATTATAGAACCATCGCAGGCTCGGACAACTCGTTTCACGAGGACTTTTCTACCGCACACTTGTAGGCTGTCGAATGGGCTACCTCCTGAGGTCTTCCCAAGACATGGGCAGCTTCAAGAGAAATGGATAAAGTAATCTCCAGGGTAGGCAACGCATCAGTAATGCTCCCGGTGTTGCTGACGTCAATATGCGGTGACCGCGCAACTTCAGGCGGGCCGTAAGCCTGTTTGGCTAAACTTAACATAAAAACAAGTGAATGATTTAAAAAATCTAAAAAACCGATTTCAGTTTTTTCATCCCTTACTTTTCGCCCATACTTGGGTACATATTTTAATAACGCTTATAGAATAACATGCTTTTAAGTTAGCTGTTAAGCCATGAATGACTAATACACTTAAAATTCCCTATCTCAAAAACTACTGAACCGATTTTGATGAAACTTGCGATATTCCCTAAGTTGAATAATACCTATTTCAACAAAAAAGGAATTATTTAAATCGAATTTTTAGTTCCGGAGATATGCGAGGACAAACATACAAAGATACATACACTTTTGAAATTTGGCACACTTGTTTAGAAGCTGATATAGACAAACATACGAAAACTGGGCAGTTTTGGAAATATTACATACATACGGGTCGAATTGATAACCTTTTTTTTGAAGTCTGTTAAAAAGTGCCAAAGCGCACAATCAAGGAGCTCAATAAATGAGTTCCGTATTTGGAGGTCGGCGGGGAGAAGACGCGAAAGTTGATAAGAACAGTGGCGACGTGAACCCGCGATGGGCGGGCGGCGAGACGGACGCGCAAAAAACACTACAGGTGAGGTCTGACGGTCCGTCCGGGAGTCACGTGGTAACAACCAGCTTTATTTTGGACTAGCTGTTGCCCGCGACTTCGTCATGGAATTCGGTTTAATCACGCACCCCAATTTTACCCCTCTGAAAATAGCCTAAGTTACTCCTTGTTACATCAGCTATCTGCCAGTGAAAGACCCGTCAATATCGGTCCAGCCATTTCAGAGATTAGCCGGAACAAACAAACAGACAGACAGACAAAAAGATAAAAAAATGTTGTTTTGGTATATGTACCTACCGTGTATAAATCCATATGCACTTAGTAAAAAGCGGTTATTTTAATATTACAGACACTCCAATTATATTTATTTGTATATATATTTATTCACTTCCTGTTCATTTCGTTTCATGTGACACCGATACGAACGTCTCACAAGTACATCATTGAATGTAATGTTGCTACTGTCCTTAGCTCTCGTCATGATACCGGGGCTTCCTTCCTATTTACTGACTATTTATAAGTACAAAATCCAAACTAACTATAATATGGCCATTATTTGAGTTTTTTCGGATCACCCTTATCGTTTCAAAAATAAACAGTTTATTTAGAAATTCTTTTAGGATCATGTGTTGCAACCATATCTGTTTGGATATTAAAGGGTTATGGAGACGAGTTATGAAAATCGCATTGTGAAGCGCTGCTCAGATTTTGTCGCACAAATGAGTCGGCCGCCCCACGAAGCTATTGAGCAAATTACACAACCGGCGCGGTGATGCGTGTGCGCAACTGATTTGTCCAATTTGAAAGCCATTTATGGCGATGCTGAGGCGAAAGTGAACGGCTGAAGACCGCTCCACCTCACAGGACCACTCGTCGATGTCTATACAAATAAACAATTGGAGTGTCTGTTTGTTATATTAAAATAACCGCTTTTTACTAAGTGCATATGGATGTATACACGGTATATATACCAAAACAATATTTTTTTACAATTTTTGTCTGTCTGTTTGTTCCGGCTAATCTCTGAAATGGCTTGACCGATTTTGACGGGACTTTCACTGACAGATAGCTTATGTAACAAGGAGTAACTTAGGCTACTTTTCCGAGGGGTAAAATAGGGGTGCGTGATAAAACCGAATTCCACGCGGACGCCGTCGTGGGCAACAGCTAGTAAATTATCCATATGCACTTAGTAAAAAGCGATATATTACAAACAGACACTCCAATTTTATTTATTTGTTTAGATTGATTACATGGAGAACCAACAGCTTTGTTACAATGTAATAGCAATGGATTAGCTATGGAGAGCCAATTAGAGGTTCTCGCCTATAAATTATTGAATAAATTGAAAAGTGAAAACAAAAAATGGTTAATAATAATTAACACTAAGTGTGTGCCACTAATATGTGGCCAAATGGTCATAGAGTACCTATAGGAATGCTGATGCAAACATTTCAGTTATCTTAATGTATGCTCGGTTGATAAAAGTCATCTTGTATGGAAGGAACATGCTAGTAATAAGTAGCGTAACCGACTTCCTAAGGGCAGAAGTCCAACTGGTTGGTGTATCCCTCCCGAGATGGCGAGGCCCCAAGCGTCAGAGGTCTTGCCGCAAAAGGAAACATTAATATTCATGTTTTTCTTGGCTTTCTTCTTAATTAATATGCTAACAGGCATTGTCAACACACCTACGTACAAGCCCCCAAGTAATATACTACAAATAGCGTGGGTGATGGTTTGTAGGCGACTGCCTGCGCCCGACTAGAAGTCACGGTCACTCATTAGTTCGTAACCTACGAATTAAACGTTGATATTCCCTCTTCAAATATGTTTACTTTCACAACTTATGTTTTAACAAGAATGACAGATTACAACAAGATGTTTTTCAGCTCAAAATATACGGTTGAATTGTATTTCTTGATTTATTTAGGCAAATCTATCGCGATTAGAGTCACATTAAAACATTAATAATTTTGAGACGCCATTTAAACATCAATTCAAACTAGATACACCCATCGACATCTTTGATTTAATTTGAATAAATTTATACAATTGCTGGAAGATGAATTTTACTACGTCACCGACAAAAATAAAACTCTTTGTTTGTATAAAACAGTTGAATTTGAAACAAGTAATTGTAAAAGTGTTATCGCGAGGTCAGGAAACTGCGCTGGTGGTATGTGTAAAGCAGTGGTGAGGGACGGTAGCGGTTGCCTGACGAATTAAAAAGTTAACGGGCTGCGCGCGCCGGTTGTCGCGGCACGGCGGCGCCAGCGCCGTGACCTTGTCTAGTTATCGCGAGCGAGTGACCCTCGCACCTCGCACCGCGCACCGCGCACACGGCTCGCAGATTAGGTGATATCTCACCACTCAATTACACACACCCCGACAACATATATAACGCCAGCAGTGCGGTGTTATAAACGAATTATTTTTTGCAGTTTTCGGCCCATGAACGAAGATGTGGATATAGCGGATGACGTCAGACCGGCCTTGAATCTCATCAGGAAAAACATCGGACCGAAGGACCGCAAAACAAAAGCGAAAGGGACCACAACACGAGATTAATATTTAACAAACACACGATGACATAATTTCTAATAATAGCAGAAATCAACCGATAATTATACTAGAAATTTATCTAATAATCGGATGAAATCTTGTAGGTAATCATCGATAAACTAAGAGGTGTATGTGACCGGGCCGGGGACGGGCACGGGAGCGCGCAGTGACGTCACCACAACGTAAAGATACAGAAACAAACAGTAGCGATAAATACGCTGATAACGATTGGCACTGATAGCGGGTGCACATCCCAAGTGAAGTTGTGCACAAACAGTACGCTACGCATCCATCAGTACACTCGTCGTGATCAGGAAATTATAAACATACACCCAGATTTGTAAAGAGAACAGGTCAAACTGATACTTTTAATGATAAGGTGACTTAGGCAAGCGTTTTCGCCAACTTCACATCAAACGACAAAACATTTTAGGTTAGATACCTGGCCTACTCGGACATGTAAACGAAAAACACTAATTAGCAAACAAATCCAGCGGATCACAAGTCACCGATCGAAATCACGATTACGAGACACACGTCGGAGACCATTCATTCGGACAATCATTCAGGTACATCGCGGAGCACATTCTATTTTGAAAACGTCGAGACGAGCGCGATCCGTATACGATTCGTCGGTGTTTACTGGGTGCACTTGTTGCTCGCGGGTCATCGGCCGAGGCGCGGGCGGCACGTACCGGGCTTGCACAGTCTGCTCCAGTGGTAGGGGTTGCAGCAGCGGGCGTCGGGGCACAGGGGCAGCCGGCGCAGCTCGGCGAGGTCGCGCAGGTCCGGGAAGCGCAGCGCCCGCAGCGCGGCCAGCCGCAGCTCGGCGTGGTGCGGCGCCGGGTCGGCGGGCACGCACGGTCCGCCGCCGGCGGGCGCCGCCGCCGCCGGGTCCGCGTCCGCGAGCCGCGCCAGCGCGCGCACCGCCGCGTCCCCGAGCGCCGCCGCAGGGGCGCCCGCGCGCGCCAGCCGCCGCCGCAGCGCGCGTCTCCGGAACATCACATGCCGGCGACGGCGTCACGAGCGGCGCGCCCGGGAGCGCGTCGCGACACACACGCGCACGTAACACCGCATCGTTCTCGCCGGTGGCGCACGCTCGACTGACGGGCGCGGGCGCGGCGACTGCCCGCTGCACGTCACCGCTCCGGGGCGACCGCTGCGCGTAACTTGTTTCCCCGGTATTATGTGGCTGTTTGATGGGACGATTTGCTACTCCAGCGAATTAGTCTTACAAGTGTCACTTATAGGACTTTCGTAACGTTTCGTTACACTTTTGGACCGGAGTTGGATAAACAGATGACGTCATGACCCCAGAATTCCAAATAATCTCTGTTAGTCTCTATGTAGTGTTGTGTTCAACATCAAGAAGGTTCAACAAACCTATGATTTATATTATTGTTAAGTATTTAGTTGTAATATTGTTTATTATGATGCATCCAGTTTTGTAATCCAAATAAATAAAAATATAACATCACTTTTTTTCACTGTTAAAGCCACCACAAAGCAGAGGTTTTAAAATTGGCAAATATATTTATTTATTTCGGAAAACCAACAGCTTATATACTCCTTAGAAACTTAAATAGAAATAGCTAGCCAATTACAGGTCTTCACTAATAGAAGTACAATAATAAATTTAAATGTGATATATATGCATACATACATATACCTAAACGAACTCCCTTCAAGAATTACTCAAAAACTGAGGTACTTAAACTGAAAAAAAAAACAAAAAAAACAAAGACGATACATTTTCGGTGGCTGCAATAAAACTCAATCAAGACCACGAAAAACAGAAAACTATAGCATCCAAAATGTGGCCAAGTCTCGGCACGCGTTCCCCGCACGGCAACACCGTGGGAGGTGGTGTGCGGGGCGGTGCGGGTCGGTGCGGGTCGGTGCGGGGCGGGGCGGTTGGCGCCACCGCCGGAGCCGGCACGTGGCGACTATGCGGCAAGCTGTGTCGCCGGCGGCGCCTTGCGGTGCGGCGCGTCAGGTGTGCGCGCGCGTGTGTGCGTGCGGCGCCACTGACGTGCACCGGCGCGGCGCGGCGCGGCGCGGCGGCGTGTACGTGCAGACGGACCACTCCGCCCGCTCCGGTCTGTTCGCCCACGGGCGTGCACATTTCGTGCGGCAACACAACGTTTACTCACGATTTTTGTTATTCTTTAGGTGATTCATGTGAACTGCAGCCGACAATGCAATTTTTACTTTCAGTTTATATTATTAAATATTGGTGGACATTTCACACCGATTATGTATATTGATATTTTATTTAATAATACATTTTTGTTCATTAGATTTTTGTAAAGTACCCACAGATATCTTATAATCGTGTTGTTTGGTATTCTAATCACACTAACAATTCGAGTCACTGACCTCTTAGAAGATTAAAAAATTCAGTTGTAATTAAAATTTTATTCAACACTGATCATATACCTACAGGATTAAATATGCGGGTCCTATTATTTACACAATTATTTTAAAAAACGCAATGAATAAATTTAATACGGTACAGTTACCTTATTTTATTTGCATACAGATACACAATAAAGATTACTTAAAATATCAGAAAACCAGCGCTGCACCACTACCATAGATCACAAATAGACTAACAAGCAAATTAAAAACTGCGCTTGATTTAGAGCATTTCAACGTAAGGTGCCTCCCAAGTTTCCAAAAAGCGTGCGCCGACAGCACCATCTGGCGGCGGCGGCTCATTGCCAGTCCGTTCAGAACGTGCGCAACGCGAGAGACACATCAAGTGAATAAATAAGAACGCCGGCAGATGGCACGACGGAATCAGCAGTCGGCCACGCGCGGACGTACACGCGGACGCACGCCGACGCACGCGGACGCACGTCGACGCACGCGGACGCACGCCGACGCACGCACGTACGCACGCACGTACGCACGCGGACTCACGCGGACGCACGCAGACGCACACGAACGCAACAGTCGGCGCCTGGATATGCAACCCGCAACTACATACACATCATCTCACGTAGATAGATATTATGAGCTGAGATGCTGCTAACGAGACGACTAACCTATTTTACGCTCACCAGGAATAATGGATGGTACGGTACAGCTTCCTTGGATCTCGGTAACTCTTAAGTTGTGGTCTAAGCTTATTATTTATAATAATTCTTGTGTAATTTAGCCAATTAAAATAATCCGCTGTTGTATATAAACAGTTTGGATATTAACGAAGTGAGTTGAAGACGCGACAGGGAAACGTTTTTTCAGGGAAGTTTGTATCAAAATAAGTTTTTATATTAAACTGATTCATATAATCAAGTTGGAAAAAATGGTTGGTAACTATACGTTTGAGATAATATGCAGAAGTATTTAATAGTAGGTAAAATGTCTTTGAATGTTGAAGGTTTGCACCTTTTCTTTTCTTTCCTTTCTTGTAAAGGCCAAAAATTTGCAGTTGTAGGACTACCAGCTGTTACCAGCGGAGAACGGAGCGAAATGCCCCTGTTCTACTACTCGTGTCTTTGGCTCCTTCTAGCCAGTGTAGTGAGAAACTTCCTTTCGAGCACTTGACACGTGTCTTAAGAATTTTTGGTTCTACAAACTATCGGTTTCCTCACGATTAGCGTGGTATTTCGCACACAAATTGATTAATTGAAAAACATGGGTCACTTCGGGATTTGAAACAGCGACAACCGGATTGAAATTCGGCGTCAGTACCACTGGCCCTGTGCCTTCGTGCTTCTGTAATTAGTAAGTGTGAAAAGTATTACTCTGAAGTTGAAGTAGACGGCCAAAAATATTGTTGTACCTTTCCATGTCTCCTGCATGGTAACACAGTGCCAACTTCAGAGTTGTTTACTTTCCATATGCGAGAAGGAATGGTTTTGTTCTATTATTGTGTAATAAATGAACCCTGGGTTAACGAGACTACCACCGCTACTACTAATAACTACTGGTAACAATAGTACGAGTTTACTATTACCAAGGTATCCCAGGCATTACCGAGGTATGCTATGCCAGGCGTTCCCAAAATATGCGACCCGCAAGAGATCCCACTGTGTATTCCTCAATGAATTGTTATGGAAAACAGTCATCAGCCTCAAGTGTTAAATAATCTAAGTGTGGATGATGCTTTACTGAGTTCTTCCGTGAGTGAGAGTTCATATCCACGTAATTAGTAGAAGTTTTCGTTACATCTTCGATGACCCAAGATGATGGGTCTGCATGAGATAACTTCAAGAGTGGTTAAGATTAAATTTCTATGCTATAGCGACAACGTACTGGATCCTGTTTCATTTACCGACAAATCGTCACCCTACAAAGTATGTCAGTCAGTTGTGGCGAACCTACGTTTCATCAGACACATTACTATAACGTACGACATTATGCCAATTTTATGTAATTTGTCAGTCATTTTTACAAAACGCATTTTCTACTTCTATTAATTTATGAACGATTTATGATCCGTTCAACCATCAGTGTTTCTACTGCAGGCCCAACCCGGAATGGTAGATGTCAATTGTCCCACCTGATGTAAGTTGAGCTAAGTTTTCGTTTCCGAATGTTTTAAGAAAATTATAATTTATATTAAGATATAATATTATGAAGTTACTCTGAGTAAGTAATATAATATTTTATTTCTATTGCATATTACAATTCTACATAAAGAAAATGATTATCAATTAAATTAACTAAATTATATTGTGTTGGGTTAGTTTTATTACAATAAACTTTTATATGTCTTTATTTTTACATAGATAGCTTTATGTATGTATTGTGTACTACGAAAAATTATATAAATTATTAACACAATAAAGTATGTTGATGAGTCTGTGGCCTATTATTGATAATACTTGAAGTTTTAACTGAATTGGTAATTTCATGCTAAACAATGGATTTATAATTCAAAGAAATGTTTATTTGTATTATTATATAAACTACTAATGAGCTAAAAAATAACGGTGACAAATATTTTAACGATGATTCAAGATTTTATCGCAAAGGTAAAGCTTTAATAAATAAAATACTAACAATGAATAACTTATAATAATAGTTTTACCATTGCTACCAACCTGCATTAAATGATTCCGCCATTTTTAACTTCATACCGCAGGGGCACAGCTAAAAACCTCCAAAGACCCGATCCGAACGAACAATTTTCAAGAGTATCGAAAACTTTTCTTGTTGTTCATATATTTTCCGTGCAAGATGTCCGCGGGTGTCATGGCTCTAGGCACTCGCGCGAATGCTGGAAAGCGGGAAAACTGAACCTTATATTCGTACGCAGACTCCGTTGGCGCCAACGAATGAATGAATGAGGCTGTGTGTGACCTTATTCTCACGAAGTTGAGGGGAGGTGGGGTCGAAAAAGTTTACGTTTCGAAGCGAATAGTTTCGCAACCGTGGCCGCTACGTTTTACTAGTACTGTCTGTGACAAGTGTAGAACATGTATTAATATAATTCTACAATATATAAGGCTTTTTTGTGAATTTAGACCAAACTATGACTCGATTAAAGTCACTTTTAAAATCTTATTATTATTCGTATAGAATATCTAAAGATCCACACGCTTTTGTGATCTCAACTTCGTTCATCCCTGTTTTATTTTTATGTAAGGGTTGCTACCCTAACTTCTACTTTTTATAATTTTACTTTTCATTACTTATAAAGCGGTTTAAAAAATACACCAACACTCCAAATTTCAATTATCTACATAACGTACTGCCGTTAGACTCCGAGTACAGACGAACAGAACGACAGTAAAGGGTTCCATTTTTTAAATTTGGCTAACGGAATCATAAAAACTTGTAAAATAAAAAAACTTCTTAAATATTTATTAAGTAAGAAAAATATGTAGTTACTTGTTATGACAACGAGAGCTACGAGTACATCGTAGCGGCTCGTAGAACGCGGAACGAATGTATACGGGACGTAGTCATACTAACGACATCAACGCGCAGCTAAACAAAAAATTTTAATAAAGTTAAATAGATTCT
The DNA here is from genome assembly GCA_947359385.1 of Chesias legatella. NCBI lineage: Eukaryota > Metazoa > Arthropoda > Insecta > Lepidoptera > Geometridae > Chesias > Chesias legatella. The sequence continues at coordinate 5,498,855 of OX375777.1, read as the reverse complement.
AATGCAACCATGTAAAGAATGTTAAAGTATTTTGAAGTATTTCGAGCTCACACTTCCACACATGATGTCCATATAAGTTAAGTAATAACTTATTAATAATAGCTTCAGTAGGTAGTTTTGCCAAGAAATAACACCAAACAGCGTCCAAATAGATACTCTTTCACATTTATAACATTAGTGGCATTCGTCAGTTTATTTTTGTGACAGCGAGTCCGGGATATATTTATGAGGGACAATACACACAAGTTATTACAAAGTAGGTAGGGATGAGTCGAGTAGACTGGCGCTGACTAGCCGGGGCGGGCGGCGGCGGCGGCGGCGACGTCTCGGGCCCGCGCCGGGCGGGCGGACTCCTACCTAGAAAGAAAACTGACAACATAAGCCTCACCGCACACTGGACACTCACGACAGCCACAAAACACCGCCGAATCCGGTGCGCACTGCCGTTTTTAACAGGTTGCTGCCGGTGCACGACAAGTGTTCGCTACTCGCATCTTGCGCAAGATGCATATGCAGCCTTTCATAAATAACGAACACGATGGTCGTGGGTGGTGGCTACATATCATGAGTCTTTCCAGCTCGCTTCAAGCGGCCACCACTGATCCGCTGAATCTCGCACTAGCGGACCACTTCATTCTAAGCGGTAACCTCTGCTCATAACAGAGCGATGTCTCAGGTCCCCGGGGTGTTTACTTAGTTATAGAAAGGGCCAAGTCACATCGTTGGTTCACAGTTGGGGGGTATGTTACTCACATCCGTAGGTGTTCACCCTTTGAATCCTCACACGTGTCCCCCGGGTGGTGCGAAGAGCAACCCAAAGTAGCAGTAGAACTTGTGGTAAGTTCGCCTGGAGAAGTACTCAGATGATCCGTCAGTGCGATCCCTCACAAAAATCATATAAAAAAATTATTGTGCCCGCGGCATATCATTACAAACCGCAACCACACCTACATATTAGAATACAGTTATGCGTATACGTTACTGATTGGCAACAGAAATAGGAATGGTGGCAGTAGTTTCCAGACCAACTTGGCACAAGTTCTATAGCGTTCAAAATGAATGCAACGTAGCAGCCACCTACCATTTTGACCACGAACCACAATTAGCTGTCGTGGCTACCGCTACAAGTTGCCGCGTCCGGCTTCCAGGGGACACGCGGCGGGCGGCGGTTTGTGGGTGCCGCGAGCGTCTCGTGTGCGGCGACAGTGTACGTGAGACTGTACGAACTCTAATGAAGTACTATTACAAGGTCCGTGTAATTGAATCTGACTACTGGATAAATATTTATAATTTTGTATTTTGATTTGGTGACGTAATGGTAGGAGTAACTAATACTACTTAAGTCCCTTCTATAGGATGGGAATTAGAATCGAATTCCTAAATCAGACACCATGAAATATGAAGATTAAGGGTTTCATAAGCCTGTAACTTTACCAACTGTTCAAACACCACGACTAATGTTAACCACAGATATGAATACGTTGGCAATTCTTCAAACGGATGAACTTTACAATCTCTTACTAAAGAATGACTAACTGAGATCCAAAAGTAGAGAACATCTACAGAGCTCTGGTCGTGGCCACAGAGTCATGGCAAAAAACTATAATATAAATTATGATTTCAAACAAATTCTTCCCTTCCGCTCATCCTTCCGGCCAATCAGTCGTTAGCGTCCGTTGGCTGGTGTTCGCGGCATTCGGGCGCCCGCCGCCGTACTTGTTTACATTCTACATACATTTCACTCGGGTAATCACAACATATTATTCAATCTAATCGCACGAACTGCTGCAGCGATTTTTAATGCTTTTTTCACTCACTGATTCACGAGATAGTTTTTAAATTCATATTTTCCAAGTAGTCCGGCCTTAGATAATCAATGCTACCCGTGAGATTCCTTACAAAAATAGTACCTACTCATCTGAATATTATTTACTGGCGTTTCAAAGTCAATTACTTTATGAATTCTATGGAAATTACGTTTTTTGACTGAAAAACGCCAAGTAGTGGCTCAAAGGGCTCTACTTAACGGGAGCTAACTTAGCAAACTAGTATCAGCCTTATTAGTGCAGGGGCCTATTCTCGGAACCAACCACGAGAGCCCAACCCCACCGGCAGTTGCAGACACCGAGTTTTAACCCGAAGGTTATAATATAGAGTATGCTTAACTAACTAGTTTAACACAGTACATTAGATGGCACCCATGTTGTGTTATTATTTGAGTCAGTTATCTTCGGATTCAAAGTATTCCATTCCAAAGGGCCATCATGGTTCTAATTTCAAAAGTTTTGCGGTTGTACTAAATATTACTTATGTTTTTCTAGACAACTTATATATTTGTTTTAACTGAAAAGACAAACTCTGATTTGTTGTTTGCATCAGTTCGAAGATATATCCGGTCCGAGGTATCCCTAACCCCAATAACTTGTTTGATGTCTCCTATGCGTATATTTATATATTGTATTGTAAACAGAATGGGTATAGATGTGAAGTGAACTGTTCGGTATAATACCCGGCAGCCAATCTGTCGACAGAGTAGCTGGGTGGTGCGCGCGGCCGCCGGGCGCCTGGCTCCTTGCTTGTTTACCTCCTCCTGTATACATGTCATTACATACACTCTTGGCTACAAACTAGCTATAAACTTTTTAAAATGACCGCTTTTATCAGCGGACTCATTTCAATAGTAATAATAGTGTCACCATGCACTAGAGACGTTAATTTAAAATGATATAAATAATAGTTTATTACGATTATCAATTTTAAAATATCACTTCTTACCATTTTTGACTCGTGTAACAAGATGTGAACTTTGCAAATTAAATTGAAAAAAACATGTTTTTAGATAACTACCTATAGCTTAGAACCTTATATTCGCGAAAATACTGAGTTATTATTCTTATGAATCATTTAATTTACCTACATTTATAATTCAGTTTAGAAAAATCAACTCGAATCTGATTAACCTAAGTATGTAAATATTTTAAGCATTATGTAAATTTTGAATTCCACGCGAATCGTTTAAATAAATGATTATTTCAAAAATATCATTCAAAAATACTCAAATGCGCGCTTGCCTAAACATCAATCTCTTATTGTGTTCCAACGCATTGGATATTGATGATCAATTGATTTTCAACGTAATAAAATGATAAAGTTTAGGAAATGAATTGCCGAAGCCGCGGTGATTGATCGCAGCATCCGTGCTGCGTGCCGCTCATTAGCAAGTCGATGAAGTGAGTGAATTGATTGTTTTGTTTGTTCCGTCGATCGCTGAGAAATGCGAGAATGATTCCGATTTGACGCTAAGTGTGGCAGGGCGTCAGGACGAGTGGACAGCCAAAGGCATTCAGTTCGGAACTGGTTCAAATCCGAGACATTACGTTAATTAGACTAAACTCAAAGTATGATAGTTACTTTCGGTGTAGAGAAACGAAAAGTAATCCACACGTCCTAATAATATGATGAATACTTGTTAGTAATTTCGATGGTATTATAAGGTTTGTCCTGCCTGTTAAGGAATATTTTTTCGTAAGTCTTAATTAGTAGGGAGGCAAAATCTATTAAGATTTTGCCTTTTTGATTTTTGATTCACCACTTGTAGCGTTAACATTCCCGGCACTGGGATCCGACAGGATAACAAAAAAAAAACATTACAGAGTCAAACTACTAAACTACCAAGATTAGACGATTACTTACCTGTATGTGCTGTTACTTTTAGTATATGTAGTAGTTTGGTATCTACGTCAAATTATTTGTCGGTGTACCTGCAAATTATAAAAAAAAAACATAATGCTAAAAATAAATGTGTAATTGTAAGCCCCAATGTATTAAGGTAATTAATACCGATTTTTTTATAATTACGGCCTAAGTATTATTTTTCTTTTGTAAGTAGACATAATATTGCCATACCTGTAACAGGTAACTAAGTTGTAAGCGGTAATTATTTTAATAATATCCAAATGTACGTACACTTAGTTATGCAATAAAATATCTTGTATCTTGCTATGTAATATTTTCTTCAAAGAACTACTTATTTAATACCAATGATAAAACTATTCTATCTAATTATCTGTAAGAATATTTAATTAATCAAAGATAGAAACAGTGGCATAATATAGTTTGATTCTCGTCCCCGCCGCCCGCCGCCCGCCGGCGCCGACAGCGACGTGCGACGGACCGGCGCTACATTTTGGCGCCAAATTCCAGGCGCCATCTTGGCACATTCTCATGATTCTTAACAGTAAAAATAATTCGTATGTCTATTGATTTGGTTAAGTACTAAGACGGATGTTTTTTTCCTATTAATAGTTATTTATAGTGTGCACATAGTAGAGTTGCCAATAAGATAGGTGTTTTAACATTGTTTTGTTTTTGGAGCAGTTGAATTGAACTCGTTTCAATTATTTTCCGAGGAACTTTCTTATCTAATCGGCTACTGGCATTAGGTACCCACGCAGGTTAAGTGCTTTAGTGGCACCAGCCACTATACCTATCAGGTATAGTGGCAGGATTCACTGTGAATCGATAAAATTAAAGACACATGAGACATTCCATCTTCATATCAGAGAAACTTGAGGTAAGTACTGACTTACCTACCAATGAGGGTTTTTATTACTTATCGATATTCTCATGTTGGGTTATATTTTGTACTGTCAGGTAAGACCAACCAAAATGAGCTAATTCATTATAAATAACATATGTACTCTAAATGTATCTTATTGTGTTACGATCTAAATACGTTAGAATTTCAATGAGCTCCTTAAAAAGGTAACCATACATTTACGGCGCAGCGCACATTTTGAGCGAATCAAGGCTCAAAAGCAGGGGTTACTGCTTTCATGGATACTGATTACTGAATTCCACATATAGATACTTTTCACCTCATCATGTTTAATTATTTGAGTATTATTATTTATTTTATTTAATTATTTGTCAGGTGTTTTAGTTCGTACAACAATTGTTAGGTAGCGTCTGTGGAACATTTGACTAAATCCTTTTTACGGTGCAAAGGGAGCCCGGGGAGGTGACAAGTGTGGGCTTTCCGTCAACTGTCATCCAGCCTATACTCCAATTGTACTGTCAAAGTCAAAGTCAAAAACGTTATTGCCATAGACTTCATAAAGAAATGGCTTTGAAACGTCAATAATATTCAAAACTTATGGACACGTACTTATCTCTAAGATTGACGCCTGTTCAAACTCTATTCGTATATGAGAAGACTGAGTTACCTGGTTAACCCCACGATACGAGACAATATAGGTTAGATGCCTAGACTCAGTAACTATTAACCAAGGTATAATATAGCAGTGATGTTCCAATCGATATTTCGGCTGTGATATCAACACATCCGCTAGTTGCCACAAGATGAAGCGGGCATTAGGTACTTGTGTATGGTTCTGACATCGATAAATATCCCACTCCCCCTAATTTATATAACGGAGTGTCACTATGCTGTGCATCGCAAACACTCAAAAACTGTTGGACAGCAGCGGTTTGGCCACGAGACGAGCGATATAATGAATAAATAAATATTGAAGAACATTTCACACCGCGCCATCTAGCCCCAAACTAAGCATAGCTTGTACTTTGGGAACCAGATGACTGTAGAATACATAAATCTTTTATGGTTTTGTACGTATATTATGTACTTATTTTTACACCCAGACACAGAACAAACATCTATATTCGTCACATAAATGTTTGTCCTAGGTGGAAATCTAACCCACGATCTACAGCGCAGAAGGCAGAGTTACTAACAACAGAGCTTGTTAGTAACTCTGCCTTCTGCGCTGGCCATGTTTTATATCTCTTAAATTTCTATATCATATTATTTTCCACATTCGGTCTCGTTAATTCTGGAAAAAGCGCTATTAGCGCGGGCGTTTTACAACGCGCCTTAAAAATAACGTAATGTTTTTTCCACCGACATTAAGTGTTTGATCTATTTCTGGGTGTTCATATCAGTCAATTCTCCTCTCACACAACACACACATACACACACACACACGCACAAACACACGCACGCACAGACACACACACACACACACTCACCCACACTCACACACACACACACACACACACACATACCAATCCTTTATGAATTTTTGTTTTGATTAAAATTACTAATAGCTTAAACTATTTAGCCTCTAAGCAGCATAAGACAATATGTATATATTAAGACTATTCGGAAGAGAACTGTGTCCCGGGCCACAGCTCACGCTTCTCCGGGCCACAGGGACTCAACTTTAATTGTGTATATGTAAAACCTGTGTCAATAAACATTATTATTATTATTATATGTATTATAAGTATTTAAAAAATAAGGATATAAGTAAATATTGTATGAGTTGTCTGGTTCCCATAATACAAGCTATAATAATATAAGCTAACTTTGGGGCTAGATGGTGCTGTGTGAAATGTCATAAAAACTAAGAGGATGGGAAAATAGCGGGGGTCCTACCTTGGTCCGGTAGGAACCAGCCTATGGGCAGCCAGTCTAAACGTAGGAACAACAAAGCTCATCTGAATTAGTTTCATTGTTTTAATGATCTCGCTACTCTCGTGTTTCCCAGCCCCTCATGAGAGCCGCGCCGCTGCGGCAGCGCCGGCGCCCGCCGCGGCGTCGCCGGGACGATCACATCTGATGCCCCACCGTTTATTATAAACAACTATTATTGATCTATTTTTATACACGGAATGTTGGCATGACACCCAATGACTGTGGAGCGGAATTTCTTTGAGTGCCACGTGTGGTGTGGCGCCCCATTTACGCAAAAGGAGGTGAAAATCGGGAGGTTTCATGCAGCTTGGTAATGGACCTTCAGGTTACATTTTTATACTCGAACTTCTAACTTATGCATATTCACCGTGACTCCAAAGAATCCTCTGTATTATTCATGTCCTAATCAAAGGCGATTCAGGGTGACCAGGGGTGGACTATTAAATCATGCCTTTTCAACAAGTGTTTTTAAAAAACTGTCTCTCTAAATTTAGAGTCCTTTTCTACCTAATGTTGTTATGACCTGATATTCTGGAGGTGGTATCTAGGTTTTCTTTAACCGCGACTAATTCAAATCGTGAACTAAAATAGAATCAACATAAATATTATATGAGTCGATGTCTCGAATGACCGGCCGCCGACTGACTGACATTCAAACTGCAGCATGAACAGCTGGTGATAGAAAGTTGATTTTTTTCGTAATGGCAAGGTATATAGGCTGGTACAAAACTGAATCGCTGTATTTATTATTATTTATTTATTATTTCGGAAACCGTTGGAACGACCTAGATCATTGAAATTTTCCATAAATTCTTCAAGCAACATGTTTGTTACCATTTTTTAAATCATATATCTACATAGGTAGTTAAATTTTTGTACCTATATTTATGATTAAAAATATTTTTCTTAATATGGTATATGTATATGTTGTGATCCTAATGAAAATGTGAATCAAGCAATGATAATAACATGAAATATCTACCCATTTAAGCAGGTAGTTAGTAGGTACTCACTTAACCGTGGACAACATGTATGTATGGTTCGCTTTTGTACGCATTGAAATAGTACGTAAGTACCTACTGCGTTTACTTGCTTAGCACACGCGGGCGCAGCCGTGTTGGAAAGCTGGTATAAAGTTCCTTGAAGGTACGATTTTAACAAGGAATTATACAAACGGTGACCGGGACGTAGTTACCTTAAAATGTAACCCACGAAAGAACCGACATATCACCTCCAAGCGTAAGAGGTAACCCGCTGAAACCAGACAGACAATCTGAATACTTTAAGCTACTTACAGGTTATTTACATGTCTCGCATGACATTTCTTCGATGAGACATAAAAGATAAGTGTGCATCCGTTGGCAGAGAGTTGGCTGGGCTGGTGGTGTCGCGCCGCCCTGCCGCGCCGCCCGCCGACGCCTGCCGGGCGGGCAGCCGCCATGCCGGTCCGCCGGCATCACATCGCTGACCAATGATGCGGGAATGTGGAATCACTTGATAATATGCAATAGAATGTTTTATTATCGAGGGGGAATAATTGGGTTTTGTTATGAGGGGCTCCAAAATTATTATTGAAGGATCCATTTCGCCTGAGACTTGTGACGCTGTCGTTTAAAATAAAATGCAAATTACCTATCCGTAGGTATATATAATTTATTGTATTCACCCGGAGGTGAGCGTGGTAGATAATACAATAAATTTTAGTTTGTAACCCTACCTTCTGTGCTGTAGGTCGTGGGTTCGATTCCCACCCAGGACAAACATTTATGTGAGAAACATAGATGTTTGTTCTGTGTCTGGGTGTTAATATGTATTATATGTATGTATTTACAAAAAAAAGTATATAAGTACTGTATCAGTTGTCTGGTTCCCATGACACAGGCTATGCTTAGCTACGTTGGGGCTAGATGGCGCTGTGTGAAATGCCCACCATTATGTGTGCGACTGCCTCACTGTTTGGTGTGTCGCGAGGAAACCATTACTTGGTCAAAGATTGATGATAGAGCCATTTCTAATGCGCCAAACGTTTTACTCGTGAAGCTTTAAGCTCATTGCAGTATTTGAACCTACTTAGTATTATTCAGCCATTAGAAACACAGACTCGACTCTACATCGGGGCTTGTAACTCGTAAAGAGAGGTACACATCGCCAATTCATGTTTTTGGGAGGAAAGCAATTCCGCCGGAAACTCGTGTAGTGACCTTACGTTTCACTACCGGATAATCGTTGTGGGCGCTGCGCTGCGCTGTGGGGTCTCGTCATGCATCGTGGCTTCTTATCTTACCACAGATAACAGTTAATAAGTAGGTACTTCGTATCCATTTGTAAATATTATAAGCCACCCGCCCTGGCTTCGCACGGATGCAATTAATTTATAAATTAAAAACACAAATCTTCCTCGTTTAGCGCGCTTTCTATTAGTTTAATTGTTAATTAAGTACTTATTGTCCGTATATTAAAGTATGTTTTATTAACACTTGCTTGTTCCTGCTCTTGGAGCAACTGTGTCGCAGATGTCATAGACAATTACAAACATTCATGACTGATGACCCAAGAACATAAGTACTTTAAATTTTACACATCACAAGTTTGCTTGTTTACCTGTGGATCGAATCCGGGAATCCTCGCTTTGAATGTAGGATTACTATGTATGTCGATTAATTAAACCTCGAAAGGTGTTTCTGTGAGATCATAAACTTGAATTATTTTTCTATTATCAACAGGACGGGCATCGATCAAATGTTTAGGCAACGTTTCTAGATATGTTGTTCCAGATCACAGACAGGCTAATATTGCTAAGTTCTCACAAACTTAATCAAACATCCCAATAAAGTGTATTCCACCAATAACAAGTTACCTATAATTTACCTATAATATTAACAAAGTAGGTGATTATTTTAGATTGAATGTTAGCTCTTCTAGCCTGAAACACAGGATTACCTAGTTCAGGCTCTCATATTATAATACCTATGTCTAAATAAGTTTTACGATTTGTTACATTTACCATGTTTTATTTTTAATAAATTTATTATTATTATCTAGTACGAACAATGTTCATAAACAATGTTGGTACACGTATGACATCAGTGGCTGGCCTGGCTTCGGATGCAAGGCGCCTCGCTATTTGTGGTGTCGGGTGCCGCTTAGCCGCGCCGCCCCGGCCGCCGCGCCGCCGCCGCGCCGCGCCGCCCGCCCAGCTCGGCGCCCCGCCGTCCACCGGGAGATGGGGCGCGACTCACCTAACAGGAGGGGCGACTGCGGCCTCCAGTAAACATTGTAGGGGACTGTCGACTGTTTGTTTACTTAGTAATACCACTGAGTACTGAGAGGCTGTTTAGGATGCGCATCTGCAGTGGTATACAATTTGTTTCAGAAGGTTGAGTAAAGGAACTGTTATAAAATAACGATACTCGTTATAATTATAACAGTTTCGTTATAACAGGCCTCATAGCTCAGTTGGTAGTCTGCCTTCTGCGCTGTAGGTCGTGGGTTCGATTCCCACCCAGGACAAACATTTGTGTGATGAATATAGATGTTTGTTCTGTCTGGGTGTTAATATGTATTATATGTATGTATTTACAAAAAAAAAGAGTATTCTTTCAGCTATCTGGTTCCCATAGTACAAGCTATGCTTAGTTTGGGGCTAGATGGCGCTGTGTGAATTGTCCACCAGTATTATTATTATTATTATTATTATTAAATTACCTACGCAGGGATATTATTATTATTTTTTTTACCTACCCAGGGATGTTACTTCGCTCATGTCGGTCATGAGGCATAGTGTCATGGAATTTCAAACAAGTTCGTTTCAAAAAAGAGAGTCTTAACAATTTTTTTATAATTTTCTGATGTCGGACCAGACTAAGCTTACCTATATTGTCCTTGTTGATACCAAACTCATTCAGGCCTACCTGGAATATGCTGTTTGGCACGAATCGAGCGGATGGAGTGTGTTTGCTGTGTGCGAGTGTGTATGTGTGTGTGTGTGGGCACCGCTTTACTAAACCCGCTGTCGCTCGTCGCTCCGCGTCTGTTGTGGCGAGGGGTCCCCATCTCCAAATGGCCCACTAATGATTACTCATGATTTATTTGGTAAGCTTATTTTGATTGCGGCCGAACGGGGCCGAATGATGGAAGGTGTAACCAAGGACAAACATCTTGTTTCTACTTTTTGTTCCATTCGGGCGGCCGCTCCGTGACGTGATCATGTTATTATGTCTTCATCTATTTTATTGTTCATGTTACTTGAATTGGGACGTACCTACGTATGTTATCATTAATCAGGATAAAATTACTTACTGTAACTTAGTTACCTATTCAGTAAAGAAAAAGAATAATTGATTGACTGGCCTCTCATCTCAGTTGGTAGGAACCCTGCCTTCTGCGCTGTAGGTCATGGAGTTCGACTTCCACCCGGGACAAACGTTTGTGTAACGAACATAGGTGTCGTTGTGTCTGGCTGTTGGTTTTTGATGTGAAACATCTATAGCCGCACGTAAAACCGATTTCTGAGTTGGCGACGCGTCGCCACGGCATGAGCGCTGATTGGTCCGTTCAAGGTTACGACAAATCATAAACATTATTAGTGATGGGGTTACTTAGTTTCTTACAAAATAATGTCGATGTTTCACATCTGCCAGGCGTCCCGTGACGGCTCACTTTTTTTTTTATAGGTTTTTAGTAGGTAATGTATACTTACTGCGTGTGGTAATATTGTGCACAATACACTTGTATACGTTAAAACGGAATCTTCCTATCATACACTAGGCTTCCGCTGTGTTGCAGTTGGCACTAAATCGGCATCCAAGTTTTTCTCATTAATCCACACATAATGCCCTGGGGGGGATTATATAATATCAGGTAGCTTCTATAGATCTGTAATGGTGTTTTGTATTTTGCAGATTTCATTGATCCCATATCCATGTATGTGTGACATAAATGTGAAACATCCTATGGGTCTTCGCAATTCTCCAATGTCGCATTGCTACAACTTAGCAACGTTTTGCAACCCTGACGACAAATTATAGTCAAAGCAATTTTTATAGGCACCTTTTGTATTTTTATGCCAGATATTTGTCTTCAACCAAAGCTAGTCGGCCGATCGATCTTGAGAAAATTACTCTACTGGACTGTACCTACCCACGTCTAGACCATTTTTTTTTATCTGATATAGTTACGGAACATGCAGATGACCCACCTGTTGTTAAGTGGTAACCTCTGCCCATAACAAGCAATACGAGTCATTACTCCCCTACTTAGGCACTACAAGAAGCATAGTATGCGCCTGTAACTGCGACATGACAGTGGAATGTCTCGTGTGCCTGTAATTTCACCGGTAACTAAACCTTCCGAACCGAAACGTAGTAATGCGAATACATCAATGGGTATGGCAGTACTTCCCCGGTCGAACTTGGCATAAGTTTTACTGCATGTAATATATGATTGATTCGATCAAGTGCCTTCCTCTGCAAAAGACAAGAACCTATGTAAGCCTCGCTAACTATGCCTAAATCTCCAAAATTGACACTTTGTGAATCTAGAACTAAACTAGATTCACAGAGTTTAGACTGAGACGCACTAACGATCAGGGATACAACTAATGAAAACATCAAATACTTTTACATTAATTTATTAAAGTAAAAAGTGTATCTATCTCTAGACATATTGCAATAATTTAATCGAACCTTAAAATGCATTTACAAGATAAAAACCTCAGCACAATGAAAACTATAGAGTTACTTCCACGTGTCATACAATCAGCGATAAATTTTACGCGATTTTTAATTTCAGATCGATTATTAATATCGATTCTGTTCTTTATAATGAAATCATATTGGTTCAGTGTATCGATCGCGCGATAATAAATGAACGCGGGTACACGAAATGTTTACATAGATTTGTACTGCGGCTGGATGTAAATAAAGTATGTATTTACAAAATAATATATAAGTATCAGTTGTTCCATAGTATAAGCTATGCTTAATTTGGGGCTAGATGTGTGAAATATCCATCAATATTTAATTATTATTACTATGATGTCACTGGATCATTGTAATCTATATACCAAATTAAGAGTATAAAAATTGATGTAACTTTTATTCCAAATGAAACAGATCAAGATGGCAACACCGACAGAATAACATCACTATTTATTTAAAATAGTGTGACCAGCTCTCACTCACTTCCAATAAACGTAACATAATCACTTAACCACGTAAGGTAGGACCATTTGTTTTTGTAAGTAACTATCGCCATTACAGTAATTTTATGTATGTATGACCACCATGGTCTATGGTGCTTAATAAAACAGTGTGTTGATGCAATTCATGCAATTACGGGGCTGTTCCTTTGTTATTTTGTATAAATAAACTATGTCAGTCAATACCAAAAGCAAATACTATTAAAATAATTGTCTGACTACCCTTCCTGTGTGATTATCTCTGGGGGTGATCGGATCAGCTAAGTCGTGTTTGACCAATACTTTAGATTAATAAGAAACTAAAATAGTAAATGATTAAATATTATTAATGTAAAGATGTCATCGTGGGACGGGCTCAAGTGAACTAACATTATAATGTGTTATAGAAAACTGTACATACGACTCATACAACAGAACAACAAAGATATTTAACTGGATTTAACTAAACAATGTTATTGTAATATATTGTTATAAACTAATGTTATAGTGCTGAGTTTAAACCTATTTACTTAATTCAAGCTAAGTCTAAAACTCTGTCAAGATGTGTTATGTTAAGAACAACATTTTCTTTACCTAACATTTGATATAAAATATTTTTCAAATAGTACACACTGTTTGGTAATTAATGTATGTTTTGTACAAAGAATTCTACATTTATTGAATTCTTTATGCAATCCGTTAACGGTACCAACAAAGTATATTAAATTGGTGTGTTACCAATCAGTATATAGGAATTAACTATATAATAAGTACATAATACATGACTAATATTAAATATAGATCTCGTAAAATATTATAATTGTTACTTTCATGTTTTGAAATTAGCTGATGCAGATAATTCCTAGCGGCCCTACCGGTCCCAACCGTTTAATAGTCAAATATTTATATAATAATTATCATTTATATTTTATTTATTATGAATACTGGTGGAAAGTTTTACTTACACAAAACCTGGTCTGTTTTTTTTTGATTCGAAACAAAAATGTTATCATGATAAAACTAAAAACTCATAGCGATTCCTTTACTCAGAACAGAATATAATAATCTGTGTGCTGTTCCATTCTAAGTAATGAACTTGGGTGGTGAGATTCTAAAAATGTATTTTACATTAATTAAAAATCTGTCGGGAATTATGAAAACGAAAGTACTGCGTATTTCAGGGGGGGGTGGGGGGTGGTGCGCTCAGTAGGAGCGGTACCCCCCGCGCGAGGGCTTGAAGGGGGGCGCGGAGGGTCCGCCCGCGCCTGGGGAGTTCAGGAACAACTCGATGTAGCGGTGTTCCATGTTGTTCCTGTCTCGTCGCATCGCCTGGACACACAGATACACATGATTAGATAGACAGAAAGAAAAATCTTTATTGCACAAGGTAAAACAAAGTACATAGAACTTAATGCTAAATAGCATTTTCTTCAAGCAACCTTTGTGTACTATGGACTGGATGTGGTAATTTAGGTCAATGTTATTTATAGACATACTATGTAAAAACTACATAATTAAACTTATTGTATACTAGCTGTCGCCTGCGACTTCGTCCGCGTGGAATTCGGTTTTATCACGCACCCCTATTTTACCCCGCGGAAAAGTAGCCTAAGTTACTCCTTGTTACATCAGCTATCTGCCAGTGAAAGTCCCGCCAAAATCGGTCCAGCCATTTCAGAGATTAGCCGAAACAAGACAAACAAAAATTTTAAAAAAAAAATTGTTTTGGTATATGTTCCGTGTATACATCCATATGCACTTAGTAAAAAGCGGTTATTTTAATATTACAAACAGACACTCCAATTTCATTTATTTGTATAGATGATAGGCGATATCTATATGTCTATCTATATATTTATTTTATTTATTTATTTTATTTATACAATTTTAGGAAATCTTACAGCTAACTAATAAATAAAAACTATATGATAGGTGTTGTCTATGGGCGGTTTCCAGTAGACGAAGCGGGAACCGGGGGGGGGTCCCGTCACATCCACACAGAGAGAGAGTGAGTAGAAGCGGAACATACCCTCATGGCGTCCTCGTGGCACTCGAACTCGACATTCGCCTCGCCGGAGGGCCGGCCCGAGTTGTCGAACAATATATTCACGTTGAGCGGTCGGATGGGCTTGAAGAACTGAAACAAATCATGCGATGAATACGAGGGCACGTCGCAATCAATAAACATGACCGCTGTTTCACCGGCCTCTTAGCTCAGTTGGTAGTAACCTGCGTTCTGTGCAGTAGGTCGTAGGTTCGATTCCCACCCGGGACAAACATTTGTGTGACGAACATAGATGTTTGTTCTGTGTCTGGGTGTTTATATGTATGTATTTACAAAAAAAAAATAGTATTATATCAGTTGTCTGTTTCCCATAATACAAGCATAATGCTTAGCTTACTTTGGGGCTAGATGGCGCTGTGTGAAATGTCCACTAATATAATTATTACATGCTAACTTATTTTTGCTGATGAATAAACGTCAATTCAAACTAAGAAACCCTTTTTATTTTTTGCACGAAAGGAGCCCCTTTGAGGCGCACTTACAGTTCTTTCACCACACTGGCTCGAGAGAACCAGTGACTCGAATAGACAGAGTAGAAAAGATCTAGGTGCGTGTGGTGAGATGATGTCGTGTGGGTGTGTGTGTGCGCGTGTGGGTGTGTGTGTGCGCGTGTGTGTGTGTGTGCGCGCGTGTGGGTATGTGTGTGCGCGTGTGGGTGTGTGTGTGCGCGTGTGGGTGTGTGTGCGCGCGTGTGGGTGTGTGTGTGTGCGCGTGTGGGTGTGTGTGCGCGTGTGGGTGTGGGTGTGCGCGTGTGGGTGTGTGTGCGCGCGTGTGGGTGTGTGTGCGCGCGTGTGGGTGTGTGTGCGCGCGTGTGGGTGTGTGTGTGCGCGTGTGGGTGTGTGTGTGCGCGTGTGGGTGTGTGTGTGCGCGTGTGGGTGTGTGTGTGCGCGTGTGGGTGTGTGTGTGCGCGTGTGGGTGTGTGTGCGCGCGTGTGGGTGTGTGTGTGCGCGTGTGTGTGTGTGCGCGTGTGGGTGTGTGTGTGCGCGTGTGGGTGTGTGTGCGCGCGTGTGGGTGTGTGTGCGCGCGTGTGGGTGTGTGTGCGCGCGTGTGGGTGTGTGTGCGCGCGTGTGGGTGTGTGTGTGCGCGTGTGGGTGTGTGTGTGCGCGTGTGGGTGTGTGTGTGGGCGTGTGGGTGTGTACTCACGTATGCGATGTCCTGCGGCGTCGCCTTGAAGGGCAGCCCGCGCATGTGCACGGAGTACCCGCCGCAGCCGTCGTCCGCGCGCGAGAACCCGCCGCCCCGCGCGCCGCCCCCGCCGTACCCGCCGCCTGCCAACACACACACACCACTAGTCAGCGAGGGCACCACCGCACACGCTGTCTGACACGTATGCGCCGTGCGTGCAACCTCGTGATAAAAGGCGCTTGTACACACGCGTACGTACAACCAGATACGGCACGCTCGTCACCAGGTAAGGGTCACTGACCTCAATATATAATAGCCGGTTAGTCCTTTTTAAGGAGCCTCTTTGAGGCGCACTTAAAATTCTTTCACCACACTGGTTCGCAATAACCAGTGACTCGAATGAAATAGAATAGTCCTTTTTAGAATCAGAATCATTTATTTGTATAATGTCTTTAAAATATCTCATTTTTACATGAAAAAGAAAGAACTAAGTTTGCCACGACATGGCGTGCATTAATTATTGAATACCTATATAATGTACTAGCTGTTGCCCGCGACTTCGTCCGCGTGGAATTGGGTTTTATCACGCACCCCTAGTTTATCCCTCGGAAAAGAAGCCTAAGTTACTCCTTGTTACATCAGAGCTATCTGCCAGTGAAAGTCCCGTCAAAATCAGTCCAGCCATTTCAAAGATTTGCCGGAACAAACAGACAGACAAAAATTAAAAAAAATGCTTGGTTATATGTACCGTGTCTAAATCGATATGCACTTAGTAAAAAGCGGTTATTCTAATATTACAAACGGATACTCCAATTTTATTTATTTGTATAGATTTAGTTATTCTGTTGAATAACACTGTGAGGGCTGACCTCTGCCGAAGCCGCCGCCGCGCCCCCTGCCGCCGAATCTACCGCCGAACCGGTCGTTCCTGTCGTAGGGCGTCGGCCGGTAACCGCCCCCACCGCCCCGCGCCGGCCGGTACCCGCCCTCCATGCGCGCCCCGTACTGACGCACCTCGTCCGCGGAGCTTATGAACACCTCTATGTATCTGTGGACGTCAACATATTTACATAATGATTACATATATATAGTAATAATCCCTAATTAACAAAAGTGTCACGGGATTTGTACAAATTTGATACTAGCTCCACCCCGGGGTGAATATGTTTACATGTACACATTTGATCATCCCACGGGAACACTGCACTTTTCTGGGATCACAAGTACATAAGCATACACATAGGCTTATGTGTTAATCCTTGATGTGATATCCAAGTACCAAACTTCTTGCAAATCCGTTCAGCCGCTTGAGAGTGAAGAAGTAACAAACATACACACACATATAGAGACTTTCGCCTTTATAAAATTAATATTATAGATTTATTATTAACAAACAATTACAAAATTATTAATGTTGACATTGATTAAAATGTAGTCTGATTTTATTTATTCTAACACAAACTGTTGCATCTACACTTCGCAAGTTCAGCAAATTTGTTTGCTCAAAAACTCCACACTACATTATATTTTTTTGGCAAATGTGTCATGGAAATTTTCTGACAACAAGATGGAAGAAAAGAACAGTGTAGCAACATCTTAAAATGAGACAAGTTATACAAAACAATAGAAACGGAATCTAGATTATTTATACAAATCAAACTTATTACTAAAAAATATATACAAAGATGTATTCATTAATTCAAGCAATCTGCTTTGAGAGGCAATCACACAGAGAACAGAATACTGTTACTTGATGAATCAATAACTCCTATAGGAACTGCAATCGCTGGAATTCCTGAGTTGCTCACCAGTTTCTCATTTGCAAGAATGCCAAATTGTTGATTGGATACAATCAACAGACCTGATTGCAACCAAATGTACACACATAGCAGCTGACTGGCTTTACACAACAAATGATTTCAATCATATAAAGTTCGCTGAAGTTTGTTGTGAAAGACCAAAATATATTACTGTCTCCGCAAACAACTTCAGACTTACGAACACCTGTGTGTTACAGCGCCTTATTTTTTCTTATAGACTAAGTGTGATACCATTATACTAGTTCACCCGCCGTCTCATTCCCATGGTGTCCCCGGAGGCGCCCGCCCGCTCGCTCCCCCTCCGCCCCGACACCCGCACGCCCAACCTTCGACAACTCAACAACCAATCACTAGCGCACTTTACCAATACCTTGTTCAATGTTCCAGGCTAATCGCACAGAGAGACGTATTTCGTATTCGCATATCTCGCGCCAGAAAGGGACAGACATACATTCCCTCCCAGCGATACTGTGTCACAGTTCAAATGAAAGTATAACTCGACTGCGCATACCATTTTCTTTCCGTCGCCAATCGTTAGTTCTATCTAAACGCAAGTCGCATTATAACGTGTTTTTTAAATATAATCTAGTTACGGAAGGCCCTCGCGTTAAGTGGTAACTTCTGCTAATAACAAGCAGTACGACTTGGGTCTCCCTCTAATTACGTACAAGACCCAAGTGCACCGTATGCGCCCGTGACCCAGAGACGTGAAGGTGGAATGTTTCATGTGCCTGTAATTTCACCGGGAATCACGCCTTCAATTCCAAACACAGTAACGCGAATGATGGCGACAGAAATGGACATGGTTGCAGTACTTCCCCGGACGAAGTTGGCATAAGATCTACTGGTGCAAAAGTTAGTACGAGCATTTCAAAGAACGTGAGGTGGTCAATCGCAAGCGGTCACGTTCACCTCGTCTCCAGATCCAGAGTGTGGATCTTGTTTCCAAATTACTAAATATCTAGTCTCCACTAATAATACTAACTAGTAAGGCTCCGCGCGGACGGATAGGACACGTGTGTCTCGCTCGCACAAGTAAGAGAGATATGCGACGGCGATATAGTCACGTTGCGCGCTGGTTAGCCATGATGGTACAAATATCTGCAGGTACTTGGAACGTGACTTGAAACATGAGTTTGTATGATGCGAGGTATCGAGTATGCCGGCCGGATTCAACTGACACACTTTTACTCACACAGATGTTACACACTCAACAAAATCGTGCTTCAGAGTGACATTCATTTTGTGTTTGAGTGTAGTGTAGTATAGTATAGTGTAGTTTAGTGTAGTGTAGTGTAGTGTAGTGTAGTGTAGTGTAGTGTAGTGTAGTGTAGTGTAGTGTAGTGTAGTGTAGTGTAGTGTAGTGTAGTGGTAGTGTAGTGTAGTGTAGTGTAGTGTAGTGTAATGTAATGTAATGTAGTGTAGTGTAGTGTAGTGTAGTGTAGTGTAGTGTAGTGTAGTGTAGTGTAGTGTAGTGTAGTGTAGTGTATCGTAGTATAGTATAGTATAGCATAGCGTAGTTTAGCATAGCGTAGTTTAGTTTAGTGTAGTGTAGCATAGTGTAGATAGTTTAGTGTAGTTTAGTGTAGTGGTGTTTAGTGTAGAGTAGTGTAGTGTAGTGTAGTGTAGTGTAGTGTAGTGTAGCGTAGCGTAGCGTAGCGTAGCGTAGCGTAGTGTAGCGTAGCGTAGTGTAGTGTAGCGTAGTTTAGTGTAGTGTAGCGTAGTGTAGTTTAGTATAGTGTAATATAGTGTAGCGTATGTAAACCTGCAGATATCTCAACCAAAACATTATTCAAGGCGTTCTAAAGTGCGGTATTTAATCCAAATCACAAGTATATATTCTTGACCAATTAATAGGCGATCCCAAGGTAATTAAACTGTTGATTCTTCAAATTTAAATGGTAATGGGAACATAATACCTTACAGACCAATACAGTCCCGTACCCACTACACCAAATACAAATTTGCATTCGTGGTTTGATTGTTATTTTAGGTATGTTTAACAATTTTGGCTGGCTCCCGTAGCTAACTATCCGAATAGTTCCCAGACTAGCTCCCAGACTTGTATCACTTAGTATATATATATATATAAATTATAACCCAGGTGTACCATAATCATTTCTTCAGAATTTATAGCCAGCTTCCAATCTAATCGGTGACAAGATTAAAAGTAAACGTTCAAAATGGCCAATCATACCCGTAACCAAACCACGTGCTTTTAACAAGATATGCCCCCCACCTGTGTCCTATTTTCTCCCTGTCCCGTGAGAGAGCTTCTTGAGCGCTCCGCTTGTCACTGAAGTGAACGAACGCCTCTCCCGAAGCCCGCCCCGTGGAGTCCGTTAGCAAGTGGACACCGTCCAGTGATACCGGGATCCCTGGAGCCCCCATGGTCAAACATTTTATTTATGATCATCACGGATGTAGCTGGTACATTTATTGTGGCCATGGTAATGTGAAAGAAATTTGAAAGAGACTTTATCAATAATTATTTTACTGACAAAGGAAATTTAATTTACAAAAATATTGATAACAGAGAACTAAAGAAGTTCTTCATATACAATTTTCTGATGTGATTTTATGTTTTGACCACAACACATCTACCAATCAGCCTACACATCCCCAAATACAGCACAAAAGGACTTATCTTCGAAAATACTTACCATCGAAAAATTGAACAATCTCTTCCTTGGAGCACCCAAATGGCAGGCCCCTCAGTTTGACAATGCCCATGGAGTCACTGAGATGGGGGATGCACTCAAATCCATTCTCATTCTGGCGCATCGCATTCAATGCCCATTCCATGTCTTGGCGATCAGTGGCAAATACTAAAACAAATTGTATGTTTTGTTCAGTCAAATAAATACAACGGTTTTAATATAAACTATGATGATGGCATTTTTAGATAATGAGGTTGATTCTGTTTGCACCAACATTAACCAAATTCCCTTTTACCTCATATCAAATGGAATGAGATGGATGCTGTATTAGTAGTCACTGCAGAAAAAGTGGTAATAACAAAAAAAAAATGTAGTCGATGACCTTGACCTCAAGGCCTATGACTGACAGCTGATGTTAACGCTTTGAAAATTGTTCATAAGACCTTGACAGGGTCTTTATTATGGAGTCAATTTTCATGATCTTAGGGTCAAAGAATTTGACATTCATAATGGTCATTTTTTTCAGGGTGTGCTCTGGTCAAACTCACTTGCAGGCTGAAATGATGATTTGTTTTCACATTATTCGACTTTAACGATTACATACCTTCAACATATCTCTTCCCCAGGTTTTCCTTGTCTTTACTCAGAGCAACCTCCAAGTCCTCCTTACTTTCAACTTCCACGAAGCATTCTCCGGAGGGTCTTCCTGGACGTACTTCTGTCAAGTGAACTCCTGAAAGTATAATAATAAATATTTTAGTGTTTGTAGAATTTACTGTAAGTATAGTGTTTGTCTAGCCAATGTGCTTATTTCTGTTGGCATCAAATGCTCACTCATTACAGACGAATCCTTTAAGTGCGGGCGATTGCGTTTAACAAGCTGGGCCCACAACTATTCATATAAAAAAGTGAGGGGTGTTATGTTGGTCCTCTTGATACCTAATCAGCTAAGGTCATTGAAAGAAGAGCCAACTTGATAATTCATAACATTGTTGTATAACCCCATTTTTCTTTATTATCCTCTGATGGGACTCTAATGATAATGTATAAATTATGGAATAGAAATGAGAATCTTTTTATGCAAAACTTCATGAATGAACATGCTATCCAATGCATTTAGTAAAAAACTGCTATTTTGACATTACACAGAGAAATTTCAATTTTGTATACATTAGGTATTCTTAGTTTAACATTTTTTTGCTAGTGAGATTTTTTTGCTAGGCAGGATGCATAGGAATAGGAAATGAATCAGCAAATAAGAATGACTATCATGGTTCTGCTTTTCATAATCCATTTCATGTTACCAGCTAATTATCAATTTATGGTTGAATTATGTTAATAACATTTGTTAAAATTCTTAAAATATATTTTAAATGCATCTTAAGTTAGAAATCTACATCTTTTTTTGCTAACATATAAAATGTTCTGATTAAATTTAGAATGTCGAGTACGCCGTCCAAAATTTGTGTCTTACTCTTACCATTCTTGCCGTCCAATACGTTGACGCCAGACAGAAAGTCGAGCACTTCTTGAGCTGTGGCAGAGAAAGGCAAGCCGCGTAACTTTACGATGTGGCCATTATCACCTGACCCGTTCATCTTGCTTAGTTTTTACTACACAAACAAAAAATAAATATTATGCGGTGATAACTATTCAATCTGAGAGTGTTAGTTTAAATAGCGATGTAAAAAATCCTAACGATCCCAAACAGCGTCCTACGCTGAGGTATTTATCCGCCATATTGGAATTTTATTATTTTAGTGATGACAGTTAATATCTCAAAAAATACCCCACGGATCCTATCAATCCACCAATATTTGTATTTTAATTATTTATTTAGATATGAAGGAAACATGTAAAGTTAAACAAGTATGTCAGAAGTAAAAAAAAAAACAATTATCAATGTGAATCAATCTAAGATATATAAATAAGATAGTCAGTTTGTTTGTATGTTTGTTACGCTCTCACGCCAAAACATCGATTATGATGATTTTAGATACAAGATAGATGGGACCCTGGAGATGGTTATAGGCTAATGAAAAAAAAGGTTTTCCTATGATTTCTGTATCGATCGGCAACTAGAACTGGATTTTTGAATGGCTTTTGATGTGTTTAGTTATAATATAATTTATAGTTGTCTTTTGTATTCTAATTTATGAGAAGTCAAAAGTCAAAGTCTCTCAAACTTTTTATCCATAGAATTCATAAAGAAATGGCTTGGAAACGTCAATAATATCCAAAACAAATTTTTGTTTTTTATTTTATCCGTCAGTATTTTCTTACACTGTATATCCAAGTAATAATTTACTCAATACTCAATTCATTTATTGCGACACATAATGGTTGTACAGGTTTTGTTTATGTAAGTACATGATAAGTTTCACATTATGGACCCTTGTGAGGGTATTGCAATATACTGGAGGCGGAGGCCGAGGTTTTCAAAAATTCTAAGTAGGAAGTTATTAGATAGCATATATATGTTTTGCAATTACATTTTAATATATATATTTTTACTAAAGTCAGTTGTTTTATTAATTATTAATATTATATTTGAATGCTTAAATTTATAATTTTGTCAAAAAGTTTTTTATTTTTTTCAAATATACATCTAGTCAATTTTTATAAAATGTCTATGTGCGATGTTTGTATTAAGGCTGGTCGCTTAGATATTCCTTTAATTCGTAATAGCATCTCTCTACGAGGAAACTTTTAAGTTTTTTTACAAAATGGGGAAAGGGTTTAATTTCCTTTATTTCTTTGGGCAGTTTATTATAAATTTTAATAGACATTGTTTTTTATATTTCTGTAATAAGTTAATTAAGATTTTATTGTGTTCAATTAAGGGCTGTGGATCTTGTATATTAAAGGAAATAAAATCATAAGGTCACGCGTACTTATCGCTAAGTTTGACGCCTGTGCAAACCCTATCCTTAGAGGGCAATTCGTTAAATTAACCATTTATGCCAAAGTAAGTTGCAAGTTGCACATAGTTTATAATCTAATTTTAAATGCTTCTGAGGTAAATTGAACGGTATAACAACATTACGAGTGATATTCATAAACCCTAAATTTAGTTAACAAAAGCTTAGTGAGATTTTATAGCATTTTTTACTCTATTTGTGCAATTATGGAAGTTTCATGTTAGTACTGTAATATATATTAAAGGAAATTAATTATTCAACACAAATAATTATAAGTACTGAATTATTTGGTAATATGAAAAGTCTGGCAACATTGTAAAATATTAGTTTCCATCTTATGTAGTTTTTGTGAATTTATGTTTCACATTCAAAGCATGAGACGCAGAAACTTTTATTAGTAACAATACATGAGAGAAAGAGATAGATACAAGTTTCGGCTTTTATGCTTAGAAAGTAGCTGAGCTGTGAAACTAAGCTGTCTGTCATTAATCGATTGTAGATGAAATAAATTGTGAGAGAAGCGTTGCGGTTTTCGTACATTGAAACTTTCATTCGGTTTGCTGATGGTTATATTGTTCTGTTCTCTATTTTGGTGAGGTGTTATCGTTGTAACGATGACTGTGGATGGTGATGACAAGCCGGCTCGGGACCGGGTGTTTATGGACATATCCATAGGTGGATTACCATCGGGGAGATTGGTCTTCGAACTCTTCAACGATGTGGCTCCTAAAACTTGTGAGAACTTCCGTGCTTTGTGCGCTGGAGACATGGGGCTCGGGAAGAACACGGGGAAGCCTTTGACTTACAAGGTTAGTTATAACGTTGTAAAATGTATCACCATCATTGGTTTCATATTTTCGGTAGGTAACCTAAACTGAAATTCGCCGTAACTTACTAAACAAAGTGGCCCATCTCGTTACTGCTGCTCCTCGAACGTAGAAATCAAGTTGTATAGAATTACCCCTTATGGAGTAGTAATTATAAATCAAACTGTTATCTACAGGGCATGGTATTTCATCGAGTTGTCAAGGATTTCATGATCCAAGGTGGGGACTTCACCAATGCAAATGGAACAGGAGGAGAGTCCATTTATGGTGGCACTTTTGAAGGTAATTCTAATTAATTGCCTACTTCATAGAGTTGGTAGAAAGCCTGCTTTCAAAATTAAGGATCCATGGTTTGTTTCCTGGCTTATGTAAACATTTGTTTGATGTGATTGGGTTTACTTGTCTTTGCTTTTTGTGCTCTATGTGTGTGTACATGCCACATGCAACACAGTGTCCTAATCTAGGAGCATGATTGTGTAAACCATGAGTGTTTGAACATAACAACTCAAGTCATAAGTCATAATCCTGCTCTACTCTATTCATTCAGAGAAACGTTGTGATGCTCAACAGATGTCACCAGATGTTAGTAAATCACCTCTAATTTCTCTGTGGATAATTTGGTTGACACTGTACCTGCAAAAGGAATGATCCCAGATTCAGTACCCAGCCAGGTTAAACATTTGTGTTATGATCAAATTATTTCTGGGGTACAGGCTTTTGCAGTGTGTATCTGTGATTCCAAGCCACTCTCAAATCCTATTGCTATATAAGTGTGAGCATTTTAATTTCTGATAATATATTTTGTACCAAATAGAAATGTATTATTTATAAATGAATTTACTTTCAGATGAAACCTTTGAGCTAAAACATGACCAGCCATTCTTGTTGTCTATGGCCAATCGTGGCAAAGACACTAATGGGTCACAATTCTTTATGTAAGTTTGACTGTGGCAGTGCTACATGGTGGTAAGAATTACCTGAGTTTTAAAATAAAATTTAAATATCTGGTGTTTAAAATTTAATATCTTGTTTGACATTTAGTGTCAAAGTTTGTTTGTGTAGAGTTTGTCTAAGGATATGCCACTAACTATTCCAGCTGCCACATCAAGGTAACTGTATATATGTGTCTCATATAGTAATAGTGCCATTGAAACTAAGGCATATTCTATCTCCATAAATTAGGGTGACGGGTGCAATATGAATGAGACTTGTTTCTTTTGAGCCCATAGGCACAAGACTTCCTCATATAAATATGTTGACTGGTGTATGCCTGAAATGGATGTTTGAATTTACAATACTGAGTTCTATATCCTGATATGATTATTTTTGACCATTAGACAAATAAATAAATAATTAACATGTATACTGTTATAAATTTAGTATGAAGTGTGTATTCATTGTGTAGAGGGCGTGGGCAGCGAGCAGCCACCCGCTATCATTCTTGTTCTGTTCTGTGTGTTGTAGTACAACACAACCGGCGCCGCATCTCGACAAGTGAGTATTATTCACTAATTAAAATACTATAGTTGCTTTATTTTTTTGTTTATTCATTTTTATAGTTAAATGGGTCCTGTTGTAGATCTGCATAACTCTTCAAAGAATAAATGTGAATTACTTCGACTAGTCAGTTTGCGGATAGCAACTACTATTTTTCATTCACTTAAGTAGCTTTAAATTTTAGTTGTCGTTTGCCATTTATCTTTCTGTTATGAAACTTCTCCCGGAGACCTTCCTGTAAAACTTCAATATTGGCAAATAAATTTGTCGCCAATGGGATCACCAACTGTGTTAATGTATTCATTGACTAGCTGTTGCCCGCGACTTCGTCCGCGAGGAATTCTGTTTTATCACGCACCCCCTATTTTACCCATCGGAAAAGTAGCCTAAGTTACTCATTGTTACATCAGCTATCTGCCAGTGAAAGTCCCATCAAAATCGGTCCAGCCATTTCAGAGATTAGCCCGAACAAACAGACAGACAGACAAAAATTGTAAAAAATGTTGTTATGTTATATGTACCGTGTATACATCCATATGCACTTAGTAAAAAGTGGTTATTTTAAAAACAGACACTCCAATTTTATTTATTTGTATAGATATAATTAAAAGTTATTGTAGTGAATTTTGTTTCATCTGACCGTTATTTATCTGTATTGTGTGCAGTGTGCACGTAGTGTTCGGGCGTGTGATCGGCGGCGCGACCTTGCTCCGGCAGCTGGAGGCTCTACCCGTGGACCGCAACGCGCGCCCCCTGCAAGACGTCACCGTCGCCAACTGCGGACAGCTGGTCAAGTTGAAGCCTGGTACGCATCACTGTTATAATAGTGCGGACTTACTTCTGCCCACGTGTAACCAAAATAAGCCTTGGTGCCCCATGTTCTAATCTATCTATGTATTCAAGATTTCAGCCAGATCGGCTCAATAGAGTTTGCTTTCGTGGGTTCCATTCCTACCCAGGACAAACATTTGTGTCACGAACATAGTTGTTTCTTCTGTGTCTGGGTCTTGATATGTATTATATGTATTTACAAAAAATAAATAAAAAAAAAACAGTTGTCTGGTTCCCATGATACAAGCTATTTACTTAGCTTACTTTGGGGTTAGATGGTGCTGAAAGGTCCACCAATATCTATTTATTATTTATTTAAAGAAAATAAGAATAACAAAGATTCGTGCAAAACAGCCCTACTATTATGTTTATTAGTGGGATGCGATAGTGAGACACAGAGGTTGTCCACAGCCATCATACTACCTTCTATGTCTGATGCGTGTGGTGTGTATGGTTTCAGGCAAGAAACGCAAGGAAAAGGAGATTAAAGAGGAGTCTGAGTCTGATGACGAGCGGACCCGTAAGAAGGATAAGAAACGGAAGAAAGACAAGAAGGAGAAGAAAAAGAAAAGGTACATACTAGCAAAAATTCATTTGCTTTAGTGTTCCGGTTTGAAAGGTATGGTTACCGGTGAACTTACAGGCGCATGAGACATTCCACCTTCACGTCTCAGAGTTACAGAGTTACGGGTGCATACGATGTGACTTGAGTCTTAACCAGGTAGGGGAGGATCCAAGTCATACCTATTGCTCGTTATGGGCAGAGATTACCATTTAACGCCAGGTGAGCCTTCTGCTAGTTTCGTGACTTTATCACATAAAAAACCAACGACATATTATTTTTATTTAATTTAATTAAGGGTAGAGCAGATGGCCGTATGTTATATAATCAAAAATTGAAAGCATGTGACATCTGTTAATCTGGATTGTGCTGACGTGGTAGATTGAGGCCCGTTCACTATCGCTCGTCGATATTAGGCCTGCGTCCCTTCAGTTGGAACATCAGAGGTTAATACTATTTCTATATTAACTGTTATTCAGTATGTCTTAAGTTGTTCAGGTCCAGATAAGATATTAAAACACTTGTCATGGCACAGGCGCCACTCCGCGTCCATGGAAGAAGGCGAAGAACCGGAGGCTCCGTCCCATCCCCTGGTGATGACGTCCAAGATAGATCCCAAGGAGATACCTGAGGTGCCTACCAACCGCTTCCTCATGAGAGGGAGCCGTGACCAGGATAAGAATGACCCTAGAAAGGATCGCGAGAGGTATACACAATTCATATTCATTAGGTAGTAGAATTTGTGCGGTTTCGTCCCGGGATATACTTCCACCTATTAGGTCTCCAAACAGTAACGCGTTCGGAGTACTTCGTTCCGGTTTAAAAGTTGTGGTTGCCGGTAGAAATTACGTGAAATTTCAGGCACATGAGACATTTCACCATCACATCTCAAAAGTTACGGTTTTAATTTGATGCGACTTGGGTGTTCCCATATTTTAATAAGGACCCAGTTGTATACTTCTAAAAAGTATTGTACATATATTAACACCCAGACACAGAACCAACATTTATGTTCGTCACACAAATGTTTGTCCTGGGTGGGAATCGAACCCACTCGCTACGGTGCAGAAGGCACTACCAACTGAGCTGTGAGTCATAAACAGTTGTATCGTTGTGCAGGATGCGCCACCGGGAGCGAGACCGCAACTCGTACACGCGCAGCGGTCGCATCATCAAGGGCAGGGGCGTCTTCGTGAGTATTACTAGGAGCATCCAAGAGCAGTAGAACTCACAGCAAGTTCGACCGGGGAAGTACTGCCACCATGCCCATTTCCGCCGCCAAGCAGTGACGCATTCGCGTCACTGCGTTCCGGTTTGAAAGGTGTGGTTGCCGATGAAACTACAGGCGCATGAGACGTCACATCCCCGTCTCGGGGTGACGGACGCAACTTGAGTCATCTCTTACTTTTGTGAAGAAAGCTTGAGTGGTATTGCTGTTTTCTATGGGCGGTGGTTATCACGTAACATCAGGTGGGCCATCTGCTCGTTCAGTAACTTTATCAAATACAAAAACCCCGCATGGATGTCAAGCTGCACCACCGCAACTACTGGTCGAGTGCTCTCGAGCCAGTGCGGTGACAGTATTGTAGTGCGCCTCTTTGTGGCTCGTTTCGTGCAGTAGATGCAGACAATAAGTTGTGTGTTTGAAGTAAACTGCCTTCTCTTTATCTTGAATCATTTTATTTTACAATATTTCTCAAAATACTTAATTAATATTTCTAAAAAAAATATTAAAAGTTTCGGCAGGAAGTCAAGTGATACTTCACCTGACTTCCTTTTGAACATTTTTTATTACATTCATAATATTATATAAGGAAGAGTAACATAAAATAGATAAATCAATTAATATAAATTTATTTAGTAATCATGACGTGTGTCTCCCCCCCCCCCCCCCCCCCCCCTGCAGCGGTACCGCACCCCGTCGCGGTCGCGGTCCCGGTCGCGCTCGGTGACGCCGCCGCACTGGCGCACCGCGCAGCGGCGCATCATCAAGCTGTCCGAATTCGAGGTGAGTGACATCATTACCGGGTCAGTAATCGACACTTTCGAGACTATTACATAAATAGATTTCATAATGACAGGCATTTAGGCACTCAACAGGTACAAGATACAATAAAGTACTTTATCATACTGCTCTACAAAGTAAAATAATTTATGAGAAATATTCAAAAATGTTTTTTCTAAATGGATTATTATTTACGTGGATTTGCAATCTCCACAGATTATCCTAATATCACTTTACAGTGTTGCCACATAACCGTAATAAGCAAATAAGTAGGTTTTGATCATGAATGAGTTCTGTACTAAAGTGATTTTATACAAAGCTACAAAAACCCAAGACTAGTTTTATTTTAACTACACTTTTTTACCGATTCTAACTGATTAGTTTTAAATTATAATCGCATGTTCGCATGGTTAAACAAACCTTAAATAAATAATTGTACATGAATGGTTTCAGCGCGCTGAACACGAGAGATCCGAGATTGAACAGCAAGAGAAATCAAAGAGACCGCCCGTTGTTCAGCAGAGTCGTGAGTAGAACTCACAATACTAGAGCCACAGCATGGCCATTTGTCTTAGCGTGAGTTTTCACTGACAAAACGTTTACAAGAAAACTTGTTGAATACTTGTTTGCCTTCAAACACACAATTGGTAGAATCGCACTGTTTCAAATTCGGTCTGATCACATGTTTATAAAATGGTTTTAAAACTTGTACATATTTTAAAATCTGTGAGGAAACATTTTGCAACTATATAATCCAAAATGTTTCGCTACAAATTTCAAAACGTGTACAAGATTTGTTTAATACATTTTTAAAACATGTTTTCCTGCCGAACTGGCCAACACTGATGTCTATTCGTTAAGTCTGTGCGCATTCTAACGTAGCAAATAACAAAATCTGGAATCTGTACACGGATTTACTCTGTTCTTTGGAGTGCTAACGTGAGACGTTACAACTATATTGTACGGATGTTTACATGTTTCGTGTTTTTGTTGCAAACCCACGGTTATTGTAACCGGCCTTTACATCTACCGACCTGTCATAACAACGTGAGATCCACAAACGCGACCACAACTGTAACTTGTTTGGGAAACTTTAGTTAGTTAGACATGTCACATACCGTTAGAATGATCTGTATTTGCAGAATTTGTCCGGGACTCCTTTAGGGGTCTCCTGTTTTTCCCAATGCAGGGTCGGATAGGGTTTGAACAGGCGTCAAACTTAGCGATAAGTACGCGTGAACTTCTGTTTTGAATATTATTGACGTTTTCAAGCCATTTCTTTATGAATTATATGGAAATAAAGTTTTTGACTTTGACAGTGACTGTTTTCCTGTTTGAGGGGCATCTCCACCTCTTAGAGCAATACGATGCGACTTGGATCGTTTTCCCTGTACGCGGGAACACTAACTCACATCGCTTTGGTTACAGACAGTAGATACTACTGCATATTGTCTGACTTAAATTCATTTCTAGGTGACGGTGAAGAGGGAACTCCCGAACCCATTGAGAAAGAAGAAGGTGAATGCGACACCACAATAGGTTTGTACAATTTAAGAAATTAAAGTATTTTTCTATTACTATACAAAGTTCAGTGCCTACATAAAAAAAAAACTTTTCGTGTAATAATATTCGATGTGTCGAGGGTTCTTTATTCCATAAATGTTATGTTGTTTGTGATGCTAAGGCACTGTGACGGCATCTTGATCAGCAGTATTGACATTATTAGCAGTAAGTGTTGCTCATAGTGCAGCTAGCACAGTGAGCACGTAAGTAATTAGAACATTGATTGTTGGTTACTCGATTAATCGATAATTGATAAAAAATAACCTGTGTATTATAATCCAAGTCATCTTTTTCATCATTCTTTGACGTTAAAAATTTCACTCAAATTAGTTTAGTAGTTAGTTAGTGTGAAAAGTTTAAACGTCAAAATCGTATCATAAGGCTACTATTAACACCTGTACTTTATATTTAAATTAATATCAATTTTTGCAGAGCGCTCACGCCACGAAAGAATTGACTACAACGCCTTAGACTTTGAGGAAGACATTGAGCATGATGGTAAGATAAAAAAAATGTTGATTGACGTTGATTTGTCTATCTGCCGGATTATTAACCAACTAGACCGAGTCATGCATTACACTTAAAGTGAACCCTCAAGGGAGTCTCCTCCTAATGCTCCTAATGCGGAGTAGATATCCTGGATCAGTTGCCATTATTATATATTTTCTTTTTCTTTAGCCACACTAAAGACAGGTTATTTATAATTATTTCAATGATATTTCTAAAAAGTATGACACTGATATTTGCGATTGATCGTCTGCTGGCCACATCAGGGATTCCACAGGGTTTCATATTTGTTCCTATTTTGTTTCTATTATACTTCATAAAAATCCTGTACATTCAAAACGCTAGTTTTCCATCTACACAGCCGATTTTAGCAGCTAGAGCTAGATTAAAAGTTCAAATATTCGTAATTTTTTTTGAACAGTGTGCCATTATGGTACGTGTTGATATAGTATGTACAATGTTCAGTTGATGAATTTAATCCTTAGACCATCAATTTGAAAGCATATGAATAGTCCTTCTTTAAAAAACAACACTTTCTCTCATGCTCCTGTATCGCGGTTGGCAGGCATCTGAGACATACTCAAATATATACAAATATCCAAGTGCCGAGTAAAACTTGGTGTTCGTCACACGACTGTTTGCCGTGGCCAGGGATCTGTTATACCAACTTAGCTATAGCTCGGCCACTGGATTCTGGCAACTCGCAAGTTTATCTGCATAAGGCCAAGTGATGTATTTCCATCTCTCCTGCAGTGCACGAAACAAAATCTTTCGATGCTAATTTCAGGGTTGCTAAAGTCAGTCGACAGTACTTTACGGAGCCGTCAATTTATAATTGTTTTTAACAGAAGATCCAGACCATCATAGATCGGGGCAGGACAGAGGTGG
This sequence comes from Chesias legatella, assembly GCA_947359385.1. Lineage (NCBI taxonomy): Eukaryota > Metazoa > Arthropoda > Insecta > Lepidoptera > Geometridae > Chesias > Chesias legatella. The sequence goes on along the minus strand of OX375777.1, from coordinate 5,466,910 downwards.
CGAGTCCAGACGGCGCGGGAGGAGAGCTCAGTCCCCGGTGCAGTCCCGCGCGGACATGCTGGCGCGCGCGCTCGGTGTCAACCCTAACCGGGCCAAGTGCGTATCCACATGTACCACATCACAGATCGGGGCAGGACAGAGAGAAATGACACGCTTTGACTCAACTCAAAGGGGAGCATGCTGACGTCATGTGTAATATGTATTAATTTGGTTTATAAGCCCGATCGGATTTCTGATCAACAACATCTCAGGAACTCCCATGCGAAGTAACGAACTGTCTTAAAAACTTTCATCCCCTATTTAAATGAATTCAACAGTCCCATTGCTCACCTATGATCTATAAGGTGATCCTTTTAAATTTGATACTTTTGGACCCGCTGGTTTAGACTGTGCTGCGCTTTCAGTCTTTAGTCTGCGCTAGGCGTCATTACCCACTTGTTTGCAGGGAGATGGAGCAGCACCGCGAGCCTCGTCGCGGGCTTCCTTCCACTGTGCAACCAGCGCCCAAAGTGCCGTCAGCAGTGCACGCGCCCGTGACATCAGGCCATCATGCCCATCAGGGCCTTCAGGGCCTTCTGGGCCAGGGCTTAGGACAGGGGTCAGCACAAGGGGGGCAAGATGGGTATGATCCGTTTAGTATGCTGAGGAGCACCTTCAAGAATAAAGAACACGGACAAGCGAGGTACGTTTGTAGAACCACAGGGTCATTAGGGCTATCACTTGAGTACTTAGTAGGCATACAAGTAAAATAAATGCAATGCAAATTACACATTTGCAGATCTGTTATTTACATCACCTGTTTCTTATAGTACTTGATAAGTGTGATGAATATCTGTCGATGCATTACTCTCCAATATCGCCTCTCTTCTTGCACTGGGTGTGTTCGACTGTATTTCTCTTCCTTTACTCACCCAAACGTCCTCTCGATACTCATTCCCAAACTTACTGATTCTCGAGAACGGCTCTACCGCCGCACTCTCCTTTCTTTTATTCCCTTGATAGCCCAGTATTTAATATCCATGAAATTGTTGATATCAAAACTAATATAAATTTGTATACCCGGACAGCTTTACTAGAAACGACCGATCAGAACGTTTCCCGGATGCACCCGGAAGGAGCGATCGTTTCGATCGTCGCGAAAGGGAGAATAGATTTGAAGAACGCACCGAAAGACGTGATCGCCACAAGAGTGAGCGAGAGGAATACCGAACGCGCCGACCTTCGGACCGGACTGATCAATCTAAAGACAGGAAAGACAAGGTTGATGAGACAGAAAAGCCTGAATCGAAGAGCACATTGGAAGAAGACAAAATGGAAAGTTCTAAACCTGAAGATACCAAGACCACTGATGTTGCAAATGTTATCGAGAAAAAGCAAGTAGTACGCGAAAGTACCAAGGAGAAAGAAGACAAAAAGGTAAATGAGAAAAGAACTAAGAGTAAAGATAGAGAAGGAACTAAGAAACTTACAAGTAAAGACATAGATAACGATAAAAAAGCACGTAGAGATAGAAGCAGAAGTAATGATAGAAAGGACAGGAAAAGCCAAAGCAAAACTCGAGATGATGTTAAAAAAGACGGCGACCATAGAGAGAAAAGCCAAGAAAAGCGTCAGGGCCGAAGCAGGAGCTTGCAGAAGCGTCGTGGTAGAAGCAGGACCCAAGAGAAGCGTAGAGACAGAAGCAGGAGCCAAGATCAACGTAGAGATAGAAGCAGGAGCCAAGAAAAGCGTAGAGATAGAAGCAGGAGCCAAGAGAAGCGCAGAGATAGAAGCAGAAGCCAAGAGAAGCGCAGAGATAGGAGCCGGAGCCAAGAGAAGCGCAGAGATAGGAGCAGGAGCCAAGAGAAGCGCAGAGATAGAAGCAGGAGCCAAGAGAAGCGCAGAGATAGAAGCAGGAGCCAACAAAAACGTCGCGACCGAAGCCGGAGCCTGCAAAAGCGACGCGATAGAAGCAGGAGCTTGGAGAAGCGTCGTAATAGAAGCAGAAGCTTCGATAAACGTAGGGACCGCAGCAGAACTCAAGAGAAGCGTAGAGATAGAAGCCAAGAGAAACGTCGTGACCGAAGCAGGAGTTTAGAGAAACGACGTGACCGAAGCAGGAGTTTGGAAAAACGACGTGACCGAAGCCGTAGTCTAGCGAAACGACGTGACCGAAGCCGTAGTCTAGCGAAACGACGTGACCGAAGCAGGAGTCAAGATAGGCGCAGGGATAGAAGCGGGAGTTTAGAGAAGCTTCGCAGAAGCAAAAGCAACGATAAGGAAAATAAAAAGCGTGATTCCCGTTCCGTTTCGAGGTCTAAACCTCGTTCACCTCACAAGGAAAGGTAATTATTTACATTTACAAATAAGCCAGCAACAATGCACTGTAAAGTTTAATGTTGACTGCATCGTGGAAAATCTTTGTAATCAAAAACTTGATGACTGATGATGTATGGTAACGTTCTTAATGTTTATGTAGGTCCAAGTCTAAATCCCGTGACATCCCTCCAACATCTCAAAATGTAGAGAAGAAAGACGATAAATCTCCAGTCCAGGATTGCAAAAAGGTAATATAAGTAAAAGACGCGGGTACAAATCGCGCTCGGCCGGTTCATTAATATTATACTAACTGGCCTTTACATGTCTTTTGATATTCAATGAAAATAACCTTTTGCCTACTAACCGACACATATGTCCTTCAGTATTCAATTTGCTTAAGTTAAGCAATGTTCACTTCGGTCATTACATGGATGAGTGATACCTTTACCAATCCAGTTATTGTAAAAATAAGAAACAGACTTGTAGAGGTGAGCGCTTACCAATACTAAGTTGGAAGAGTCAATAAAGTAGAGTAAATAAAGAAGAGTAATTATGCGGTAAAGTGTCTCCTCCCGCTTCAGCGGTGTGATGATGGGAGCAATCTGGGTAAAGGTAAGATAAAGATATTTATTTGCATAAACAGGTGTAGGTTAGATAATGGGTGGTGGGATAAGTCGTATGGGATGAGAGACCGTGGCTCACAGGTAAGTATGGGAAGCGATACTAACGTTCTCATTCGGTGTCAACGTAATACTTTGGGTACAACGACCGTTTTTTACGTCTTGGGGTCCTCACTTGCTTGGTACAGGTGACCCAAGTTGCATTGTATGGCGCCCCGTAACTTCGAGACGTGAAGATGAATGTCTGTTATTCCTGTAATTTCACCGGTAGAAATAGGTACGGGGACAGTACTTCCCCGGATGTACAGTTACACGTTAATTGTTGTCTGTCGTTAGGTGGAGCAGGAGGACGCCCGCAAGGAACTTATGGAGATAGTGCGCCTCATCAAGTCGCGCCAGAAGAACAGGGAATCCAAAACTGCAGGCACATGTGAGAATTTACAACAAATACTTTTAGAATTACTTAAAATATAGGCTAGCCTATTTACTTAAAAAATAAAAGGGCCACGAAATCACTGAAATAACAAGGTTTCCTTCAGGATGTAGCTTGCTAAGACGAGGGTTTCGGGAATTTTCATCTCAAAGTTCCGGGATTCGCGATCTAACCACCAAATTCGCATCACGCAGAAGTTCTCGCTAGCAGTGCCATTTCATCAAAGCGAATGGACTATATCTGGGATATATTTAAAACATATTTATGTATGCGCTTGCCAGATTAACAAGCATTTCATTTGTCAAACAAAAACTTAAGTATGAATTTTTGTTATATTGATTTGGTAGTATTCCATACAACATAGTATTATATCCCCTTACTAACCAGTCCAGAATCCACCGCCAGTAGTGTCAAATATAAGAGAGAGGTAATCAGATCATAACTCAGACAGAATTTCAGATATTGACTTATTCATTACTTCTACAAAACAATTCAAACGTACAGTTAGCGACAAAATTATTGCTACTTGATAATATGAATCAGTTTAATATAAAAACTTATTTTGATACGAACAGATGTTTCCCTGTAACATCTTCAACTCACTTTGTCAATATCTAAACAGTTTATACACAACAGTGGAGTCTGAGGAGGAGAGTGTGGTGGTCTAGTGGTAGTGGACACCGAATTTCAATCCGGAGGTCGCCGGTTCAAATCCCTACGTGTACTTATGAATTTTTCGATTGAAAGATTTATGTGCGCAGTTCAAATTCGTTCTCAAAACGGTGAAGGAAAACATCGTGAGGAAACCGACATGTCCTAGAATAAAAAATTCGAAGACATGTGTCAAGTGTACGAAAGGAGCCTCTTTGAGGCGCAATTAAAATCTTTTCACGACACTGGTTCCAGGGAACCAGTGACTCGAATAGAATAGAAGTGGAGTCTTTATTGGCCTCAATCATCTATTTACATTCCCTATTCAATTAGCTAGCTGTAACATTTACCGAAATTGTAGCAAATAAAATAAGGAGCCAAATAACTAATACAAATATCTTTATTTACCCAACACACATTGTTATAATATCAGATTACTAGTGGTTCGCGCACTAGAGCATGCTTTGTCGCTGGAAGCTGGACTACAAAAAAAGAATTACCACGGTTTTTAAAAATATACTGTATAAAGCGCAAATACTACCATCAACATAATAATAATAATAAATAATAAAAGCCTTCATTTCAGACAGGTTTTAAGGTACAATATATATCTATGTGCAATAAACACTATTCGTTTTTATTTTCAGTAATTCTTTTCCATTTAGTTTAGGTTCTCATCTACACCCTGCCTGTATGCCTATGAGATATAATTTAAATATGTGAGCCTGATACAGTTTGTGTTACAGCGGAAGGTAAGAAGAAGCCTGAGTCTCGCAGCGGGTCGCTGTCCGACGGCGGCGGCGGCGGGAAGCGCAACTCCGACAGGGAGAGAGAGCGCAGCGACAGCCCCAGGTAATACACACAACACACACCACACACCACACACCACACACTACACACCACACACCACACACCACACACCACACACTACACACTACACACCACACACCACACACCACACACTACACACCACACACCACACACTACACACTACACACCACACACCACACACCACACACCACAAAAAACCATGAGAAAACCAGTGAACTTGTTTGGCTTATATCCTCTGTCCTCTGAAATCTGCCGCCCCTAGGCCGCGGCCTATACGGCCTATTGAAAAATCCACAACTGTTACCTGCTTGTTTTGCGTGCTGAGCGACACTGAAAATGTAACTTTGTCTATGGTTCCTGTAGATGCGGTCGCTCGCCTCCGCGTTCGCGCCAGCGCCGTGATCGTTCGCCTTCGCGCTAGCGCCCCAGGTAACCAGTACCAGTACAACTGACCGTATGTGTGTAAGTAACAGTACAACTTGTGCTAAGTTCATCAGGGGAAGTACTGCCACCAAGCGAATGCATCACTGTTTGCCAGTAGAATCTACTGGCAAGCACAGAGGCATTCGCTTTATTGGGTTCCGGTTTGAAAGGCATGGTTACCGGTGAAATTACTGGCATTTGACACATTCCACCTTGACGTTTCAAAGTGACGATGTTCAGTCCCAAGTCTCATCGTATGGTGCGACTTGGGTCTGGAAATCATAGAGGTGACTCAAATCGTATTGCTTAGAGGTTACCAGTTAATAACAGGTGGGTCATTGCTAATTTGAAATTATTTTTAGAGGTAGAAGATATCTTGCGTACGTTTTAGTTCGCAGTTCATGTATTGGGTGTTGCCATTAATCGGTGTATTCCCCCACCAGAGCTGGTCGTCCCGCCTCCACCTCGCGCCGCGACCATCTTCCTCACCCTGGAGACGCCAGGACATGAGTGTTGGTCGGCGCAGTGTGGGCACCACGTGCAACGGTATCTTTCATAAGAGTCACTTTATGGTGTTCATTCATTAGTATTGGAAGTTCGTGGTCTCACCCTAGATAGGACTTGCGTAGTAGATTATTTTTCAATTAACTTGCCTTATGAGGACATCGCTGATAACTTCAGAACTGCTAACTTTCTAGAACTGCAATGCTCGGTTTATGTTGTCTCAGTCCGGTTTGAATCAAATTATACTATGTCTCTGGAGGGTAGGTGACGCATTTGCACCCATGCGGTTATATCATTAAGTTAGATACGCAACTATTGTCATTTAGCGCACTAAGTTATCGCCATAGACCAGGTGTAAATGAATTGTGAAATTATTATTAATACCTGTTTTTTTTTTATTTATTTGACTTATTTCCAAAGGAAAATTAATTGCAATTTTTATTAATGGAATTATACTTAGTTGCTATTATTTCCTATAAAATAACATGAAAATGCACACAACTGTGTTTACGTAGTAGCGATATTTGATTACTTAATGATATTTTACAAACCAGATAAAATTTGTATCTCCAGTTAAAATTATTTACATGAATGTATTTGTCATCCTTCAGTTTTATATAAAATCCAGTTGACGTTTCGAAATTCACAAAGCCGATTTCCGCCGCTCATTTAGATCGCACGGTGTATGTCGACCGTGTAGATAGCAAATGGCTAAAATCACAAACGCAATGCACACTAGCTTACGAGTTCCAGCGACATCTTGCACGCGACGGGAAACTAACTATTAAAATCAGACTGACCTCGCAGCTCAGTTGGTAGTAACTCTGCCTTCTGCGCTGTAGGTCGTGCGTTCGAGTCCCACCCAGGACAAACATTTGTGTGACGAAAATTGATGTTTGTCTGGATGTTAACATGTATGTATTTACAAAAAAAAACGCATATAAATATTATATCAGTGGTCAGGTTCCCATGATACAAGCTATGCTTAGCTTACTTCGGGAGAAGCTAGCGCTGTCTGAAATGTCCACCGAAAAAAAAGTTAAACTGACAATAGCAGGCGACTGACTCGCCATTACAGTCAGTAATACAAATAAAATAATCGATTTGTTTTAAAAAAAGTGGTTAGTCTCATGCGATTTGAGCCGGGTGTGCGACTTCGTGAACAGATTCGGTTAGCGATTTCTGGGCGCGACGAAAATCAACTCATGTAAATAACTCTTTAACTCTAATTCTAATTTGCGAATAATTCCCGAAATAATAATTTGATTTCTATATTAATATTAATAAATAATTCAATTTTATCCTATTTAAACGTCCTGACTGATAGACAGACAACGTACAATCGCTGGTCCTAGAGACTAGAAATTTATAGGGTGAGGTGACAAAAACAAGTAAATAGTAACGTGTCATTTTCGATAGTTATTCCTGGAAAATAACTGAGGGCCCATTTTCCTACTCAAGAAACAAAGATAGACGTTTTAGTCTTGTTTGTTGTTCAGCTTGCCTTTGCAATTAAAGGCTTAATTTCCGCGAGGTTTCGAAGTTCACGTTTCGGTGTGGACTCTGCTTTACATTGTACCATGACAATGCAAGCGTCCATGTTTGTTTGGTCTTATTACACGTTTAATTTGCTTTTTAATTACCATTAAAAGGGCAATGCCTGAATCATGAAGTTGTCCTATATTGTCCTAATAATTGCTTTCTCCTGTCATCTTTTCACATTAACGTCAAATATATTCAAAGTCAACGTCAATAATATTCAAAACATAAGGTCACGCGTACTTATCGCTGAGTTTGACGCTGTTCAAACCCTATCCGACCCTCCATGGGAACAGCCAAGAAACACCTAATGGAGGGCTATTCTTAAATATATAATTATCTAGTTGTTAAAATCACAGAGTATTTTAAATGGATGTATTTACAACAGAAAATATGTGGCGTCGTGTGATATAGGTCACTTAATCAAGTGTTAATTGTTCGCTGACCGGGCCTGGGTGTCTGAATGCGATCGAACAGCGCGCTGACCAATTCGAACATCTCTATATTGATTTATTGTTCTTCTTCGTAGTCTCAAAATATAATAGTTATTCATTTATATCATACACGTCAATATTAGTGTATGATATCCGAATAGTTGGCGTCTATTATTGTGAACTGACATATGGCAAAAGGTACGTGTGAAATATCGCGTACCCACATGAAAACAGTAGCGTTTGACCATTGGTCAGCGTGACTTCCGGCTTTGCGTTTGATTTGGCATGTTACAATCAATAAAGATCTATTCTGTATGTAAAGCTTTTAAATGTTTCGATGTTTACTCTAAGCGTAGGTTATTTATTGTGACCAAAAATTAACTATTTGACATTAATAAGTGAAAACCACCCAATATTCTCGGATAAATAGTTTGTTACGGTGTCTGTTTACTCAATAAAGTAGATTGTTTTATGATAATTTTGTTTTATTAGTATCCCCGAGCCCTTAAATACCGACCACGGAAACATAATTAGGGATGTGGGCCGAGCTGCCGGCCTCAGGACACGTGAGGTTAATTGCTTTTTAGGTCAAGTACAAAACACACCGCTTCACGCCTCCAACCGAACGTTACGTTATAAATAACGGATATAACAGAGCACAAAGCTGCTGTTTACAAACACGTTAATCTATTATCGGATGTACGCACATCCAGCAACGAAGCCTCGCCGTTTAGTTAGAAAAGTTCGCGCAATTCCTATAACGAGTTCCGGCGAATGCAGTACCAAAACAAAATTACAGCGGGAGGGTTCAGTCGGAGCGCGTGGGAGCCTTGCCTTGCGTCCTGACGCGACGCGATGCGACGTGACGCGACGCGCTCGGATGCAGCGCGCGTGCTTCTAGCGGAAGTATAATGCCATTATCGATTTGCTTATGACAGAAAATGCGTTGAATGGAGTCGGTCGGCCTCTCGGCGGCGCGGCGCGGCGGGACGCGGACCGCGTGGGGGGTAGGGGGGGGGGGGGGGTGGGCTACGCGGCGGGGCGGGGCGGGTCGGCAGCGGGCAGCGGCAGTGCGCCGGAGGCAGCGGGCTGCGGCACACGTGTCCACGCAGCCCGCTAATCGCGAACTTCCGAGTGTTGTGCAAATGATTGTGTTTATATGGCGTTCACATTACTGCACGTGTCGGTGTTGGTGTTGGGTGTGATCGCGGCGGCGAGGGCGGCGCGGGCGGCCCAGGACGGTGCGTTGTCCCGTCCGTGTGTAGATGTACCCGTGCCCCGTCCACGTGCTCGCGTGCTCGCGCCTGGGATATGTTTACGGCGGCGGACGCATGCGCGGCCCTTGTTTGCCTCCGAGGGTCAAACACCGGCCTAACCTAGAGCCTACCCCTACACCATGCCTGTGATGGTGTGGTCCAGTAAGTCTAGCTATAGCTCGGGAGCGAAGATGCGGCCGCGGCACTCAGGTAACATCGATACGCTCTGTTCGAGCCGAGGATGTTGGTTCGTGTCCGTTTGTGTTTACCGTCTCTACGGCGCGGCGTGGGGGCCATTTTTCGCTCCACTATTGTGAACTGGTTTCAAGGTTATCGTCTAATCTATTGTTTTGCTCTTTTCCGTACCTGCGTATCTAGCTGAGCCGGTCGGCGCTGCCTCCGGTCTCACGGAACGTATAGACGCGTCTGGATTGTTTACATACACATCTGCATAATTATTCCAGTTCTGTCGAATCGCGATAGTATTCTGTAGTGCGTAGTTGGAATAAAAACACAATTTGAAAGGTTCAACAATGGATCGGTGGCAAATAAATGTGCAGAATTTAATACAAACAGGTTTCGCCAGGTGGTCCGAAATGAATAAGACCTACTTGGCGGGTTTATTGCGCAGTTAGTATATCCCATCGTGGCCCCTCACGCCCAGAACAGAACTGGCGTCTTACCTTAGAATAGTGTATCTAAAGAGATTAGCGAATAGTCGACGGTAAAGACGAAGCTATAGAGGAAGGACACAATAATTGTATATGCATTGTGAGATTCACTTTGAGGGCTCTACAGTACCTACGTAAGACTTGTCTATGTATATCTACAGACTATAAACAAACTGGGTGAGATGATTGTCATGAATCACATAAAGGAAGTACCGGCTAGCAAGAGGACACATACTGTTAAAACTGGAAATCTGACACGAACATAAAAATGAAGTTCTCGACAATAGTAGAATGAATAACTGAATAAGCAATATCGAGTATATTATATTACATTTAATGGCTATTCCTTCTTATAAGAAAAGGATAAAGAAGGAAGAGAATATAAAAGACCTAGGGATTCATATGTAAACACAGAACGGGTTACCATAAATATTGAAATAAAGCCACCCTAAGTGAAGTTGGAAACACTGAACAAAAGTAAACAAAGGCACTTTGACCTCGCAATGCTATTATTGAAATGTACAATTAAAAAGTTTTGAGAATTTGACCTTGTCGAGATAAAAATACATCCAGGCTCGTTACCTATTTACGTAACGGTTGGGATAGGTCAATCTTGTGAGCCCCAATATACATACATACAAGCGTATTCCGTATGAGATGATAGGTACTATGAAATCCTTTTATTACATGCGCTTAGAGGTGGCGGATTGGACTTGATGATTTGTTTGTATTCAGCATAGAATCAGACGCCGTTTTGACATTTAATGTAATTGGGAAGACATAAGTTATGATTTCAATTCTGTTAGTTAGTAGATAAATAAGTTGTGCTTTGTCTTTGTTATAACTCGGAACTTCAATAAACATTTGAATTGGATAATGATCACTAATTTTTAAGGTTGACATACATTTTTGGCTAGCAACAAAAATCGCACAAATTCTAAATAGGTACTACACAATAATCTTGGCTGTAACAGTACCAATGTAAAAAGTAACATTACGAGCTTACTCAACACTTGAGAAACCAGTAATCCAATCCCTTTGGTCAACTGGACTCTTTACAAGTTTTAATAGCGAACAACGAGGGTCAAGTTTATCGTAAAAAAGGATCAAAAAGTGAAACCGACTCTTTGAAGATTATTTGAAAGTCGCCACTTTATTTTATTCCTACTACACCGACAGAGAATAAATTGCTGAAGAAAATCGCAGATCATGGGCGACTAAGCAAAAAAGTTTATGCCAAAAAAAATGTATCCCATATATCCTCGAGCCTATTGACATACCAAGACAGTAATAAATAGGTTTCGTTCGATAAATACGTGGGCGTGTTGTGACGAAGTTATCCCGCAGCGGAGTTCCAATCACATTTACAAATAATTTCAGTCTTATATTTCCTAATATGTTTCCCGAAAGATGGAAAATAGGAATTGTGTCCTGAATATAAAGGATTCCACCGTTCGTATCAATATTTCTACCGATGTAACGTTTCGGGGACATTTTTCACGGACCCGGAACTCAATAATTTTGCCATAACAGTGTGTACAACTGAAGAAAACATGATTTATGTCAGCTGTAACTCCTTCAGTTCAACTTCAGAACATATAATAGGAAAGTTTCCCGCTGGAGGGCGGAAACTGGATTACAGAGTCGAGGCTTTACAACCGCTCAACAGTAGTCATACTAACTTGCGCGGTGTTTGTACTACATACATTTGCTTTCAAATTTGATGAAGTTTACTAACTTGAAAAGTATCGTTAAGTAAATTAGCTCTTTTTCATGCTATATACCGCAGTAATAGCAAAACAAAAAATGCAGTTTAATCAAAAATACTTTTCTTCTCTGTAGTTTAATAAAAAATAGTCATATAAACTTTCACTAAATGGAATTAAAATTCTACGTTATAGAATCTGTTATCTGTTATTTGAATCTATTAACCCTATTTTTTTATTTTAAGTAACATATGTCTCATATTTCTAGTACTCGTCTTTGATAAGACAAATTAATATATTCAAGTAATTGAATTTTTACTAAAGTATCAGATCTGAGAAGATGATTATTATCTTAATGAACACATGTCGACTGTGAACAAACATGCTCTAAATAATATCAGCTTTCCTCGTGTTAAGTTGTTTTACTTCACATACTGTTTCAATTTTAATTAACGTCGATAATACGCCTAAACAGAGTTAAAACTTTGCGCGTAAATATTTGTTCCTTTCGATATCAGGATCATATAAATTGAATTGCCTCAGGACTACAGTTACGATCATTAAGCGTGTAATAAACGAGAGTGATCGAAACTCGCGAGACGGTAAAACAATACGGAATATAGGTATTAACGTAAATGGTTATTGATATTTCTGTTAGATTTGTAAAGCCCTACACAAACCTAAATATCTACTGACAATATCGTCGTAGTCGTAGAACAAAGGCGGATCTGCAATACAGTAACTTTACAGTAGGTACTTAGAGCACTTTAAATTTGTCGAAATAGAGTTGATGTGATATTTTGAAAACGGCTAATCCTATCATCGTCAAATTTGGATATGTAAACTGTAATAAGATTTTCTATGATATTTAAAGTCGATTACAACATAATAACTTAACTTGAAAACAATCATAACCGTCTTTGTTCTACGACTATGACGATATACTCGTAAGCTTCCTCGCAGTCAGGTGGAAATTACACGAAATGTGATTCTTACTTAGCACCTTTTAGCCGGCATTCCTTTGTATCCTTGACATTCACCTAGAAATCGTAAGGTCGCTATTCATGTTCGCCAAGGTGTCAATGGCGGCGTGAGACGTTCTATGGGACCTTTTGTATTGCAGGTAGAATAACAAGTGATCTATTGTGGATCCGACGCCACCTTATCAAGATTATAAGATAGTTATGACGTACGTAGCGTCTAAGTCTGTAACGTGTCTAGCCGTTGACGCTGTTCCGCTCATTTGTACATCTACATATGAAATAGAACGTGACTTTGAAATAAAGTTTTTCAGGGTATGGTCGAGGTCACATTTTGACTACAATATGGGCCCCAGTGGGCAACCCTGTGCCACTCCCGATTAAATAATTCTATCTTTCACCTGAAACTACGATTGCTTGTTAATAAATTGACTTGTTATTCATAGTTGATTGACTAATTTCAAACTACTTGAAATGCGGCAGATGAACAGCCCGTCTCTTACTGAACCGTAGTAGCGATTGGTTCCGTCGAATGCTCAATAAATATTGATGAATTTCCAGTTCCAGTGGACCATATACTTCAATTGTTTTCTAGTATCCATCATTAATATTTACGACGTACTTAAAAGCAAATAAATATCTGTAATGGTTGATTTGATAGACGAAATTGGGCCATGACAATAGAATAACATTGGGACAAATTAAACTTGTAAAAGAGGCCGCATCTAGAATATAACTCGATGAAATAATTATTGAAAAAATTAATAAGAAAAAATAATGATAACTGTTGTATGTTGTTTATATTGACGATTTGTTCTAATACTCTAATACTATCGGAGTCACATTCATCGCTTTTGATTAAGCTCATAAATAAACGTTTATATAATAAGTAAATATCTTTGACTGAGACAAGTTTATGCAAAAGGAAAGTCTAGACTAGGCGTCTAACCATAAATAGTATTCATTTCCATATTATCTCATTATTTATCGATTGAATCAGCTGGAAGGCATCAAAATTAGGCCATAACAAGGTCACCAAAAAATATCTCAAAACAAGGTCGCCCGTCGCCACCAAGCAAATACTTATGTCTAAAATAGTTTGAAGTCTAGTTATTATTTGTTGGTTCTAGACAGCCCATACAATAAATAGCCAATCGTGTATCAGTTACGACATTTTGATTATTTCTTGGAAAGCTCTAAGTATTTATCAATCCACGTTAACTAACTTACCATTATAAGTATGATCTAAACATTATTATGTTTGTTTACTTTGTTAAATAGGGTTTATGTTTAATTGAGGCTTTCAACTGCTTATGTTACTGTCAGTATTGTACTTAGCTCGTCCCTTAACCATTTACCTGGATTATAGTGATCACATTTATTATATTTATCATGTTTTGTGTTTTCTTTGTAAAAATGATTTCATAAGGCCATACGAGCTATCATATCTAGATACATTACATTATTGAAATGCAATGAAAGCTTATCGGTAGATTTCTAATTATCCTTCAACTAAAACCTTAGATCACGAAACGTTAATCAGATGTAGGTAAGACAGAATCGGATCAGACTAAAAGTAAATTAAGTACGTGTGGAAACGAACTTGAGCTAACCAAAGTCTGGTGTCGCCGGTGTGGCGTCCTGTAAAACAACAGGATACTGAGCTTAAATAATGTGCTTCTCTACTGATTACTTCAGGAGGAGATGGGAAAATCTTTCATAACAACCACATACTATAGAACAATGATATAATAGAGATTCCCTTATGGCACATAGAATTATCGTGGAACCTGAATTAAAAATTCCTATAACAAATAACAAGAATAAATATTCCGGTACATTTTTACACAGCGCCATCTAGCCCCAAATTAAACATGACTTGTGCATAGATGATATAACTGTTATAATTATATTATTTTTTTGAGTAAATACATGCATATAATACGCATTAACACCCAGACACAGAACAAACATTATATATTTCACACTCACACAAATGCTTATCCTGGGTGGGAATCGTACCCACGACCTATAGCGCAGAAGGCTGAAGAATGTTAATACCAACTGAGCTGTCAGGCCAGTCTGTTAACTATTTGTAGATAAAGCAAAAAATCCGTGGGAGAGTCGATCCCATGGTCTGATTCCCCGATGATTTGCATTTTATCATAATGAATATTACACTGTGACTACATTTATAATTGTTACGGCGAATTATAAAACTGAAGGTTGCGACTTGGTACGCGCTGAGCCTGAGGAAAAGGCAATAAGTCGCAGTCGTAATAATGTGAACATTCACACACCATACTGTAGGTAATCGATTAGCCAAGATGGTTGGATCTAGGACTGCAGTCTTGGGGGTTGGTTACAAGTGAATATAAGAAGATAAATTGGTCCGGCAGCTAAGTGTTTTGACTGCTGTCTTATTTCAAACAAGTCTGTAGATGTATTCAAGAAACTGTAAATGCCAGTAATAAAGTCCTATTTGAGAATGAATGTATAGAATCCAGATAGAGGTGTTTATTGAGGTCAGAGTGTACTACAACTGTTGTTTGAATTTGTTAACCTTGGAACTATAGATGTATTTCGGTTTGAGCAAGTAATTGTTTCTTGGTACTCCGCAACTCTAGTTTCTGTCGTCAGGACATCGCGTGGGTCAGAAAACTCATCATTAACAAAGTGTTTGCTAAAACATGTCCACCTTGATCTTGAAGGGTATCTACCTGCCCTCCCCCAAAAAATACTGACCTTCGTTTCGGACCTGGTAAATCTACCTCGGATCCTGAGCCGTTGAGGTTGGCCTTGGTTGAGAAGCCATGCAACGCGTAATACTTTTTACATTCGTTTTTGTCTCTACAAAAACAGCGTCTAATAGGGCAATAGTGGAAAATTATGATGAATGAAGCCGCGTGTGTGTCATTTTGAAACGATCGTTACTATTCAATAGTATACAGCTGTATGTGCCACGCTTATTCTGTAATTCAAAGTACCTATTGCTTCTAAAGCCGAATAAAAGTAGTAGAAAGATAGAGATTGTTCTATTTACTCATACTAACATTTTGGAATTTTAATTCCTGTCTTATCAAACTACTGGCTTAGGTAGGTATTTGATGTTTATTTTGTTCGACGAAACTTATTTGAATGTCAGCTGTATGATAGATTCGTTTTGTTCGAAACTCGTTTCATTCTCACACTGTCACACTCGCGAGCTTTGAATTTCGTTTTTGTTTCCATTATACAGAACTATAAAAAACTTTGGTTTAAGCTAACCAAGTGTTCGGCCAATTCATTTGCTTCGTGGATGGTCCTCATTGTTCGATCAACCGTTTTATTGAGTGGATGTCTTTGTTGCAAGCAGAGGTCAGACCTAGCGGACGTTCAACGCGAGCTTCCGAGAAACAGTTATGCGAAGCGTGTTTTTCGACAACATTCATTGGCAGAGTTACTACTTGTGTAAATTCCAGCGTCGTTATTTTTTACGAAAACATTTGTAACGTCGTCAATTTATTTTTTCCCCTAGGTACATCTGAAAGTTCAATAATCAAGTTGTTCACCGCGGGCTATCGCAGCTTATAAAAGCTTCAGGTTTCAAACTGGACATGCAATTTTAGTAACCGTTATCTCATTTTCTCACATTTGGTAAGTTTTTGTGTGGATTGAATAGAATGAGGCAGCGCTTATTATATTGGCAATTTGCCAGGAATGTTATGGCAAAGGTCAACTGATTTGAATAAGTTTGGCGTCGAGATAAAATCTTCCAGTTATGGGGAAATGAGATGTGGTGTCATCGAGGCGCCGCGCCGCCTCTAGTGTGTGTGTGCGGTGAAATATTAAAGCCTTTGTTCCTGAATTTGTCAAGCGTCTTGAAGTTTCTAATCTAAGAATTCTTGGGTCGGTTACTAAATTACTCTAATTCTGTTTATGAAAGTTTTGAGAGGTTTGGGCGTCTACGTCGTTATTTATCGTTCGTAATTTCGTCGCCACAGGGAGAGAGGTACTTTGTAGTATAATATCCAACACTTCGCCGAAAGCTTTATTACAAATACGTATTATCTAGTTCGGAGTAAGACGATAGTTCTCTGAGACTCCACCAGAATACACAAAACATCCAAATACAAACTTGTAGTACCTAACAACAGCACACGACAATAAGCACACTTCAGGTGGGAGCCTACACCTACACCTCTAATCAGTCGGTTTACATGACAATTCCTCAAATTATATTACGTTGATTACATAAAGTTGTGGAAATCGAAGCGTGTTTGGCGAGGCGGAGGGGGCGCGGCGCGGGGGTGTGGGGGGGAGCCGCGTGCGCGAACAAGGTCAGGGGCCCAGCTCGCGCCTTCCGTACGATTGTTTATTGACCAAATTCGGTGCGTTTCGTATCCACGGTACGGAGGCGGAGGCGCGAATCTTTCCGTTTTCTCACGGTCTCGTTGGACGTACTCGCGAGACGTGTTCGCGTTCACCGTGTCTGATTCATGCATCACGCATTTACACAGACCCAGTTTCTTTTGCGTTGCCATTTGAATTGAGACAGGTCTTGTGTTTCATACAGCCACACCAGTCTGCAATGTAGACTATCATTCTAGGCAGGTGTTGCGTAATTTATGTTAAGGTTTTGTTTCTTTCAATGGTAGTAAGTCAAATATACATTATATCTGCTTGGGATCAAATTATGTAAGTAGATTCCACGACCTCTTAATTAAAACAGAGATAGCAATACTCAGTCCTATATGTAATATCAATAATGTTTAAAGTTGTAACAAAACTTACTCATATTTCCCTGATGACTTTCTTTTAATAGCCGAGTCTAAGAGATAATGCTGAGTCGTAATCTGATACCTACTTAATATTGAATGTCTATTAAATTAGTGTTTGCTGAAAGGTATCAATTAAAGTTTGAAATATTTATTTTTCCACAGAAGTTAATTCATTTTGTCAAAAACGATCAGTAAGTATGAACTCATTTGGTTATCTCGAGAGGGGCGTGTCACTGACTATCTTATGCTCCTAAGATTTATGGTTACATTGTCCTCTGCATTGCCCAAACAAGAGCATGACTAACATTTTAATTTAAATGGTCCTAATGAATCTTTGAAGCAAAACCTTACCCAAGTAGCTCATGACTTATTTTATTTAGCACTAAACGAAATAATATGCAAAATATGTGTATATTTTATTATTTGTTTTATTATATACCCTGGTTTGCTTTATACCTGACCGAAGATACGAAGCCGCTCCATCGATGATCGGCATAAGTGAACGTGGATCCTCATGCCAGTGTCGTCTTCCTGTGTGTAGACTGTAGTTAGCAATAATAATAATAATAATAGTAGTGGTAGACATTTGACACAGCCTCATCTAGCCCCAAAGTAAGATAAGCAATTTTTATTTGGGAATAAAGTCAAAGTCAAAGTCAAAGTCAAAAACTTTATTTCCATAGAATTCATAAAGAAATGGCTTGGAAACGTCAATATTCAAAACATAAGGTCACGCGTACTTATCGATAAGTTTGACGCCTGTTCAAACCCTATCCGACCCTCCATGGGGAAGAACAGACAAGAAACCCCTAATGGAGGGATTCCTTTCTTTTCGCGAGCACGATCCTTGTAACAATTGAGTACTTAGGTCTATGTTACATTTATGACTACATAATATACTATTACAGGATGTTTTGTGTGTCGTTGAGCAGAGCGACATCAGACCATGGGGATTTATCATTTATATAATCATTTACAGTGTAATAAGCTTTACTTACCAGACCCTTCTTTATGTATGACTTGAATTTTTGGGTCGGAAGCTTCGTTGCTTGTTCAGGAAGTTTATTATAAAAGTTTACACAATTTCCCATAAAAGATCCGTTGACTTTTTGCAATCGGAATCTTGGAATGTTTAATTTATTTTTGTTTCTAGTGTTCTTGGTATGAACATCACTTTTTTTCTCAAAACTAGATATGTTTTTATGAACATATAATAAATTTTCATATATATACTGTGATGACACTGTAAGGACATTTATTTCTTTGAATTTTTCTTTCAGAGAGTCCCTTGATTTCATTTTATAAATTGAACGTATAGCTCTCTTTTGTAAAACAAATATGGCATGGATATCTGCTGCTTTCCCCCAAAGCAGGATACCGTATGTCATAACACTATGAAAGTAACTAAAATAAACTAACCTAGCAGTAACTTCATCCGTTAGCTGTCTTATTCTACGTACCGCGAATGCGGCTGAACTAAGTCTGGAGGCAAGTGCTGCGATTTGATCACCCCACTGTAGCTTTGCATCTATAGTTAAACCCAAAAACACAGTGGAACCAACAAGATTAAGCACTTCTCCATTTATTTGTATATTAGCCGACATTTGCTTCACATTTGGCAAAGTGAATTTAATGCACTTAGTTTTGTTAGAATTGAGTAAAAGATTGTTCGATATGAACCAATCTAAAACTTTAGATAGTGACGCATTTACACTATCGTAATTATCTTTATATCTGTCAACTTTAAATAAAAGAGAAGTGTCATCAGCAAAAAGGACTATATCACACAAAGTATTCACAAAAAAAGGGAGGTCGTTGACATAAACTAGAAACAAAAACGGGCCCAGTATTGAACCTTGCGGCACACCCATGTCAATAGCGGAACCTGTAGACCTTTCACCGCCAATGGCAACTTTTTGGATTCTGTTTGATAGATATGACTGTACAAGGTCAATCGCTTTATTTTGGATACCGTAATGTTTGAGCTTGCAAATCAAGATAGAGTGATCTACACAATCAAAAGCTTTGGAAAGATCACAGAATACACCGATTGCATCTTGTGATTTCTCCCAAGCTTCAAAGATGTGCTTTAAAAGCATTACACCAGCATCAATCGTGGACCGACCTTTGGTAAATCCAAACTGATTACTATGAAATAAGGTATTTCTATTAAAATGTGTTAATAATTGCTCTAAGATTATTTTTTCAAATATTTTACTCAAAGTTGGTAATACCGATATCGGTCTATAATTAGCTGGGTCTTTGTGATTCCCAGATTTAAATAAAGGAATCAATTTACTGTGCTTCATCAGCTCAGGAAAGACTCCATCGTCAATACATTTATTAAATATGTAAGCTAGACATGGAGCAATATCAGTAACTACTGAACATAGAACTTTCGTGGATATTCCCCAGAGGTCTTCGGTATTTTTGATATTAAGTGATTTAAATGTTTTTGAAATTATGGCTGTGTTTATATACCTAAAATTGAATATAACATCACTTTTTGTTACACAGGATTCTAATAAAGATCCAGCTCCACAAACAGAAGACTTCAATGACTGAGTAACTATCTTAGGTATGCTAGAGAAATAACTATTAAATGCCTCAGCAACATCAGTTTCATTTGTAAGAGTTTTACCATCAATAATTAAATTAATCTTATTGTCCCGTGTCTTAAATTTACCTGTTTCATTGTTTATAATTTTCCAGGTCGCTTTAATTTTATTTTTTGAACTTTTAATTTTATTGTTTAAATATAAAGATTTGGCAACATGACAGACATTTTTGAAAATTTTAGAGTAATTTTTTACCATCAAAATGAAAGAATCGTCATGCAGCATGTACTGCTTTGCAGCATACAGTTCATATAATTTATTTCTACTTTTATATATACCAGATGTGGCCCAGTCATCGAAACTAACTCCCGATCTGAATTTACATGTTTTCATTTTAAATACCTCTTTATGCTCATTATTTATCATATTTGACAAGGCGGTGAAAAGTTCGTTCGGGTCTTCAATGCACGGAAATTGTGTCATTCGTAGCTCAATGTTACCCTGGAACCGTTTGATGCGGCTCTCAGTGATAGGCCTGTATGTAAATTCTCTAGGATTCGTAACAAATTTTGAAGCAAACATAGCACTCTGGCCATAGTGGTCTGAGCTTAAGTTCATAATTATTGATTTACTGATGGAATTACAATTACAGAATATATTGTCTAGACAGGTAGACGACGACAAAGTTACTCTCGTAGGTTCTCTAAAAATATTGTTTAAGTTATAGCTCTTAAATAAATTTAGTAATCTCCCAGACAGAACAGAAGATTCATTCAACATATCTACATTAAAATCTCCACAGACAATTACATTTTTACTAGTCACTGTCTTTATTAATATATCCTCCATGACAGATTCAAATACTGTAAAGTCAGCACCGGGGGGTCGGTAAACGCACACAACGATATGCCGCTCCAGCTCAACACACGACACCTCAATAGTTCTCTCTATCGAGAGATTTGCAATATCTTTTCGCTCCTTATTTTTTATAGTATTTTTAACAATAATCAGTGAGCCTCCATGTATGGCTTTTTTTCTTTTGAAAGAACTGACAACATTATAATTTAAATAATAGGGGAGCAGATCCAAATATTTGACCCAATGTTCAGAAATACACATAATATCTACTTTGAAAAATGTCAAAAACAGTTCTAATTCTAATATTTTGCTGGAAAGACCCTGTATATTTTGGTGAACTACATGTAAGAGGGCACTGGGCTTTTCCGCTGTCGAATTAGTCAGTTTAAATTATTAACTGACTCATTTTCTATACCCTGATTAGTATTACTACTAACAACGGGGTCGTCACTAACTAACTGAGTTATAATATTTATAACCGAATTAAAAACATTATATGCTAACAATTTAGCAATCATCATTTTCCTACGCCTACTTAGATACATTGTATCTCTAGTCAAATAAAATTTACTAATAAAACTATTAGTATCAAAAAATAATACATTGCTATGACGGCATGTCATATTATACATTAACATATTTAATTTGTAAACCATTTCCAATGTCACTTGACTTGAAGAGTAAGAGTATGGAAATGCACATAAAATTAATTTACCTAAACCTAAATCTGCCTTTTCTAATAGGGCGTCAACAAACTTCAACAAATCTGCTCGCTTGACAAAGGTACTGTCCCCTAACTGAACAATCAAAGTGGTGTTCCCATCAAACGAGTCATTATTTATGCCATTTAAAATTTTTTGAAGTGGGGCATTTGGATAGCAATTATTAGTTACCACCTGACCTAGCTGGTCACCAAGCAACAATCCCATTCCTATACCTATCTTGTCAGAATACAATATTGTTTTCCTAGTTGCCACATCATTTGTCAGTTTACTAATTTGGGGCCCCTCTTTGTGGAGCAGCTGTCTAGAATCAGCTGCAGCCACAACGTGGCTGCCCTCATCAGGGATAAGTAGAGGTGTTGCTGGTGTCAGTGAGACAGGGACGAAGGTCTGCTGATCTGAAGTTGGCTGGTCTGTCTGCGAACTAGTATTACGTACTTGAATATATATACTACTGTTATTAGCATATAGTGATTCTATTTGCTTTACGCTATTAGCAAGGTCATGTTCAGCCCGCTTATACTTATGAGAAATGTCATGAAGTGACTTTTCAAGGTATAATATTTTATCAGACATGTATTCCATATCCTTCGTATTGCGTCCTAATAAATTATAACATGAATTTAATTGTTCACCTAAATTAATTTTCTCCTTAGTTAATTTTACATTACTAATAACATTTTTCTTTTGCTTCAGAGCCCTTTGCGTTTTCTTTATGTAGTGATTAAGTTTTACATATTTTTTTATTCTGTTGCTACCCATTATTTGGGGATTTTTACAATTAGGTGTTGACAGATCTATTATAGGAATATTAAGCTCTGCACTCAAGGAAATATTATTAAATCTACAGTTACAATGTGAGGCCTTGCTTGTTTCATTTAGTTCTAATTTGTTTTCACATTCAAAAAGCTCCTGCTTTAAATCCCTTATTTGTTGAAGTGCCAGTTCATAAACTTGGAAGCAGTTGTCAACGGAAGCTAGCTTTTGTTGAAGGTCATCCCGCTGACTGCATACATTTTCATATTCTGTGTCCAGGTTAGCGAGATGACTCTTGAGTGTTGTGTTGGTATTGATGATCTTTAGCATCTCACACTCACTATCTTCCCTTTCTTGCAGTAGCTGACTTTGGAGCTCCTTGGCTTCTTTTAGGTCCCGGGTGGCTGCTTTCAGCTTAGCATCCAAATCACATGCTCTGCGGGACATCATCTTTATTGGTAAACTGAAACACGTTGAGTGAAGTTAAGTGTTGAAAGATAGTTAAGGTCACAATAGAAAAGGATCAAAAATATTAAGCTAAAATTGGATGGAGACAGTTTAGAATAATAAGAATGATAAAAAAGTTAGAAAATGAAAAATAAAAACACTTCACTCAGTTGCTATTCAGTAAGTAGTTAATTTCTTAGATTCAAAGTAATAGAGATAATTTATATTTATGTAATCCTAAGTTATCAGTGTGGTTTATTTTTTAATAACAAATATAATTTAAACAAATTTTAACCAGTCAATATATGTGGAGTTGAATTTGTTATAGTTGTGTTTATTGTATAGGTTATGTGTGAGGCGATTTGTTTAGTCTGCAACCCTCATTTCCACATTTATTTGTCAAATGGAGAGAGACAATAACGGCACCTTTGTGTGATGTGTGACGTAGCTCAGCAAGTGAGCTAGGTGTAGTATTGGTGAAATTGTTTAGTTAGCGTATGAGTATTTTGTTAAATAATACAATACTCCCCTTGTTTTGATTGCAGTTGACGATAAGGCCACAATTACATCACATTAGCAGGGTTTATTTGATATCCGTTGATCAGTAATCGAACTCCTTTGAATCTGACAGTAAGCTGGCGCATCGGCGGCGTCACAAATTTCAGTGTTGTTTTTTGTCACAAGTTCGTGTTATTTCACAAGTATTTTTAACCACACACTTTATTTATACTATTCTTACACAAATTATAACTATCACTATATCAAACTACGCTTTTATACATAAAAAATAAGAAAAATTAAACGAGCAGTTAATTCACACGTCTGTCAGTCGGTGTTGCCACAAGGCCAAAAAAAGAAGAAAAAAAGAAGAAGAATACATACATATCATATACATATATCAACACCCAGAAACAGAACAAACATCTCCATTCGTCACACATAATGTTTGTCCTGTGGGAATCGAACCCACGATCTACAGCGCAGAAGGCAGGGTTACTACCCAACTGAGCTGTGTGGCCAATCGAATCTTACGGTTGTTCATATAAAATGTCAATAAACTTTATTTTCAGATTTCAGATTTCAGATTTTTATTGTTTGGCCAAATAACATTGGATGCTATAACAAGGCAAGTCATATTATACATTTGTTACTTATAATTAGTTAAAAATAATTTCTCATTTGGATAGTTGAGTCTGTGGAAAAAGTATAAGACATGAGTCCGTAGAGTGACGCCATAAAAACCGTTCTGAGTTTGTTCAGCGTATAATTGATTCAGCTCGTCCATCCGGCAAAAACATGCTAATGTACATTAAAGATGTTCTTAGCAATGTTCAGGCTACAAATAATTAAACTTACTACAGATGGTACCTCCTGTCATTATCGCTTAGCCGAGTCGCGAGAGATACATTTGATAAGCGCGAGTCGTCACAGTATACTGAAGGATTCCTGTGACCTGGGCAGTGTAGCCAAGAGTTATTCTTAAGTTATATTTCTGTCAATATTTTTTTAATGTAAGTTAGTGACGTTACGAGCTGACGGCCCACCTGATGTTAAGTGGTAACCGCCACCCATAGACAACAGCAATACGACTCAAGTTCTCTTCACCAAAGTACGAGATGACTCATGTCGCATTGCGTTGTGTCCATCACCTCGAGACGGGGATGTTACGTCTCGTGCGGCTGCAATTTCCCCGGCACCCACTACCTTCCACCGGAACGCAGCAACACGAGTGCATCACTGCTTGGCGGCAGATTATCAGGTGTGGTGGCAGTACTTCTCCGGGCGAACTTAGCACAAGTTCTACTGCTACGAGATGTGTATTTAATATGCAGTTCCTCGAATACTTTAAATGATACATCATATATATGTAATAAATAAATTGGTCGAATTCAAATCTACACTTAAGAGTTAGGCACATCTACGTCAAATTTGTTTGTAGAAGCTAATCGTTATTTTGTTTTGACATATAGATATCATTAGCGTTCGTTCGCAAGCAAAGTGGTTCTAAATGCGATTATTATACTTACTTGTTATACAAAAAACAAAAAAAATAATATCAATACAGTTTCTTTTAAAGTTTAAATCGAATATAATGTAATAATAGTTATTCTCCACACTCGCAGAGAGCCGTGGTTAAACTAATAGTTTTCATATTTAATACGGAACCTTAAAAACCACGCAAACTTATTCTTGATCGGTAAAGTCATTGGGTGCCATACTGGTATTTCGCACCGTACTATATCTACTACATTGTTTTTTTTTTTACATTATTTAGTTTCGGATTGAGCCTACGGCCCACCTGGTGTTAAGTGGTAACCTCTGCCCATAACAATCGATGCGGCTTGGGTCCTCCCCTACTAGATACGACAAGACCCAAATCGCATCGTATGCGCTCGTAACTGTGATATATGAAGGTGGAATGTCTCATGTGCCTGTAATTTCACCGGCAACCACACCTTTCAAACAGTAACGCGAATACGTCACTGCTTGGCGGCAGAAATGGGCATGGTGGGAGTACTCCCCCGGACGAACTCGGCGTGAGTTCTACTGCTCTTACTTGGCGTGAATTCTACTACTCTTATGTATGACTAGCTGTTGCCCGCGACTTCGTCCGCGTGGAATTCGATTTTATCACGCACCCCTATTTTACCCCTCGGAAAAGTAGCCTAAGTTACTCCTTGTTACATCAGCTATCTGCCAGTGAAAGTCCCGTCAAAATCGGTCCAGCCATTTCAGAGATTAGCCGGAACAGACAGACATACAGACAAAAATGGTTAAATATGTTGTTTTGGTATAATATGTACCGTGTATACATACATATGCACTTGTATAGATAGTTACCCTATCGGAGCACTAGGTAATGTTTACTGTTACAATGACATTATTCATACAAGAAGACATATCTGTTAGGTGTGGCAAACATAAACAACGCTCGGGCAACGTAATCACGCGAAATAATCTATTCAACGCTGGCGTACCGAAATTAATATGTTTGCAAACATTGCCGGCGGAATCTATTAGAGACAGAAAAATACTCAATTACACTTGTCAGATGTTTGATCTGACTGTCAGACATGCGCAGTATTCACTCAGGGTGATGTGTTTGTTGATGTGTCTGTCTGTTTGCCGGGAAAGATGCGGGCCTTTTGTCAGCTTTTTACGTTAGAATTTCTATTTAGAAACGGGAAGGGGCTATGTAACAATTGGGAAAAGACGACTATTTTGATGAATATCTTTTCACTTTATCTTAACACAAGCCAGTGTGTCAGATATGTTTGTGTGTGTTGTCCTCCGTTAATAAATACACTTACATCGGTATGATCATATATGCGAGAATTGGGGGCATAAATTGTAAATTGAGGCAGCTGTTCCAAGTTTTGATTATATTCACTGATATACATTAAAAATAAACGCTTTTATTGGAAAATCGGGTCTCACAAAAAAGTATGTACAATACGATAAACATTTTGTGCAAATAAATTGTTAAACTTTGAACTAGAGCTACGCAGTTATCAGACAAACCTAACTTGGAAGCCCACCGACGCGACGTAGCTAAGCTTGTGTGGGATTCCAAAATACGAGCTTTTGTATTTACTAATTATTATAACTGACGTGAAAACGAGAGGAGAGTAATGAGGGGTAAGCCCGCCCGCGCCGACAGGAAACCTCTCCGTCAGGATTAAACTGTTCCATAGCGATACCAACTTTACATATTTCACAAAACATTTAAATTTTAAATTAGACACGATTTGTGGATGAACATAAAAGTTTTATGACGAAAATACTAAATATTCTTTTACGTCTAGACTTTAAATTATTTTAATTCATGACAAATTAGAAACGTTATATGCGAAAGTATATACGGGCTTGTAGAAGGGTCTACGAGAAGGTACAAACTATAAAGTATCAAAATATTCAAAAATGCTCATTACGCTATTAAATAAACCCGCGCATCTGTGCGCCATAGTGATATTTGCTTATTTAATTAGTTTTAGCATTTACCTTCGTACGGAGCCACGAGTTGGGCACGTTACCAGGAAGGTAATTGCAAATGTTCTTGCGGTAGGTCGTGACGTGAGGAAGCGAGTCTGACATTGGATCGCTCAGGGTATGTGTGACAAATAGGTAAATTACTATATACCTAATTATAATATATGCGTTATACATTATTTTTCTTCGTAAGAACTATTCCATCTCATAACTCCGAGACTGAACACTCGACCATGGGATAAGTATACTCTGACCTACTTGAAAGTGTATGTGGCCTTTAAACATGTGGTATATATACCTATCTACCCAGAGGGAGGTATGTACATAATCAACATTAAAATATATCATCATGTGTTAATCACACACAACAATTGGGTCTAGTGGTACTGACCGCGAGTTTCAATCCGAAGGTCGCCGGTTCAAATCCTAACGTGCACCTATGAGTTTTTCGATTGAAAGATTTACGTGCGCAATACCACGTCCTCAAAACGGTGAAGGAAAACATCGAGGAAACCGACATGTCCTAGATCTAAAAATTCGAAGACATGTGTCAATTGCACGAAAGGAGCCTCTTTGAGGCGCACTTAAAATTCTTTCACCACACTCGTTCGAGAGAAACAGTGACTCGAATAGAAGAAGACAACAACAATATCGCTCACACGCCGGAACTAGAACTCCCAGCGTCGCAACCGGCGCGGCGCGGCGCGGCGCAGGCGATGGCAAGGTGTACCCAGATACATAACAAACATATACTCATGTTACATATGTAACTTGACCCTTTAGTCACGCAAAAATAGTCGTACAGGCAGTTTGTTATACAAATGCCTAAACGAGAACGCTGTGAGGTATTTGCAAGCGTTAATATTCACATCTGACGCTCACCGGTCAAAACTTTGTCCAAAACTCGTCTAGAGATGTATGTTATAGATTCCGGCGAAGTCCTGCCCTGCACAATGGAATGCCCCGACCTTACGCAAGCGGCATCCACGAGGTCTCATTTGGAGAGGGGTCGCGACCTAACAAAAACCCTCCATCTTATTATGTTTGGTTTGAGCGATGTTCAAAACGTTTGAATAAATTTGTCGAGAAAAAGGTTTCAATAAAAACTTACTGGACAAGTCTTTAGATGGATATAAATATGTGCCACGGTCTTGTGAAGTAGGTTCTGGATGATAATGGTAAGGCCGTTACCGGGCGGTGACGGCGCGGCGGCGTGGCGACGCCAAAGACAAGCGGTTTACGTATTTGAAGGAGTAACGGGACGAGCAGATGGCTTACCGGACTTTGAGCGGTATTTCCTCTCGCCGTAACAACATCAACGCAACATAGCTCATATCGACGCATAGTAATGAAGTCACTTTGAACTTCACAACGTCACTGAATGTTGAGATGGTTCTCGTTCTCGGATCTCAGAGTAACGGTAAAATTACAGGCATTCGCAGCTTGCTACTTCACAGCAATGAGATTCTGGTTGGCGGCAGAATAGTCTAGAGATAGTGCTTCCCCGGACGAACTTGCACAAGTTCTACTGCCTGTATATATCTAGAACCAGGCGAACCCACATATCCTTTAAATAAATATTGGTGGACATTTCACACAGCGCCGTCTAGCCCCAAAGTAAGCTAGCATAGCTTGTATCATGGGAACCACACAACTGATATAATACTTAAATACTTCATTGTAAATCATACATAAAAATATATCAACACCCAGACACAGAACAAACATCTATGTTCGTCACACAAATGTTTGTCCTAGGTTGGAATAGAACCCACGACCTACAGCGCAGAAAGCAGGGTTACTACCAACTGAGCTGTGAGGCCAGTCAATGCCTTTGACTCTACCGCTGGTGCTGGCTAGTTGGAACCAGCCAGTTCCGCTTCGCTCACCGCTGTAGAAACACCCTGAGGTCCAAAATCCTGAACTCCAAATTTCCAGCGTTCCGGACAAAGTATAGAATTAATAAATAAATAATTCGAAACTGAACATCTGTCTATCTGTTACAAGTTGAAATTTTCAAGGGCAGTTAGTATTTCAACTTAGTAATTAAATATTATTCATCAAATGGAATCGGAGATATTTGTAGTCTGAACTTTAATAGGTACTATTCAATAAGGCCTACCCAGTTTGTTCTTCTTCAAAATGAAGTTTTAATTCTTGATTAACGTATAATTTAAGTGGTTACTAGAATTTTCAGCTAGTACTTGAGTAAATTACTAACTAATCAATAACATCCTTATAGTAAGCGTATTTCATAATTTACCCTGGAGCCGGTCCGTGGTAATAGTTTCAGGACAAACATTTGTGTGACGAACATTGGTGTTTGTTCTGTGTCTGGGTGTTGATATGTATTATATGTATGTATTTACAAAAACAAGTATTTTATGTATTATATCAGTTGTCTGGTTCCCATGATACAAGCTATTTACTTAGCTTAGTTTGGGGCTAGATGACGCTGTGTGAAATGTCCACCAATATTTATTATTATTATTATTATTATATTCTACATGTATAACAATTCATAACAACACATGTGTTTACTTACCTGCTTATTGGTACTGAAATAAAATCGCCATGTTCCGATTCATTTCCAATAGTTGGTTCCAGGCTGCCGCCCGCCCGCCCTCGCTCGCGCCCGCTCGATTCAATTGTCAGTGGATAGCCAGTGAAAGAAACAAACATCGCTTTTCCGCTTTACTAAAGCTGTAACGATCTCATGGAGCGCAGTTCGCAAGAAACACATTCTAATCGTGTAAGTTACATAAACTTACAAACAATTATTGATATAAAATGCCCTAGCACTCACGCTTATTATATACTAGCTTTTGCCCGATTTCGTTCGCTTGGAGTTCGGTTTTACCAATACTTAGTGTTCCACGCAAGCCTCAATGTCTCACCAATGTTATTTACAGTTCCTTATTTGAAAAAAATATCATCTATTATCTTATCTACGAGATTAGAGTCAGCACTGATAATAGTTGAAGATCTTGATGCCTGGAGCTTTCTTTATATACTATTATATAATATTAGCAGGTTTTATGAGATTTTGTTTAAATCCAGCCACTAACATCAGATTCGTTCAGCTATGTCACGAGCGGTCCTTCGCGTCGACTCGGTAACTGCGCATCTCTGTATGTATTACATATACAAGTTTTTTATTGTGAGAATTTTACTCGTTAGACGCACGTTTCTCAGGAATGTGCAAGGCTGACGGGCCCCCGAACTAAATCTTTGGGTGTCAGTTTGAACGACATTAATTTCGAATGTCTGATATTTGATGGGTGTAATCTCAGCAAATATTGAACTAAACTAATTTTAGTTTCTAAGATGCTGAGACAGACCACAGACTGAATTTACAACTGTCTAACAAAATTTAGTATTGCGCCCTGTCTCAGTCATATTTTAATAGTAAATATTGCGATTAAAATTGTCTTCGGTTGCCTCACAGACACCCTGTTTGTCAGATTATTATTTGACACTTACAATTATGAGAAGAATATTTTGTTACTATGTTTTTTAGTTAGTTGAAGTCACTCAAATACATCATTACATTATTTAGAAATGTAAAACATCAAAAGCATAAAAAGCGGTTATTTTAATATTACAAACAGACACACCAATTTTATTTATTGTCTTGATAAGTAAATTGCGCCCGAGAGAAGCCAGTAATCGCTAGTAATAAATAAATTCCTATTTATTTTAACCCGCAATACAGAGTTTTTCGGACAAATCTCATCAGTTTAATTAGGTTTCTAACTACATACTGAGTAGTTGCGCAACTAAGTTGCCTTACTTCAACATCGCTTTGTTTGAGCCTTCCTCGTATGTTCCGAACAATCTGTGGACGCGGCCGGCTGTTGTCTCATTGTCGTCTGAACTTTAGCTCAAGGCGCGTATTCTAAGATAAATGTCGTTCACGACATGCCATCGCATCTCTACGACTAGTTTGCATCAGTGTCCGGTGTTTGTTGGTCTCATTTTTTAGGTTTTTGGGTAATTTCCTAGCTATTTTCATTGAAGCCTTTTGAGTAATTAAAACATTACACTAAAAGAGTAATTAGTTAATTAATTACTTTCATTATATCATTCCATTATCTTATAAATTAATAACATTTCAGCTTAAAAATATCTTTTTAAAGTATCCACCAATGGGATATTTTTTAAATTGGATGTCGAAGGACAATATTTATATTTTTCGACTGTCGTTTTAAGTTAAAAGCACTTACATAAGAAAGTGACGATTAAGCATTATTATTATTATAAGTTTTGGTGCTTGTTTAGACTTTCCCCGATCCTTCATTGGAAGGAAGAAACAACGACAGGTTCCTGTATCAGCATAGCACTGAACATACTGAAAAAAGTGCAGCGCTGGATTTCAGACAGGGCCCAGAGGTGAGGTCTCGGACATAGCCCATAAAAATACTCAATCGAGAACTAAAGATACCATATTTCATAAGATAGTACCTAATTATGATAAAACTAAATAATTATATACATTTTGTCATGCCATGTACTGAAATTACATACAAAAGCTACGAGCTAAGAAATGGATCACAAGTGTTGTGGTTTCTTTGCGAAGATTGCGAGATTATTCCCGGAATCATCCCCTTGATGTAATAATGCTACGCGACGCCAATATTAATACTTCTTGTCTACTTTGATTCCTTTTTGAGTACTTACGTAGATCTGTGTTTACTTTGGGAAGATAACTCACCTCGCTTGAGCTTCGAAATGGGGGTTGAATAAACTGCTGGAATTAACATCAGGCTGAGAATAATAAACGCGTGGATGATTAGTTAGTTAGTATAAACAAATGCCTTCCTCACTGGTAAGACTAGGTACTACCTAGTCGTCTCACTGCCACTCTCAAACCAGTGATGGTGATAAGATTCGAGGGCAATGCGACTCAAAGAGGCTCCTTTATGCACTCACCTATTAACTGACTGACTAATAACTGACACGCCAGAAATTTTCATAAATGGAGATTGTGTACACAAAAACAAGTTTATCATCTATACAAATAAATAAATTGGAGTGTCTGTTTGTAATATTAAAATAACCGCTTTTTACTAATTGCACATGGGTGTATACACGGTACATATACCAAAACATTTTTTTTTTAATTTCTGTCTGTCTGTTTGTTCCGGCTAATCTTTGAAACTGGCTGGACCGATTTTGACGGGACTTTAGCTGGTGGATAGCTGATGTAACAAGGAGTAACTTAGGCTACTTTTCTGAGGGGTAAAATAGGGGTGCGTGATAAAACCGAATTCCACGCGAAGTCGCGGGCAACAGCTAGTTTTCAATAAAATGTGTATATTATCAATAGTCGGTTTCTTGTTGAGCTGCCGACTCGCCCCTCGCCCGGAGAGGCCCCGCTCCGGTCCGGTCACTGACCGCGCGCACATCATATAAAAATGTTAGGAACCGACACCTACTTAGTTAGGTAGGTGCAGTAGGCGGCCACTAGGCACTCGATTACGTAAACAGACATGATTACCGTTTTTTTATATATATTTTCGTCCTGTCCGCCAATGTCAGTATATAACACACCTTTAAAAATAATTTAGAGGTTTCAGCATATTTTTAATCAGGATAGTCTTTGTTGATATACGCTTTAAAAGTAATAAAAAATGTGTCCATTCTAATTTTTCAATTACGCAGTGAGTTTTGGCGAATTTGTGGTAATAAAATAAGTAGTATAATAATGTAGAACTATGTTAGGTATGTGTAGGAGCTATCACTAGGTACCACGCTGTGATACTGAAATCAAAAACCTAGGTACCTAGGTAGGTCCATATTGTGCCGATGCGTATTCTTATGAAATATTTGTTAGTAAACTGTGTAGTTACTCGTATCTACTTAATTATACACCTATGTACCTACTAGGTACACATGATTGCATGAATTACGCGCATTATTTTACATAGCGTGTTCCCACCTAATATTTTCAAAGCCATGGGTATATAGACATACTATTTATGACGACAATTATTGATCACATTGTGTATACCTACTAATTAAATAAATAAACAATAAATAAATATTGGTGGACATTTCACACAGCGCCATCTAGCCCCAAACTAAGCTAAGCATGGGAATCAGACAACTGATATACAAACATACTAATTGTACTTGTATTGTAGATACCGAGTAGCTAGCTGGCCAACTAATAATTAATGTATGGTATTCCTAACGTGGTGTACGGTGTGCGGGCGACCTTGCGTGCGTACTACAATTGTAAGGTTAGGCAGAGCCGGAGAGTTGCACCTAACCGGGCTATTTATAACGGCTGGACCGTAGTCAAATCGAAGTATAAATAGCCCGGTTACGCTACCCTGTTCCACTCGTTTCTAGCGCCGCGTACGAGTAGCATACGTAGCCCTGGAAAGGAGTAGGATAGGGCGCGACTGTCCCCCCCCCCCCCCTCACATAACTTATGTCTACATTCTGTCTTCAAAGCATGCTTACTATTTTTACTACAGTAAAAATATAGACAGTCATTTTGGAAGATAAATTTTACATTATTTATCTCATTCTTTATGTATAGATGTAATAGTAAGTACGATACGCAATGTCACCCATGTACAAAATGGAACCGTTTCGTTCGAGATTATCTCGAATTTGTCCAATGATATTTTATATGCTGATTATCACTTGTACTCGAGAATAAAGACCCTAGATGCAGATAGAAAAGATATTGAAAACGAATAATAATAAAAAAAAAATTACAGCTTTGTGTAAATATTTCAAAACAATTTAGTACTCACTTAAGTGAAAGAACCTTACATTAATAATTAGATAACTCATCTAATTATAATCTTCTCAAACATTACAATTAATTATGTGCTTTATAAAATGTATACCATCTCACGTACCTGCACAGTTTTACAATAAATTTATTTTTATTGTGATGAAGTGATGCTTGAGATAATGTTTCTCGAGTTAAAGTAGGAAATCTGAAATGTAATGGCGGATTGTTTGTTTGGGATAAGTTTATTCTGCGCTCCAGTTTGGTAACTGAAAAGTATTTGTTTATCTTAGACGAAATTCTCAAGGACGTATTGAGGTTGTTCTTCAGATCTAGGGACCTATAACTCAAGCAGACTCGTTTTGTATTTTTTTATGTTTGTGGCGATGGAACGAGCTGACGGCCCACCTGATGTTGAGTGGTAACCGCCGCCCATAGACAACAGCAATAAGACTCGAGTCCTCTCAACCAAAGTACGAGATGACTCAAGCCGCATTACGTTGCCGCATTGTCAAAGTCAAAGTCAAAGTCAAAAACTTTATTTCCATAGAATTCATAAAGAAATGGCTTGGAAACGTCAATATTCAAAACATAAGGTCACGCGTACTTATCGATAAGTTTGATGCCTGTTCAAACCCTATCCGACCCTCCATGGTGAAGAATCAGCAATCCATCAGCAATATTTAAGTTTGAGGTGTATTTTCGTTTTGTTAGGATCGGCCAGTGGAGTGGCGTGTCGTTATAGCGTAACGCGCGGGTAACGGGATAAGTTGCTGTTTCTAAAACCTTTCATTACAATGATTTATTGGAATTTAATGGCTGGCAAGCAGAGTCACATTTGAGTGAATATTCCCGGAAGACGGATAGAAAACGAAAAAACCTTCATCTCCTCACACGCGAACCATATCTGATAATAACAACAATACATTTTGAACTAGAAGTTTGAGAATTACATACGTAGATTCACACCTTTATCCCTGAAGGAATAGGCAGAGGTCCAATGAGCTGCTTTTCACCTTGTGAGCTACACTATCTCGGAAACGTAGACGTGACGAGAGGTAAGCCAGTCGCCGCCTTTGTTTCCTCACGAATAACTCAGCTGACACTTTTTCCAGTAACTCATTCGTCAATAACGCGACAACCAGGACAAATCTTATACCAACGAAATTTGCGACAAGTCCGGGAGAGAATAAGTGATTTAAAATTTGAGTTTATTGTTTATTTTTATATAATACATAACGTATTTAACATATACATCACACACGTAATCTGAATTGAAAAAGAAAATCAGATATATTTTTATTTATTATACACATTATGCGTGATGACTAAAACACTAGGCTCACCGGTATATTTGCCGGTAACAGCCACAGCGCTGATTTTCAGCTGTGACAATCGATTTTGGGACTATATTTCAGAAACTTTTTGATTTGCTTATCCAATTAAATAAGTATCGTAACTGTAGCTCCCGATTAAAGGCACACTACAAATATCAGAATGTTACCATTAAAACCGAAGAGGGTTTGATAATTAATGAAGCCTTGGTCAGACGGTCGAGGAAACCTGATCGGAGCCAGCACACAGATATGTTACGCATTGATATGATAATCACTTAGTTAAGGGAAAATTATTCGCAATATTGTGAGTTTCATCGTAATGCCAGACAAGGACAAAAATTCACATCTTTGCCAAAAAATGCTACCCGATATTGAAGAGCAAATTTGCGATGTAGTTAGATCTAGGTTTTGGTAGCAGTAGAACTTATTTCGTCCAGGGAAGTACTGCCACCATACTCATTTCTGCCGCCATAACGCAAAGAGTTGGAATGTCTCATGTGCCTGTAATTTCACCGGCAACCACACCTTTCAAACCGGAACGCAGTTACGCGAACGCGTTACTATTTGGCGGCAGAAATTGGCATGGTGGTAGTACTTCCCCGGACGAATTTGGCGAGAGTTCTGCTGCTCTTAAGGGGTCGAGAATAGAAGTTTCGAGTCAAAGGTCAAATCGAATTAAGACATAGATAACATATTGGGATATTATTAAAATATTCCTTCTAAAACGTAACACTTAAAAGTTAAATATGTAGTATGTGGTCAGTAATTCATAATAATTAAATATTATTTCTTTTGTTAGCTATTAATATCAGTAATTTGTTATTATCACCCCGGGAGCATTTATGGAAAGTTGAAGAAGTTGAAAGTTGAAGTTGAAAACTATCCAAGATAATGAAATCATGAAGAAGCGTGCGACACCAAGATAAGAAGTAATAAGCATGACAAAATTATAGTCAACGAAATAAAAATACCAAATAAAATAAGTATAACAGCTATAACAGAGATTCTTTTTGTGGGTCTGTGACGTCATAAAACATTGTAAGATCCCAATAAATATATCCACATAAAGTTATCCTTGAAGTCACCTCTGTGAAGTAAACAAATTTGTATCACTGTGTGTGTGTAGTACCAGTTATAAATTTTGTAAAAAATAAATGAAAAATCTGCAAATTTTGATTTTTTTTATTCGATGTAGTTACGGAACGAGCCGATGGCCCACCTGGTGTTAAGTGTAACCTCGGCCCATAACAACCGATGCTCCTTGGGTCCTCCCGTATTAGTCATATTTAAATTACAGGCACATGAGACATTCCACCTACACGTCTCAGAGTTACGGACGCATACGATGCCACTTGGGTCTTGTCGTACCTAGTAGGGGAGGAAAGTCGCATCGGTTGTTATGGGCAGAGGGTACCCTTCCCAATGGAGGGTCGGATAGGGTTCGAACAGGCGTCAAACTTAGCGATAAGTACACGTGACCTTATGTTTTGAATATTATTGACGTTTCCAAGCCATTTATTTATGAATTCTATGGAAATAAAGTTTTTGACTTTGACATCAGATTGGCTGTCGGCTCGTTTCGCAACTGTAACACATAAAAAAAAGCCACTCTTAACTTGAAATCGCGTCATGGATAGCAATAACCACGCCAACATTGAATCTGTGAGTTACATACGATGTGGTACACACACACACACACACACACACACACACAAACACACACACACACGCACGCACACACGCTCGCACGTGCACGCACTCGCACGTGCACGCACTCGCACGCACACGCACACGCACATACGCACACGTGTAATTATCATCCCACGGTATATTTATCGGCGGTGCCTCATTCAGTAATTATGTTCGGATGCTTCGACTGTCCGTGTTGTAATTACGAACGCGCTTGGTAGCGCGTGCGCGCGCGCTCGCGTCACCACACCGTGAGGTGGTGAGGCCCCCGCTCACTCGCTCGCTACTCACTGAGGCCCGCTCGCTCGCAGACTTGTCAAGGTTGTTTTTCATCATCTATGACGGTGACGTAACGCATTTGGAAAACCACTGGTATTTATGTTTCCTTAATATATAGGTAGGTACAACAATATGGCATAATATTGTATGTATGTAGATAAATACATTTTCTTTTTAACCGACTTCAGAATAAGGGGGGAGATTATTAATTCGGACGTTTTTTAATGTGTTCGGGTATAACTCCTTACATAACTATAGCCTTCTAGCTTTTCTAGCCTATTAGCTCCTTACATACCGATTTGCAAAATGTTTTTTTCTTCGAAAGTGTTTTACACCGAAATGGTCCCATTTAAATTTCGCCAAAAACGATCAATTGTTTGGTGTTTCAATCAAAATAACTAGAAAAAAATATGTCATCCTAGTGGGAGATAACGAGGCATCATTCTCGTTCATGGATGAGATGGAGTCGGTTTTTTGCTTTAATTATAAAATATAATAATATAATATAAAAATAAATTACAACTATTTGTTGAAAATGAACGCGGAAACAGAGATAGAGAAAATAAAATATGTCACAGGGCGGAATCATAATAAAATAGCAGAACATATCAAAATACAATTCAATTCACACACTAACTATAAATTTATTACTTATCTTGATCCATAAAGTATTATAACAGAGGAATATACTCAAATCACTCATAATATAAAAATAACATCAAGAGTAAAAAAAAGTAATTGGGTTTCTATTGGTAAAAATTGGTATTCTACATATGGTTCATTACGGTGAGTGTGCGGCTGAATCGCACGATCTTATTCCCCCATCTCCATTCTACCACTTTGCATCCAGACGTACAGCATCGCGTCACCTTTTCTTGGTCCAATTACCTCACATCCGTACGAAGCGTTTTGCTTCCACTTTCATAATGCGGACAGCCCAAGAGTGGAACTCATTGCCTGCGTCTGTATTTCCCGAGGACTATAATCTGGAGGTCTTCAAGAGGAGAGTGAATAGGTATATTCTAGGCGCGCGTGTTACATCGTAGACCGCATCGTCACTTAACATCAGGTGAGATTGCGGTCAAGTGTTAGCCTATCGCAAATAAAAAAAAAGTTATGTCCGAATAAGGATGTCACGCTATGATGACTTTTGAATGAACAATTAAGTTTTAAATGAATTTAATAATGTACACTATAGTACTATATAGTATGCACATAAAAACAAATTGATCCAGTGCGTTCGCCGGTCAGCCACGCGACTCCATTTTCCGAGACTATTTCCGAAACATATTGTACTACGTGGAGTTCTAATTTTGTCCAACCCTTACGTAACACACTTGTTTGTTTGTTTGTTCACAGTTACAAGAGGGAGGGCAGGGCGCGGCTATTTTTGTAAATAAAATCTCGTCCATGAAATTACGTCACTTAAGTTTGTTTTCAATTTCTCAAGTTCGTATTTGAGTGGCGTTAAGTGATATTGAAGTTTCTCTGTGTTTCTGTCGTGTATAGACTGTTTGTCTGTTTGTTATAGCTGTGGGAAAATGCAGTTTGCTTATAATTTGTAATAAATACAAGTACTGGGTGGGAATCGAACCCACGACCTACAGCGCAGAAAGCAGGGTTACTACCAACTGAGCTATGCGGCCAGTCCGCTATATGTAATAATTATATAGTGCTAACACTAAAGTAAAACAGCAAATAATAAGTAAGGTTCCAAACTGAACTTGGCACTTTTTAAAATATTCATTTTTAAAAACTTCTCGCATGGGGTACAATGAATTAAATGTCCCATCATCGTACCATCAAACTGTAGCTACGTTCACACAACATAATACCCGCCCTTTGTTCCCCGATCAAATAACCCGGAAGCATCGATGGAAGGCATAAGGTCTCACTGTGTTGGTGAAATGAACGATGGCCGGCCTTGGGCCGCCCTTGGGGGCACAGCCTGCTCACCCCGGATCGATCCATCGCGGCCATGCTCACAGGGCACGCGATACTAACCATAACCTATTTACGAGTTATTCTAAGTTTTTGTACTCGGCCAACACATTTTCAAAGATGTCTATTATAAGTTTGACTGGCCTCATAGCTCAGTTGGGAGTAACCCTGCCTTCTGCGCTGTACGTCGTGGGGTCGATTCTCACCCATGATTTATATTTATTACAAATAATA
The DNA here is from genome assembly GCA_947359385.1 of Chesias legatella. Taxonomy (NCBI): domain Eukaryota; kingdom Metazoa; phylum Arthropoda; class Insecta; order Lepidoptera; family Geometridae; genus Chesias; species Chesias legatella. The sequence continues at coordinate 5,428,242 of OX375777.1, read as the reverse complement.
AGCAAACTGAATTTTCACCCCCTAGCACTATGAGAACTAGACAACTGATAGAATACTTATATACCTTTTTTTGTGTTAAATACATACTTATAATAGAGGTACATATTAACACCCAGACACAGAACGAACATCTATGTATATTCGTCACACAAATGTATGTTGTAATATATGTATGTATTTACAAAAAATAATATATTATATCAGTTGTCTAGTTCCCATGATACAAGCTGTGCTTAGCTTACTTTGGAGCTAGATGGCGCTGTGTGAAATGTCCACCAATCAAAAAACCCTGGACTCAAATCATTATTCTTCATTGTTCCCAAACCTAAGTAGGGAAATTTGATGTCGTTATTATGCGCAGAGAACACCGCTTACCGTCATGCGGGCCATCTGCTCGTCCCAGGCATACTACTGGCATAAAAATGGGAAAACTTCAGGGTTAATCGGAGGTTTAAGTAGTTTTAATATAAGTATACAGCCAAGCGCTAAGTCGGGCCTCAAGCGATTTGCATAGCAATTTACCTGTCAACTGACGTGTACAATATATGTTTGATAACACGGAGAGAGAACATTTCCCTCCCCAGGGAACGAGTTGGTAAATAGCTCGGAAACATCCTGCTCATCTATACAAATAAATAAAATTGGAGTGTCTGTTTGTAATATTAAAATAAACGCTTTTTACTAAGTTGCCCGCGACTTCGTTCGCGTGGTATTCGGTTTTATCACGCACCCCTATTTTACCCCTCGGAAAAGTAGCCTAAGTTACTCCTTTATTTTTGTTAGTTACGGCCTGATTCTGAATTACTATCCGGTATCCGGCCGGATAGTGCAAACAAGGCCGGATACCGGATAGTTACTGGATATCCGTTTCATCTCTAGTTTCAACCCAGTGCCAAAATTCTGCGATGGCGAAGTGTGTGTGGGACAGTAATCCTTCTACGTCTCACGAAATACGACCGGTAATATGAACGCTATGAATCACATCCGCCATCACAGTCGTGCCTACATATCTGAATGAATAATTAATAAGTATGCGAAAGCTCTTGAACAATGTTATTTTTATTATTACGCAACGAATATGCTTATGAATGGAGGATTCCAAGTAGCTATTGTTACTGCGAAACGTTACTGCTGTAGCTACGAGACCGTAATCCAAGTTGGAAGAAGCATTCCACTGACAGTGTCCCTTCCCTCACTTTATCAGAAAGGAGCCTGTTTGAGGCGCACTTTGATCCGTTCACGTTTTGTGTAAACATTGTAGAGAAAAAAGAATTAATTAGGCTTTTGTTGTGATAAAAGTGTATTTACTTACGTTTTTGCCTAATTATGTTTTCGTTATAAACCTAAGTATTTATTGTGACACTCTCAAATGCAAGCGCAGTACTGAACAAAAATGCACCGCGTCACGGGGTCAATCACCCGACGACGTTCACGTCAAGATGGGGAACCGGGAAAAAGGGCAACTATTCAGATTGCCTCTATTTATAATCATGAGTTAGTGATATGTAATATTATAGATCCTATTTCATTAACAACATACATATAACCTTAGCGGGGTACAAAAGCTTTGAACTTGGCTAAAAATGTAATCATTATTTTTATAAAATGGAAACCGCTCCCATTTATTTTTCAGGAAAACTCAATTATGCTGGAAAACATATTCGTCATTTCATTACAGGAATTTGTATATTCAAGGATTCAGATCAACAGTTTACCAAACAGTGTTTTTTCGGGTTTCCTTTGAAACTCCTTAGATTGCGAATGTGAAAATTCCTTATTACGCATTAGTCCTCGTAGGCCCTTGACCCCAAATTTCAAGTCTCTACAAAGAAATCTAGAATACTCCGAGCAAAATTTGCAATATGCTTGCATGTTGCTAGTGCATTCCATACTTGCATCTCATTCACACTACCGAGGTCCTCGAAGGATAGCTTAGGATCATTTCAATAAAATGATTATTCCGAAATAACGTTCTACCTAATTATATTGTTTGTTTTAGGGTACCTAGGTACAATACAACTGAGGCCTACAACTGAGTAGGTATCCATTCGTGTGAATGCGCACAAATCACCGAATAGTTGGTTGGGGAGTGTAAATCGATGCTTGACAAAGGTCCGGCCGCCGCCCTTGAATAATTGAACACCCGTCAGTTCGATAATTGTTTTATCTTATAGAAGAGGCGTAGTTTAGTTTACTGTTTGTGTGTTTGTGCTTCAAACATTACCCAATTTGGTTTCTGGGTATTTCAGTTTTGAGGTAGGTATGTAGGCGAGACTAGAACTATGTTCAAATTTCTTACATAATTGAGTGGTTTGCTATTGATATAAAACTAATTAATTGATATTTGCTTTGGTTACTTATAAGTATTCTAGACAGATGGAATATTCTGGAAATCATACAGCGCCTGTCCTACAAGCCCTGCTCGTTACTTCATCCACGTGGACTGAATCAAACGTCAATAAATAATAATATTGGTGGACAATTCACACAGCCCCAAACGAAGCATAGCTTGTACTATGGGAACCAACATATTATTATGTACTTATTTGTAAATACATACATTGCATTAAGAGTTCAAAGATCTAGTCCGAACTGTTTTCGTGACACAGCGAATTTTGGTTTTCCACTAAAACCCCCATTTCTGACCCCTTAGATCGGATATTCCGTAATTCCTTTAGTGCGCACCTAACACGTACCGACCATAAGAAAAACACCCTCCAAATTTCAAGATAACTAGCGGTTCAGGCTATGAGTTGTCTAAGTGTATGCAAGTCAGTCAGGGCGTAGACATACAAAGATTTGAACATTATTCATTCAGCTAAACGATTCGTTTCAATGCAAATCTAAAAAAACTACACCATATCGATTCTTACATTCCGGATATATTTGCTGCCGGCGAATAAAATCGTAATTTAAATGTAAACTGGCTATTCGTCATTCCTGTAAAGTATCCATGTTTACCCTTCCTGTACCTGATTTGTATTGTTGGGTTTAATTTTTTACTGGTAATCTCATTCGTGTTGCACAGGTATGTCAGTGATCAGGTGATTTACCTTGCCACGAGATAACTCGTGTAGGCTCCCTTACTCTCATTCAGTCCCTGAGGTATTCATGTCTTTTAAAAACAATTTATCGGTATTGATATATAGCACCTTTTAGCCAGGGTTAGGCTACTTTTTTATTAAACGTGTTATGTGAGTCGTTGCCCGCCTATTCAGAGAATTTGTGAAATTTCAGTTCAATATCTGTGATCGCATTTCATTTTGTTAGCTGACTCACGATTCTTTTTGTGTATTTCTAAGCTTCGGCCGCCTCACTTAAATATATCTCCTACAGATAATGCTTCAAGATTAAATACTTCTTACGTAAAAACGATTTAAACATGTATTCTACGACTTTACTGTTAGGTATAGTAGAGTATTGAAAGTGCTACCTGTCTCAAAATATTTAACCCACTATAATAATTGGCTACGAATATGTACGTACCTCCTGCCCGAAGCTAATACAACCAGAACTTGTTTCACTATCATCATTTGAAGGTGTATGAGAATGCAATGGTCTCGCTCGGGTCGACGACCGCTTGTGAATGCCCACTTTCGCTAGGCTATCTAGTTTTTCTAGACAATATTATCCGAGATTAATCTCTGACAAGTATTTGCCCGCAGTAAATATAATATCGAGTAGGAATTAATCATGAGAATCGAAGTGCTTCAATGCGACTTGGAACTGAAAGATGTCATCTGCGTTGTATGACTTACCGTGGTCTTAATCTTCTGGAAGAAATCCCACTAGTGGCTATTTACTATTGATTATGCCCGGTAGACATTAGATGGAATTAAATTTTCATAGAACATATTATTAAATGGTACAGAAACGCCAACAAAATAAATAAATATATACCCGTTCTTATTGCTAATTTTGGCCAAATCTGTGTTAAATGAGATAATTTGATCTACTTACCACTCACGTACTTCAAGGCTAAGTAAAATAATACAAGAGATAATTACTTAATTAATGAACTTTCTTCGTATTTATCAACGAATCTTATTACGGGAACTATAAAAGATTAATTAAATTAATTAAAATTAAGGATACACGTCTTTATGTGACCTAATAGTTACACCAATTTGGTACGGAGATGTTTTTACAAACGATTTTTCATATTAATTGGTAGGAATATCAAAACAAGTTTATAATTGCTCTACACTAAATATTACAGCTTTCCCGGAAACATAAAGAAAATTGTTTAAGATATAAAACATCAGAATAACTGAATCATTCATTGACTTATTAACAATTATTATATTGTGAAAAATTTGATTGACTGTGCTGAGGATTTGTTACTTAAATTATTAGATAACTGGAACTCTGTGTCAAAATAGTTTTCAAATAAATGTTGCTGATCCTTTAAAATTCTGATATATCAACGAATATGACAGCGATCATTTGGCGGATGTGATATATTGAACGAGGGTAGAGTTAAAAGTAGTCAATATTTTTTTATAATAATTGCGACCATTTCGAGTTCTTCCGCAGAAAACGGTGACCTGAAAGTTAAGGTATTACTTGCAACATAACCGTCTTCACCCCATTTTACCTGGCAGATAAACAATAACTATATAAAGGAAAATATAACAAGAACCGTTTATATGAAATAGATGTTAATGGTCCTAAAACAAAGTAACAGACAGTAATTTCCTGCAATGCCATCAAGTATGACATTATGAGCGATCGGGCGGCGAAGAATTAGTGTAATCTCTAAGATGGCATCATCTGCTTCTTCTATATCTACCTTTTTTAGCGATTACTAACTGGCGTAGTATGTTGTTAGCGATTACTAACTGGCGTAGTATGGTGTCAGCGATTACTAACTGGCGTAGTATGTTGTTAGCGATTACTAACTGGCGTAGTATGTTGTTAGCGATTACTAACTGGCGTAGTATGGTGTTAGCCATCACTAACTGGCGTAGTATGTTGTTAGCGATTACTAACTGGCGGAGTATGTTGTTGGTGATTACTAACTGGCGGAGTATGTTGTTAACACCAGCGGGGGCACATGAGAATTACCTCCCATGTACCCGCATTGGAGATGCCAAAACACCTGGATAATGGATTTATATTTCCTTCTGCTCTGTCTTCAAAGCAACTCGAAACGGTGAAAATGTCATGACCTAAAATGAACCTCGTAAACAATACTTGTAGACTCATTTGACCGGTTTGATTGGACACTCCTCCAAACAGCAAAATGTTTTGTCAGTTTTAATACTTCGACTTGCTATGCCTCTCCGAAATAGCGAATACTTAATGATTGATTGATCAAAATAGATTTCTATAGACTTTGATAAGCTAAGTCAATCCCGAGCCGCCTCCCCTATTCAAATAATTTCCATTGAAGAACTTGTCGAAAATTCATTATTTAATTAAATATAACAAGAAGATTTATTTGATCTTAAACTTTTAGACACTTACTGAAAAATGTGAAAATCGAATGTTGGATGTTAAAAATTAAGTTACTTTTGTGAAGGAAGTGAGATACTCTATCCTACTAATACTATAAACCTGAGAGTTTGTATGGATGTTTGTTGCTACTCTTTCACGCTCAAACGGCTGAATGGATTTGGATCAAATTTAGTACCAAGATAGCTTATATCCTGGATTAACACATAGGCTACTTTGATCCCGGAAAATTGCAGTGTCCCCGTGGGATTACCAATTTACCGCGGGGCGCAGCTAGTATTAGCATAATAAACTGACGCTTAAGATCTGCGCCAAGATCCCATACCTAGTACAATGGAAGACCAAGATCACGGAGTGTAACACTGACAAATCAGGGGCTAGTTCATAATTTAACAGGCCTTAATATGATTAGATATCACAAAAAAACCTACTATACCTAAAATTATGTAAAATAAACCTATCTTATTGTTATTGTGTGTGTGTGTGTTTTGTGCGTGTGTGTGTGTGTGTGTGTGTGTGTGTGTGTGTGTGTGTGTGTGTGTGTGTGCGCGCGTGCGAGTGTTATTCTGTCTTGAAGGACTACCTACTGACGTGCGCAAAAGGCTTAACTTTATTTCATAGCGGTATAATTTGGTACGGGAAGGCTTCCGCTCAGTTTTGCAGAGATTGCCTATTTTCACTCTATTTACCTTCAAAGGGCTTGTTTATGAACTTATTTAATGTCTAGGCATGTACCTAATGCTGGGTTAAATCTGGGTTTATTAAATTTTTGATGCTAACTTCCAACACAAGGCGTCAATTGATTCTTACTTTCAACTAAAGAGCGCAGATATTACTCATAACAGTTTTTTTTAAATACCCATTTCAGTTAATAATTTATATCATACCATATTACAGTCATATCATATTATAGTCATATCATTTTATCTCAACAACTAACAACCTTTGTAACCTGTGGTTACCTTGAGGGAGTGAGCCAAGAAGTATACTTTTACAATGATAATTATTATGTAAGAAATGTGTATCACTTACTGGAAACCCTTAATAAATAAATAGATATTTGGTTGATAACAAGTTCCACAACAGACTTCTTTAAACATCATGCAAGGACATAGTTATATCATAATTTTCCTAATACGAGTACATATTGCACTAAGAACTAGCATATAAATCCAATTACTTGATCCGCAGAACACACACACATTAATTAATCAGATTGCCAAGTTACCTGACCGTTAATGCATACATTTGTGATTGTAATTACATGTAACACATGATAATTACATGTACGATGTGATGACAGGAAGCCGTTTGCACCTACATTGAGTAATGGCGGATTCCCATCACCAAGCACGGGTGATCAATGCAAACGTATTGGACGCTTGGATTATATCTATACAAATAAATAAAATTGGAGTGTCTGTTTGTAATATTAAAATAACCGCTTTTTACTAAGTGCATATGGATGTATGCACATATACCTCAACATTTTTTAAAATTTTTGTCTGTCTGTCTGTTCGTTCCGGCTAATCTCTGAAATAGGTGGACCGATTTTAACGGGCTTTCACTGGCAGATAGCTGATGTAACAAGGAGTAACTTAGGCTACTTATCCGAGGGGTAAAATAGGGGTGCGTCATAAAACCGAATTCCACGCGGACGAAGTCGCGGGCAACAGCTAGTTACATTTAAAATTTAACACTAACATACCTGAAAGCAATTTGATTACTCTCAATTAGGAGCGACTACTTAAAGCAGTAGTTTACTTAAAATAAATGTAATGCTAACAAATTATTACTAACAGATATTTTTTATCCCGCAGTGTAATCTGCTCATAATCTGTAATTAAATGTAGGTAATTGTATGCTTATGAATTACATTATTATTATAATTGATGTGTTCCTATGATTACAATAATGTAGAGATATGAGTTATGTAAGAGATACGAGTACGAAGCGTAATTTAATTTAAAATATAATCAAATAGTTTTAATTTAATTACGTAATTTTCATCTTGTTTTCTTATTAATTTGAGAGTCGTCCGTACACCCGGCTGATTCTGTTACAAAAACGTGTTTAATTTCTTGGAAATAAATCGATGTTTTTGCCCACCTTTTAAATGGTAACCTATGCCCACAACAAACGATGCGACTTGGGTCCTCCCTTACTAGGTACGACAAGATTACAAGACCCAAGTCGCATCGTATGCGCCCGTAACTCTGAGACGTGCAGGTGGAATGTCTTGTGCCTGTAATTTCACCGGCAACCACACCATTCAAACCGGAACACAGTGACGCGAATGCGTCACTGCTTGGCGGCAGAAATGGGCATGGTGGCAGTACTTCCCCGGACGAACTTGGTGTGAGTTCTACTGCTCAAAAAAATATATGCAGGGCCCGTAAACTCAGATAAGTTTCTCCCTTGAGATGACATTGCAAATAATGACCAAGAAATTTGGTTCATTTTCGAAAACGATATTTTCTGAGTTATTTCTCTCAAGGGTATGATTATCGCTATCAAAGAAGAATGTCATTGAAAAAAATCCAATAGCTTCAGTCTTCAATTTAAATCTTCTTGACAACTGTGAAAACTTTTTTCGGAAAAATATGTGTATATACTCTAGGAGTCCTTAAAGTCAATCGTTTTCTTATATTTAACAAACCATCTGTACTATTTTACTATTGTATAATCGAGATCTAAATAAAATTTTACATTTAAACAGCTCGTGAGAGGTAAAATATTTATATTGTAAATTAAATCGAAGTTTATATAAGAAACTTACGGGCAAAACTAGTGGGGCTAGTTCTCTTACGTAGAATCGTAGTCTTCAAGAGATTTTGTGAGTGAGTGAGCGGTGAGTCGATTTATGTTTTATCGTGTTGTACTCCGCGTGAAATGAAAGCCTCCCTTACGTCCAACGATATTCCACTTTCGGCTTTATAATTCCTTATAGCTAATATTAGGTGCATATTATAATTACTTTGAATGAAATTATTTTAGTTAGTGGATAGCAAAGTTTTAATACAGGAAATCTTTTTTCTTTTGAAAACGACCGTGTGGCGTGTACCGTCCAACATTGAAGGAAGTTTTTTCTAAATAATAAATATAGATTAGAATTAGTATCAATTCTGCTACTACATATTATAATGACAAAAATCTTAAATTCGTTATGTTGTTTGGGACTACCTCCGCTATGTCGAGCTAGCAGACCTGATATAGCGCCTTCTTACAGTAAATCAGACGAAACGTCAATAATTATGAACACATTTCATTTTAAATTAATTTCTATAACATATATTAATACACATGTTTTCAGATTTTTATAAATTTAAATTGTTTTCGTTCAATTATTAAATATTGATCTCAAATACTACAAAAGCCTGTTATTAGATGGCCCATCTATAAATTGAATTTTTGAAAATATGTAAAGTAATATTTCACAAACAGTTAAATTAATAGGAACTTGCATAATTTAATGATCACCGTGTACGATTAATGTTATTGAACTCAGCGATATGTAGTATGTATATATAAATGTACTAGCTGCGCCCCGCGGTGTTACCCGCGGTGAATAAGTAATCCCACGGGGACTCTGCACTTTTCCGCGATCAAAGAAGCCTATGTATTAATCCAGAATATGTATAAGCTATCTTGGTACCAAATTTCATCCAAATCCATTCAGCCGTTTGAGCGTGAAGGAGTAACAAACACACACACATAAATAAACATACACACATAAATACAAACTTTCACGTTTATAACATTATTATAAATCTATTAAAGATAAATATTTTGTTGAACATCACCTACATGAAACCGTTTAATCAGCGCAGGAATAATGTAGCTTACTACTGATTAAATAATTTTCAAAATCGTTTCAGAAGTTCTAGAGATTACTTCCTACAAACAAACAAACTTACAAACTTTACATCTTTATAATATTAAGTATAGATGAAATTTGATATCGACGTTATAAACAGATGTAGATAAAAAGCTAAAAGGTCAAATAATTTACATAATAGTTTCGCATGATCCACTGATAAAACACTCGTTTTAAGGTAAACGGAAGTTTTCGATACACAGCTTTTCTTGTTTCTTTCTTTCTTCTAATTATAAGTACACCGGACTGTGGTTGGCTCGTGTGGTTTGGTATGGTTGATATCTATAGAAATAAATAAAATTGGAGTGTCTGTTTGTAATATTAAAATTACCGCTTTTTACGAAGTAGAATGGATGTATTCACGGTACATATACCAAAACAACAATTTTTAAATTTTTTGTCTGTTAGTCTGTCTGTCTGTCTTGTTCCTGGCTGGAACGGCCGGCTGGACCGATTTTCACTGGGAGATAGCTGATGTAACAAGGAGTAACTTAGGCTACTTTTCTGAGGGGTAAAATAGGGGTGCGTGATAAAACCGAATTCTGCGGACGCGGACGAAGTCGCGGGCAACAGCTAGTGTCTTATATATATACTACCCGCTAGATATTTTATCATGATGGAGAGAGAAGTAAATATTGATTGAAACTATAAAAGTTAGTACTTACTGTTTAGGCAAGCCGGGCTGTCAAACGCTAGTCCTATATCATTTTATATTCTGGCACATATATACCTCCTATCCGGATCCGAATAATACTTTGTGTCGTAGGGTATAATATCATAATTATGTACATGTTTTAAGCATAACTTATTACATTGTATTCTCTTTGGTTATATAAGTATTAATAATTAATTCTTCTGTTTCGATATCAAGCAGTCTACAGTTTATCAAATGTTTTCTAAAACCTTGACATTTCGCTGTAAACACCTTAAACGAAACCTACTTTCTAAATAGCAATTCGCATACTCCCAGAGCCGTGAAGTTCCGTTATGTGCATTCCATCGCAAGTACTGGCATTCCTAAGCTAAGGTTCTCCCACGGCGGCCGCTCCCGCCCCCGCCCCTAGCGTTCCGCCCCTCCGGAAATGCCTGCGCGGGCGCAGCGGGCATGCAAAGCCTAGACAGGGTGAACGCACTCTGACCAACGACCAACTCTGCCACGGCACTCGATAATACTGACGGCCGCGAATTAACAATTGATATTTCACTGCTGGATTTTAAGTGGAAATAATAATTCTGACAATATTATTATTATATTATTTGACTGGCCTCACAGCGCAGTTGGTAGTAACCCTGCCTTCTGGGCTGTAGGCCGTAGGTTCGATTCCCACCCAGGACAAACATTTATGTGACATTTGTAACATTGATGTTTGTTCTGTGTCTGGGTGTTAATATGTATTATATGTATGTATTTACAAAATAAAAGTATATAAGTATGTATATCAGTTGTCTGGTTCCCATAATACAAGCTATGCTTAGCTTACTTTGGGGCTAGATGGCGCTGTGTTAAATGTCTACCAATATTTATTTATTTATTATTATTATTAATATTGGTATTACCTTGTCACCTAATTATACGAGAGCGTGGTGGTCTAACGGTACTGACCCCCGAGTTTCTACCCGGAGGTCGCCGGTTCAAATCCCGACGTGCACCTATAAGTTTTTCGATTGAAAGATTTATGTGCGCAATACCACGTTCTCAAAATGGAAACCGACATGTCCTAGAACTAAAAATTCGAAGACATGTGTCGAGTGCACGAAAGGAGCCTCTTTGAGGCGCACTTACAATCCTTTCACCACACTGGTTCGACAGAACCGGGGACTCGAAGAAGAAGACCTAATTATACTACTAACAATCGTTTCACTAGCTCTCTCGCACCAGCGCAGCGTGGTGATGGGATCTGTGCGTGCATGCGTGTGCAGTATGAGTAAGAGTTCTTAATTATACCATTGGTTTAGAAGGGCCTGAAAGTTTTGAGCTGTTTCAAATATCATATTACGAACTGTGGCAGTGTATGGAATAGAGGATGCCACCACCGTGACCTCAAACAAACAACCGTATGTTACATAATATATATGTATATTTTATACAAAAACAGAGATTTACAAACCAACGATGGACGCCCAAATATTGGTCAATCTATTTTGATCTCTTTGTTAGTAAACCGTCTGAGTTTTCTGGAGTAGTCTTGTGCTATATTTTAAGTACTAAATAAATTCATATTTCATGGAAGAAAAACTATTTTCAGTCTCTTTAGAAATATGAAATATTGAAATCCATACAACCAAAATGTATTAAGTAAATTAGAGATGATAATTAAGTGAAATAAGCTAAGGCACACATCTCATCTGAGTATCAGTAAATAGGCCGATGCTCTTATTTATTAAATTCCTCATCAAACATTAAATTTCTTGGAAATCTACACAATTAACTAGACACGTTATCTGAAATAATGAAAAGCGTGTGTTAGCCTTGTGAGATGAATTTGTTATGTTAGGTACAGGGGCTATAATATAACATGAAATTGGTATATTTGTTCCGTTCTTCTCATTTTCTACAAGCCACGAGTATCATGAATGTTTGCTCTTTGAGTTTTTAAGTAACACAATGAATACAGGGTGACTGTTTGCTTGATAGCATAAGTTTAAGCCGTTTTCACATATCTTGGATTTTTATTAATAAAAGACAGCCTAGTTATGCAACCGAGAGTTAATGTAAAATCAAATCATAATACAACAGCATCCATCTCAAATCCCAACTCAAATTCAAATGGAGTAAATGAGGCAGTACACATTTTGCTGTTTTTAAAATCAATTTAAGTTTATTTTGATGTTAGCAGAATCGACAACAATACGAAATACTCATAATACCCCGGCACTGATCTACTAGGTACAATATATTGTACATGTTTTCAAACAATAAGTCGGTATGATCAGGAAAGTATTTTAAGAATGTTAAAGAATGTTATTAGGTAGTAATATAAAATAAATACCCCTGTACAACTTAGCTGACTGTACCTCATATCTGGGGTTCGGTACAAATTCCTCGCAACAGCCGGTATAACGTTGTTTTGCGATATCTCTACCAACATGATATTATCTTTGTTTTAGGGTTCCCAGCTGAAGATAACGATATTTTAGCACCTTTATTTCTTTCATATTGTTTGAAGTTTGATATTATTTAAAGTTTTATATTCTTGATAAGTTCATACCAATTATATCATATGGTAAATTATTTCAAGATATATAAAAATAAAAAAAAGCTAAAAAAAACATTCTAAAGTAGTCAGAATGTTAAATCAGTTGCAATATTAAGGTACGTATATAACAAATTATTAACGACTTATCACATTTTCGTTCATTGGTCGTTTAGCGCCGAATCCATTCAAGTAAAAATAAAGTACGCTTAAAATGATTGGTGTACCAAATATACACACTATATTACATTTTAAACAGCTCAGTTGTTTACATTATATTTTGTAAAAATTATGTACATATGTACGTAAATATAAATATTGTCCTTCTGTATATAAGTAATATATTATAGTTAGCACTTAAGATTATAAGCGGAGCTGAGCCGTTGATGCTAATGCCAGTTTCTCGGAAGAACTGCGGTCCCAGTGAGTGAGGTATAAAGTATTTCCTACCTGCTTGCTTGCTTGTACCTTTCCATAGATATGAGATATATTCACACGTTGCCAGTGATTCTGAATTTTTTCATATTTACTCGATTATTTACTTTATTAAGTGACTTTATTTAGATTAATTTTCGCTTAATTTAACGTGTCTTTTGATGATATCATAAGGGCTCTGTAAACACATCCAAGTTATGCCGTCCACCACACTTTATATTTATTTTAAAGCTAGTAGTAGTAGTCTTTTAGTCACAAGAACGCGTGCCGTGTTCTTCCGGAGAAGTACTACCACTATACCTATTTATACCGCCAAGCAGTAATACTTTGCTAATTGTTTTCCGGGTGGAAATGTGTGGTTGCTGGTGAAATTCCAGGCATGTAAGTTGGTGAGTTCATTCATACAAGATTTGTCGTGAGAAAACAATGGCGCCGATGAGCCCACCTCTCGCCACGTCTACGTTCTCACAATAGTGTTAATCCTATTTAGATGAAAATTGCCGACTGAGGCTGTGCCTACCCCTTCGGGGATAAAGGTGTCAACTTATGTATCTATGTATATTGGCGGCTCCTTGGATAAGTAGGTAGGACTAACACTGCCTTCAGAAACATTCTGTCACAGTCCGCTGTCCACTGTCCGCTGTCCGCTGGGCATCGCAACCTCACCAAACTGATCGCTTTGCATGCAGTTAATAGACACTTAGTTACGTAGGGGTCACATATCAGGTTATTTTAACTGTTGATTTTATAAATGGTTCTTTAACTGCCTTTTTTATAGATTTTCATATCAGTATTTTGTTTATTTTAAAGTAAACCGGTAAGTGCAGACAAGTGAAGCATATCAGTAGATATTTTTAAATGGCTACACTGCTTAACCTTAATAGTATCGCCCATTCGTGATTACGAAGCATTACAGGTGCTCATTACCACTAATAGTTACGGGCAGTAGGTTCTATTCCGTTGACATTTGACTGTGAACGTTTTATCACGTTGCGTGACGCTGCTACATACGAGCTCGGTGTTACCAGCTGCCAACCTTTAGGATATATCGCCAGTTGTCGCACAATATAACTGTAAAACTGATCTATACGTCAATATAGTAAACGAATAAAATATCTAAATATCTCATTAAATCTCAAACTAATTGAGGAAAATAATGTTTATAATACTTACAGGCACATATGATAAACATCCGATTGCGACTGGTCCAAGTAAACATACAAACAGGAAAATCCATTTGCAAATACTAGTAGATACTACACAGTAGGTTTGTGATACTCACGTAGTTAGGGCTAGGATCTGTTTGTCTGTTAATTTAATATACTAAAACCTACATTTTGAACTGTTAAGTTTCCTCTGTTAAGCAGAGACTTTAGTATTTGAAGTCTATTAGACAGAAAATAGGAAACAAATATTAAGGCTCAGTTCAAGAGACTTTTTCATAGTGAATGCAAGTGCAAAATTATTAGTGTAACTTTTACGGGTTTTCCTGAAACAGCCGCAACCCCTCAGCTGGCAGCGAGGGGGGGTGGGGGGTGGTAATTAGAGAGGGTTCGATGCCCTCCTCCCTCAGGGCAATGCACCTGTGAAAACCTAGGTTAAGCGGAATTCCTGTCAGGCTAGTTTAAGATTTATTTTAGGGGCATTACAAGACTTTTACTGCGAAGCAAAGGTTCCCGAGGAAATCTTTTTCCTCAATTTTGAAATTCCTAGAACTGTTAATTTGGTGGCTTTAAGTAATCTACCAATCCGAATTGGAATCTCGTGGTAGATTAAACTCGATCCTTTTCGACTGTCTGACTAAAGCGTGTGCGTCTGTGTAAGAGGAACAATAAAGGCAGGTTACTGTTACACATTTCTAACGCTATTATTAAACTGACCTAATATAATTGTTTGTAATGAAAATTAAGTAGACGCCGAAGTAAAAACCTTCTGATGCCAGTGTAACTGAATCAAACGGTTTTAACAGAAAGCAACTAAAACACCTGACTTCACCTCTTCAAGGTGTAGCACAGTTTCGTGAGAGCTCCACCGGAAGTACCTCCCCATCCCCCCCCCCCTCCCTCCGCCCATACCCTCCGCCCACCACCTACTTCCGGTCTGATCGTTTCGCGACTGAAGCTCGTTTATTAGCAAACGTTTTTAACCGTTTAAGTGGCGGGTTATTGCATTTGTGACAGATGTTTATTTTATACTCGTGAGCTTTTTGCAAGGATCAATTAAACATTAATCCTTGATGCGGTAAAGTTGAGGTTAACGGCCGTTAACAATTGTGATTAAAATATATTACAGGAAATGATTATAATGCTTATTATTTGATTGGTTTGAGTGGGTTTTGCAATGTTTTATTATTTTTATGTACGGTAAGGCTTCTTTACTGGTATAGGAAGGAAGATGCGATGCACTGCGTCCGTTACCCTAGACTTGAACGATTGAACGTCTCATGTGCCTGTAATTTCAATGTACTTTAAACGTAAAACATAACATTTGTGAAGATTTACAAACATAAATTTGTATTATAACACTTTAATCTCTGTTCTTTATAACATCACGCTATGGCATAAAGAGAAAAGATATAAATCTAGGTCCAAGCATCAATCATAAGATTCCTTACACATTGACACACGATTATATAACACATATTATTTGTAAACGGGTCGCTGCCCGAGTCGACTTAGATTGTAAACGCTGTTAGAGTTAGTAAAAATATAAATAAACTAGCTGTTACCCGCGACTTCGCGTGGAATTCGGTTTTATCACGCACCCCTATTTTATCCCTCGGAAAAGTAGCCTAAGTTACTCCTTGTTACATCAGCTATCTGTCAGTGAAAGTCCCGTCGAAATCGGTCCAGCCATTTCAAAGATTAGCCGGGACAGACAGACAGACAAAAATTGTAAAAAAAAATGTTTTGGTATATGTACTGTGAATTTTATTTATTTGTATAGATAGAGTATAGATAAAAGAGCTTAAGGGATTACGTCGTTCTGCAGAGTGACCGCGTGACTTACCCTGTTCCCGCAACAGCGGCCGGCGCGCGGCGGCGGAACATATGCGAGGGTTCCTAAATGTGCCCGATTTGCATTTACGACGGCCCATGAATCCAGCCAGTAACTTATTATTTAACCCTACAACGTTTTGGGTTTAATACTATATTATATTTATCTTCTACTAGAGACACGCCCCGACTCCGCACGGGTGAAAACTCCCAACGGGTTTCCCGATAGGACCGACAAACATCGCAATAGTTCAGCGATTTGCTGATTATCTATCAATATTTGTACGTATTTTATGAAATTCATCGTATAGATTGAAATAAACGAACAAACGCTACATTAAAAAATATGTACATGAAGATTGAAATAAGATACAAAAATTGTAAATATGATGAAAGTGAGTTGAATTCGTGTAGTGTACTCACTTCCTTATCCACAGTTGTTATTATCAAGTTCAAATGTTGCGGGTGACATCATTCCTGTGCCAAAGAAAACGAAATCATACTAAAAAATAAGATATAGCCCATTAGAATGCTGTCCTGTGCCTCGCGGGGGCAATAAAACCTAAATTTAGCTTCAAAAGCGAAATTAAACACTTTATTTCGGCAATAGAATCCAAATAAGGCGTCGGGTACACGCGCTGGATCTCATTCTTCCGCCGCAGTGTACTGATTACCATAAATAGACGTGCGCAAGTTCGATTCTCATCACGGAGCACATTGTCCTTGCTCCGGAAACGTCGGTTTCTATTCTTAAAGAAATGGCTTCCATCTAATGCACCTGTGGCCTTGTTTATCAAAAAGCTATGGAACAATTACAAAGTAGTTTAATAATAATTTTAATTAAGAGTTTAATTAATACTGCAGTCGATACTAGGTATTATATGTAAGTATTTACAAAAGTTTATAAGTTATATATCTGGTTTCCATGATACAAGCTATACACAACTTACTTGGGGGCTAGATGGCGCTGTGTACCAATATTATTATTATTGTCACTCCTTCTTCAGAAGAGATTTCATTAAAAGCCGCCGCGCCGGTACGAAAAGGAATGGCTACTAAAATCGAGCAAGAGTAAACTGCAGTCGCCTTTTTTGAAAGCTTTTCTTTTTCATTATTTTCAACTAGCTGTTGCCCGCGACTTCATCCGCGTGGAATTCAGTTTTATCACGCACCCCTATTTTACCCCTTGGAAAAGTAGTTTAAGTTAATCCTTGTTACATCAGCTATCTGCCAGTGAAAGTCCCGTCAAAATCGGTCCAGCCGTTTCAGAGATTAGCCGGAACAAACAGACAGACAGACAAAAGTTGTAAAAAATGTTGTTTTGGTATATGTATTGTGTATACATCCATATGCACTTAGTAAAAAGCGTTTATTTTAATATTACAAACAGACACTCCAATTTTATTTATTTGTATAGATGGAAACGGTCTTTAAATAGTTCAATTAAATTCATTGTGTTTTGCATATTTCACTGTTAATTGTGGTAATGTAAGTAAACAAATACTTAATATACGTCTAATTATATAGAAAATACAACAGCATTGATTAACATTTCCGTTTGAGATTATAACAGTTTTAGATTCAATCGTGATATGTATCTCTCTAGTAAATCAATTCAATACCAAAGTCAAAAACTTTATTTCCATAGAATTCATAAAAATGGCTTGGAAACGTCAATTATATTCAAAACAAGGTCACGCTTACTTATCGCTAAGTTTGATGCCTGTTCAAACCCTATCCGACCCTCCAGGTGGATGAACCTAATATTAGTTCTACTTGTTGACAGAATCATCAATGTGCGATTTTTTGATGATGTTTAAAAGCTAGTAAATAGTTTGTTGTGAGGTTAGTTACCAATAAAGGAAGTCTCAACCAGTTCCTGTTTCGAAAGACAACAGAGTGTTTTATATTCTAGTCTAGGATCCACGTCTAGTTCTCAGAGCTGGCGTACCTCTTTGTTATTCAAATGGCTTTATTTCTAATTTGCGAATGTAAATATATGGTGAATGTTTATGTGGTGACGTGAAGGCATTCCATATGTCACTTTTTCTAGACAATTACATACACACACATATAGGAACGCGTACCTACCTCACCTACGACTTTATAGGATTACTGCTACTTATCGTGTTGCTGGCTCCATTGTGGTGAAAGGATTAAAGTGCGCCTCAACGAGGCTCCTTTTGTGTATTTCACACACGTCTTAGAATTTTTAGTTCTAGGACATGGTTTCCTCACGATGTTACCCTTCCTATTTGAGAACGTATTATAGCGCGTATAATTTTTTCAACTCATTGGTTTACGTTAGGTTTCGAAGCAACCTCCTGACTGAAACTAGAAATCTGTACTACCTGGCCACCACGCTTTCTAAATAATAGATAAATAAATAAATATTGGTAGACGTTTCACACATCGCCACCTAGCCCCAGACTAAGCGTAGCCTGTACTATGGGAACTGGATAACTGATAGAATACATATAAATACTTTTTTGTAAATACTTAAGTATATTAAAAACCATTGCTTTTGCTTGATACTTGCAATTTGCGCCATTTATATGTTCCGGAGACCGGGGTTGTAGTAATATTAAGTATTAACTTACTTCACACGATGCATTTAATGGGCGATTTCAATCAATTCGTCAATCAAGTTGTGTCATGTAGAGAGCAGTCAGAGATGAATCACTATTATACAGTAAAGTTCCACGCGGTGTTTTCGTCTGTCTAGGCTAATTGTTGGTAATTTCATTGGCATAAGATTTGTTCTGGATCTTGCGTTATTGTGCAATGAATTACTGGAGAAAGTTAGCTGAGTTGTTCATGTGAAAACAATGTCCCAGACGAACTCACCCTTCGTCATGTCTAAGTTTATTGGGTCATTAAAGCTATGCCCACTCTTTCGGGGATAAAGGCGTTAATCTTTTTATATTGTTTCCCTGGTATATGGACCTATGTAATTGGTGTTTTGTACAGTTTGCGAGAATAAACAATTTTCTTTCTTTCTGTATCTGATAGAATGAAAATCACAAGGGTTCCATGTCGTAAGGTACTGTGATAGAGTATGCGAACGTTAGATAGTGGATAACAAGTCTGTTTAGCGTTGGGCATGCGTTAGCAGCGGCCGGGACGGGACGGGACGGGACGGGACGGGACGGGACGCTAACGCAGTGGTCAAGGCTGTCGGGTATCTGCCGGCGCGGGCGCAGCGCGGCGTGTCGGTCAGCGTCGTTTGCTTCAGTCGCACATTACAATCTCCTCATCTCGTAATCGATCTGCTTGCAGCTCTGTAATACCTCCGTCTCTTGACTAGTCCTTATCCGGGCATCAGTCACTTGATCGAGTGAAAGCATCAATCGTCAAAATTGAGTTGTTCGTTAATGGTTTGCGCTGAGCAATGTTGGTTGAAAATATCCTGTAAGTAATACTACTACATTACTAGTACTACGGAGGTTGGTTGTCCCGCGGTACTGACCCCCCGAGTTTGCATCCGGTGGTCGCTGGTACAAATCCCGACGTGCACCTTTGCTTCTCACTTGAGAAAATATCGTGTGAAAACCGACATGTCCTCGAAGCGACCACCCGAAAGTCTTATTTTATTCACAGATCCGCAGTCTCGCTTATCAAGAGCTCTACTCTTGATAAGCGAGACTTCATGTATCAATGGACGGTGGGTACGGCACACATTTCTTTACATTCAGAGTTATTCTATACAGAACAGATTGATCGTGAGTTTCGCAAAAGCGTATACCCTTAGCGGGGGATCATTAATCACTAAGATGAAAACGACCGCCGTGCCACGTTGCCGCTGCATAAATAATTCATAGTGTGTGACGTCACGCCAAGTCCTATCATGTCCATAAATGTGATATCCTGCCTCGTAACACACTAATGAAATATACATTAGGTATGTTTGTGTGCGAGTGTGCCTGAATATTTCTCAATCGTCATTTCTCGAGCTTTCTCTAACCGTTTTGGTGAAAGAAGTGAGCCTGAAAGAGGCTTCTTTTACTGCATTAGACAGTGACTTCGAGCTTTCTCGAATTTTGGTGAAAGGATTAAAGTGAGCCTCAAAGAGTCTCTTCCTGCATTAGATAGTGACTTCCAATTCTTTGGTACCAGGATATGTTGGTTTCCATTCACCGTTTTGAGGATATGGTATTGAGTATATAATTTTTAAATTGAAAAGAAATCTTTTCCGCACTTGAAGATTTGAACCAGAGGCCTCTGGATTGAAACTATTTCACTTAACTATTTCTATGCCCGCTCTCTGGTGCGACAATTATTGGACGAGTCGCATTCTGCAATTAATGTTATTTTCGTAAATGCTTGTTATCCTGAAATCCTTCTATTATTTATTAATTACGTAGATACCTTAAATATTACAATTTTTTATAGTATGCATAGAAAGTAGAAACAGCAGGAAAAGGATTTCGATGTTTTCACGTGGCATTCTACCTGGCCTGAGTACCTACTCGTATATAGAATAATTGTCAGTATTCCCACCCTGAATCAATAATTCCATTACTAGTAACCTAGGCGTTCTGAATAGTGGCACCCGGCCAAGTACCAGAACAGTGTACATACGTTACTACTTACTACTAGTATCTACCCGCGTCGTGACGGATGCATGCAAGTGTAATATTATGTAGTCACGGGATTCCATTCCCGGGCCGGTGTGAGACATATTATTTACCAATTTTGTGCCTAAAATGAAATGAAAACATGTTATATATGTCTATATGTCTATATAATATATAATATATATATATATATATTACTAATTGTGTCAAACTGTATTTACTCGAAGATTTTGAGACCACCGAAAATATCAGATATAAAATAATCAATTTAGTCTGTTGTCTGCACCTAATAAAACTTAAAAAAACGAATTGAACTCTAACTGTAAAGGTTCCCTGTGTCGCAGGTCGCATGGACCCCACACGATCCGAGAGCAAACTACACTGATCACATTAATTCGCCCCGCTCGGGGTACAACCGTGTGTTTATAATGTCAACATGTAACAGATAGTGAGTGGTTGTGTGTGGATGCGGTGGTGATGTAACCGCGAGTGCAACGCTCCTGGAATGCGTGCTCCTAAATGAATGCACGCATTTCGTTCCACTTGTGTCATACCGCCATTAGTTGTATGCGCCATCATGGCTACTTGAGTTTATTGTTTCATCTGAGTCATCAAGCAGCATAAGTCAAAGTCAAAAACTTTATTTCCTTTGTTTGTTTTTACTAACAATATTATCAAATTTAAATGTCAATGTCAAAGTATTAGTCAATAAGCTGCATTATTCATTGGAGTCATAAAGAAATGGCTTGGAAACGTTAATAATATTCAAAACATAAGGTCTTACTTATCGCTAAGTTTGACGCATGTTCAAACCTTATCCGACCCTCCATGGGGAAGAACAGACAAACACCCCTAAAGGAGGGCTTAAATTTTTCGCGAGCACGATCCTTGTAGCACTTGACACCACTACCGGACAAGACGGGATATCATTTTGTAAGCAGTAGTAGATAGCCATGCGCGTTGCTTTGTTCTGTTTTTTAAAGTGTAGTTGCTGGTGAAATTACAGGCACGTAAGACATTCCAGATTGTTATGGAGGTACGGGCGCATAAGATGCAACTTGGGTCTTGTACTTAAATAGGGAAGGATAATGTTTTGGCTACTGCAGTAGTAGTATCGTCCAACCCGCAAATGGGTTGTCCATTTTACAGAAGTGTAAACGGTGGTTTCTGTGGTAACGCGAACCAGAATATTCCATAGAGCATATATTTTTTTTTGTTTGTTTTTGTATTACTTTGTGGATAGAAGGTCGCGAAGGTTCGCCCGAGAGTGTTTGTAACTACAGTTTCATGTTTGACACTCCTCACAGGTCAGTTGATAGTAACTCTGCCTTCTGCGCTGTAGGTCGTGGGTTCGATGGCAAGTTGTGGAAATAATGAAGCGTAAATAGTCCAGCCGGTAAAAAAATCTGTGGTGCTGTGATTGTGTCTGCAACGCGAGGTAACAGTCGTGGGTGATTTATCGTGATGCGTAAAAGTTGCTCTCGAGCCGTGAATGTTTGTGTTGTTAACATATAATAATACATAAATATTGGTGGACATTTCACACAGCGCCATCTAGCCCCAAAGTAAGCTAAGCATAGCTGGTATCATGGGAGCCAGACAACTGATATAATACTCATATACTTTTTGTAAATACATACATATAATTACATATTGACAATCTGTGTCTGGACACAGAACAAAAATCCGTATTCGTCATACAAGTGTTTGTCCCGTGTAGGAATCGAACCCACTACAGCATAGACGGCAGGGTTACTACATCTGAGCTGTGAGGCCTTCATATACCGAATATTAGACACTGCCAGTTTCAAACAATCATAGTTTAATAATCCAATTGAGATCAAAGTAATAGAATAGTCTTGGGAATGAAGTAGATATTATAAACCCGACATTCTCATCGCACACACACACGCGAACATATACATACATGTACACCTCACACACACACACTGATACACTAAAGGGGTGTGGAGTGAGGATGTACACAAGGGAGGTTCTGGGTCAAAATTCATAAGATATAGCTGTTGGAATGTTACCCCTTGCTACGTTAATATTATTTAATTTATTATTAGGGAATATTGAAATCGATAAGGATAAACTGATACAGCTTGATATGATTATATATTATATGGGCCCACGTTGCTCGCGTCTGTAAGTGATTACCCTTTGAATCCCTCCACGTGTCCCCGGGTGGCGCGAAAGTAGCAACCCAAAGTAGCAGTAGAACATGTGCCAAGTTCGCCCGGAGAAGTACTGCCACCAAACCTGGTAATCTGCCACCAAGCAGTGATGCACTCGTATTGCTGTGTTTCGGTGGGAGTGGGTGCCGGTGAAATTGCAGGCGCATGAGAAGTAACATCCCCGTCTCGGGGTGATGGACGCAACGTACTGCGACTTAGGTCATCTCATACTTTGGTGGAGAGGAATTGAGTCGTATTGTTATTGTCTATGGGCGGCGGTTACCACTTAATAGCAGGTGGGCCGTCAGCTCGTTCCGCCACCAGAATTACATAAAAAAATGTAAAAAAATGAATTTGTGTTGTACTAATCTAATAATTAATAGATAAAAGTCTACATGTGTTATTATATTGGTACAACTCTCATGAGCTGTAGATGAATTTACGTAGAAATTCTAAAAGATAATGGTCTTACTTATTCTACCTGCGGAGGGTAACTTTGTTCCTGGAATCTCTCTGAATCTGATTTACCCCCATGTTAAAATTTATATTAAGTTGTCATCGTAAACAAGTTTAAAATTACCTAAAGTTTAAATTGTGTCGCTTAGTGAAAATAACTTATTTTATTAAATAGATACCAATTTCAGATTGCTGAATTTAACAAGAAAATCACTTCTGCTAGTTGCGCATTGCTACGATTTAAGGGTAAGCAGAATTCATGCGTTTTATTGTGAATACGAGCTTTTGAAATGATTCAAGTGTAGCACGGATTAAACTTTTTCAATACAACTGTCATTATATACAGCTAAATATTTACCAGTTATTTTGGGAAGATCTAGCGAGTCATACTACTGATATATTTATCCATATGCATATCAATTAAAGCAGGATTTTAAATTATTTCTTATTGGTTTTCTATGTATACTTTCCTACACTAAAAATATTGTATCTAAAGAGTTACAGTTTGTTTGTTTGTATTTAGGAGAAAATCTATAGATTTTCCCTAAGATCTAGAATCCCTCCTAGGATTAGGATCGATTCTAAAGTTTATTTAACTTATAGATAGCTATCATTACCCTGAGTAGTTTGGGCTGCTTATTATTATGATTTCCCCCTGCGGCCGTCTTGAATACCTCCCTGCACCGCACTCACACTGGCAACACTGCAACATTCTTCCGTTCGGTGCAGAATGTCCACTTATTGATGTAGGTCAGTGTTGCTGCACTCCTCCCTCCCGCCACAGTGTCGTGCTCCGTCCCTGTCGCACCGCGGTAGGAATTTATCGAACAAGCTGCCTCCAGTAAACGCCTCTACCCCGAGGGAATTGGGATGCTTGCTTGGATGTGAATAATTATGTTGTTAGATTCTAACCACGCTGTTCTGATGTAACTTGTATTGTAGTTCGACGGTGGTTTCTAAAACCTAGACAATACAGATATAAATGCAGGGATATCCTTTACATGAAGCTGTTTCATTTCATCATTCACATCAACATACTTTTAAGATTGACTGGCCTCACATCTCAGTTTAGTAGTAACTTTGCCTTCTGCGCTGTAGGTCGTGGATTCGATTGCCACCCACGACAAACATTTGTGTGACGAACATAGTTTGTTCTGTGTCTGGGTGTTAATATGTATTATATGTATTTACAAAAAAGTATATAAGTTTTCCATCAGTCATATGGTTCCTGTAGTACAAGCTGTGCTTAGCTTAGTTTGGGGCTAGATGGCGCTGTGTGAAATGTCCCCCAATATTTATTGTTATTATTTCACCATTTGCACCTGACATACTAGCACATACTTTGAAGATGCATCGCTCGCTGCATGAATGCCTGCTTTGACAACTTCAGGCAGACTTTCGATTCAAGGGTACTTAGTAGCCGTATAGGACTTCGAAAAATGACAACCAATCGTGCTAGGTGTTACTAATTGGCGGGAGATATCGACAGAAATAAATAAGTTACCAGATAAAATATCTAACGACGTTGTTTTATTGTTGTATATGGCAACTTTTCGCCACAATTTTGATGTTCCTCTTTATTATCGGAAACGTGTAAAACGGTTAACGATTTAGGGGTAGAGAAACTTTCTTTTGGCGATCCCATAAAGGACCTCCATTAAAATACACAGCTTCGATATAAGAATGATCACATTGTTCACGAAGGTTATTCAAAACTGACATCAGAAATGCAATCCAATAAGTAAGTGATTATTTAAGAGTTATGTCAGCCTCAAAGATGAGGTTTTTGAAAATGTTAGTACAAGAAAGTATTATTAGTGACGGGGAAAGAAGCAATTTATAAGCGTATACGCATGTTATGCACAAACAGCGCTTAAAAACTTTACCTCTTTATAATATTATTATAATTAGTGTAGATAAATAGACCCATTGCGAGTCGGACATGCACACCAGGGGTTCCGTATCAATATTTAATATTTCTCTCTTACTTTACTGTCTACCAAAAGAGGTGGTTTCTTCCATGCGAGAGAGATAGCGAGAGTTTCACTGTAGTACCATAGTAGTATCGTACTCGACCATACATTTTGTTTGTTGTATCACCTTAAAGTTTGCACAATGAAACGTGAAACATGGTTTGCATGTGTTCATACTAACATACACGCCTTTATCCCGGAAGAAGTAGGCAGAGCTTCAGTGGGCCACTTTACCCTGCGGGTCACACTGTCGTGGGAACGTAGACGAGACCAGGGGTAAGCTCGTAGCCACCATTGTTTCCTCACAAATAACTCAGCTTACACTTTCAACAAACTTTATAACAAAGAAATCACCAACAAGTCTGGGCTGGGTTATTCGTTCTGAGAAAAAATATTAAATAAACATTTGTTTGTAAGAAGCCACACATCATATTTTTTGTAGTTCTTAGTATTTAAATATCCGTCATAAAAACGCATATTCTGTATAAAATTCAACCGAATTTACCTATTGCGACTCCAAAGAACAACAGACAGACACGGGCGGCTAAGGCTAAATAATATAGTCGTGTCCCTTAAGTACGGAACCCTAAAAACCCTATAAAAGACGTCATTAGAATACGGTCCAAATTTATTTTCCAAAACGTATCGGCCTCACTTATATTATGAAAGTGAAATTCCAATATCGTGAAAACAAACTGTTATGACCGGCGTAAGTCGCGTACGAATTTCCTTATTCGGCATATTTGAAGTAATTCTCGGGACCGTTAATAATATTTAACGTTTGCTTCCAAGATTTTGTGATAATTTAGATCTTTCTAGTTCTAGACTAGACTCGGGATTGTATCCCTAAACGGACAGAATTGCTTATTACCTCTTGGAAATGTATAATCTTAACTTTCTTATGCGTAGTTGGTATGCATATGCATGCACAATGCTGCGCCCGCGGAAGAAAGGAATCCCTTCTTTAGGGGTTTCTTGTTTGTTCTTCCCACCGAGGGTCGGATAAGGTTTGAACAGGCGTCAAACTTAGCGATAAGTAAGACCTTATGTTTTGAATATTATTGACGTTTCAAGCCATTTCTTTATGAATTAATGAATAATAAAGTTTTTTGACTATGACTTTGACATTGACATGTTAAATTTAATAATATTGTTTGTAAAAACAAACACAAACGTAAATCTTATAAATTATTCGAATTGTACGTTACGGCCCCGACCGCTGAAACGAAGACGGGCCGTTAGGGTTACACTTAGCCAACAAGAAATTAAATTTCTTCAATTGCTGTCAAACTCATCTGTAATTACCCCGTGCTGAGATTTAACAAGTTTTACTTTAATTAATGGCTCAATTGCGATGTTTTACGACTGTTTCTTTTGAGTAATTAAAGCTGAGTGAAGTACTGTCAACTCTGATGGTGATCATGTTTTAAATTAAAATTTCAAACGTCAAAATGCTGGGTTAAGTGAATCTCCTAAAATTGTTTCACACAATGTTTTCACAATTTTGAGCACTGATCACAGTTACTGGTAACACCGCGATAAAATTCAAAATGGGGTTTGTACAGACGTCAATGATGTTTTGATTTTTGTATCTTATTTATGAATTCTACGAATATTTTTTTTCAAGCTTTTATTTAACTTGCAATGTATGTAACTATGTTTGTTCCGGTGGAATCTTGCAACTCAATTTTGAAGAACCAATTGATCTGAAATTTTGTATAGACGTTTAATTTGGATGACAATGCATGGTTAGCTGTGTGACGTCATTCTAAATCCAACATGGCGGAACACCTTAGATGGCGGACTAGTTATTTTCAATGCATTCCTACAATATGGGTATCAAATGAAAGGGCTTGCCGAGAATAACTCGAAAAATAAAGTGACGTCACTCTAAATCCAATATGGCGGACTTCTAAATAACTTTGTTTAAAAAAGATTTTTAATTTTAATCCATTTGATATTGACTTCCGAATTCTGGATAAATACAACTACATATTACATCATAGTCACAAGTTATACATAATAATAAAAACTGTGTAACATTTGAGGGCAAGAAATAACCGGCCAAGTGTGAATCAGACTCCCGCACTAGAGGGAACCTTTTTTTTATATGTTATAAGGTTACGTCTGACTACCTGATGTTAAGCGACTGTAGCCTGTGGTGGCTATCGGAACATACAGTTATGTGTTGGTGGAGACTTTCAACTTGAGGGTCGTAGCTTGGCAACCAGGCCTTGCTCTAGCACCACGCTGTGGTTCCCTCACGATGTTTTCCTTCACAGGAAACTAGCTCATTTTAGGATTCGAACCTGCATCATGCACATCGTAAACGACGTGAATACTAACCGAACCATTTATTCGCTTCAAAATCCTTACAAATGATATGTTTTTTAATATATAATAGTAATTAAATGACAAGTATCTGTATACACCTGAACAACGCGCAATCCGCTTAATTCAAATTTAAAATATTTTATTTCGTATAACAAGATCCATATTTACCTAACAATTAAAAGTCATAAACATAGCTAATGTAATATAATATATTACTAATAGCTCATAATCATAATAAACTTAACATGTAAAGTGAAAGACTACAGTATTGAGAAAACGGATGATACCCATCACGTGGGATAACAGCATGTGAGGGAGACGGAGACGGATACGGAGACGAGGGTGCGACAAGGACACAATACAACAGCCTTGACCTGCGCACTGAATGTGTTGCAGCGCATCCGGTGTGCGGTGCTTTCCCAATTGCACATTGTTGGTGCAATGGAGGTTACCTGTGAAGTTATATACTGGTACACACTGGCCGTCGTAAACGTTTGAAGCAAAAACCTGGACGTTCGGACGACTGTCTGTTTTCCAAATTCAATAAATATTTTCAAGATATTGTAGACAAGATAACGACAAACGCACCTAACCTACGTATATGCTTGCATGCACGCAAGGCGTCAAAGGAATGTAATTAAATATTTATTTTTGAAGTGTCTGTTTAAAAATATTCATTTCGGCTTTTTACTAAATGCATATGATAGAAATCTGTGGTAAATGGTGTGTGGGTTCCACAGGGAATAATTTATTTAAGTGTTTATTTTTATGTTAATACTATGTAGCTGTAAGCTTATCCCAATAAAAATAGTAATGTACGGTCAGTACCCCTAGTAAAAAAAATTGTTTGTCTGTCTGTTTGTTCCGGCAAATCTCCGAAGCGGCTGGACCGATTTTGTCGCTACTTTTACGGGCATATAGCTGGCGGTATAAGGAGCAACGTAGCCTGCATTTCTGAGCAACAGCTAGTTTCATATAGCTTAACATACTAAGATAATAGTGTCACATTACAGATGATATATGACTTATAACTGAAGTTTCGCCTGTTTACTAACTGACTATACTTTATATATTTACTTTAGATGTATTTGTAATTTAAAAGTAACAGTGTTTATTGAGGTAATATCTCTTGGTATTAAAATTTTGGAAGGATATATATTACAACTCATCTGATATTTTAAATTTAATTAACACGTGTAACGATAAAATTGAAGGAACAATTTTAAAATAAATAACGATCTAACCAAGCAAAGTTTGAAATCCGTTATATTTTTGCTTAAATGTAAGCGATGTTAAAGTTGATGCTTATAAACTAATAATACTTGAATATTTGTCACATAATTTTATTATATTAAAATTCTATAATGTGTATGTGTATGAAGATTAAATGTTTTAATAAAAAAAAGAGGATGGTTATTTGAAACGAAAAATAAATATATACTTTTAATTTTGTCATTCTTGGCCATGAGGGAACACAAATATGCTAAAGCACTGTTTAAGGCCAATTATAGTGATACAGCGGGAGGTCAATTTAGCACATGACAGGCACTTCACCTTTACCGTTTTTCTCAAGTGTAACCCTTATAATTATCACTTGTAGTTACGGTCTGCAAACTGACGATGAAAAGGGTTGTTAGGCTATAATGAAGGATGTATGTTCTAATCTATGGCTAATGTATTTTGGAACTACGGTAGGGCAGTAATATAAAAATTACGGCAAAATAAAATGAATAATTTATTATTGTTACAGACAGATGATATTTAATGGTTGAAAAATAGAGCATAAAAATATTTACTAATAAAATAATGAAAGTAGTTTATTCGGGCATGATGAGAAATAATAATTCAGTTTCAGCTAAAACCATTATGATCGGAATATAAACTGATTGCTCGAGACCGGACTGATTGATAATTAATTGTTTGATTTTTCCTGCCTGTCGGCTTAATTATGATTTACTGGGGGAAAGTGTTAGCTGAGTTATAGGTGTGAAAACAGTGGTGTGAGCCCACCACTCGTCACTTCTGTACTCCCAAAATAGTGTAATCCACAAGGTAAATAGCTGCCCATTGAAGCTCTGTCTACTCTCAATCAAATCTGCAAAAGAAAATAATTTTACAAATAAATATTTCTACCCTAAAATTAAACACCTATACTAAAACATAATAGGCTGGGAGAATCATTTGACCCACACATACTTTCAGGTGACGTTAAATAAAGTCTTTAAATAAACGATGTGATAATGATCGATTAAGCCAAATTCCCACAAAATTCGAGAATTTTAGTAGACGATTACAAAAAATACGAAAATGCCCGATTTTATCGCAACATTCAATTTAATGACTATGACATCTTATGAAATCGATATTACACATAAATAAATTCTAGAGATCAAATCAGCCGATATATGTATTCTATTCTTTATTCCCCATTAAAAACGTTATGAAATATACTCCCTATCGACCAACCTGTGTACAATTTGAAATGGAACTCCTTTTCTGTAGTAACTTCTCAACTACTGTATTATCAATTTGTTTGAGGATGCTGATGATCACCGTTGCCTGGGGATATGTATTAAGCTCCGCTAATACATAGGTAATGTACTCTTAATGTTAGCTTTCCTTTTGTACCTGAAAGAGAAAACATTGGTACTAATTGCCTCGTATTGTTCTTTAGGCTACACAACAGTCTACAGACGCAAACCTATTTGCTTTTAAATATATATTTTTATCTTACATTATTTGGAATAATTTTATTGATACAGTTGTGTACTTTTTGTTTTTGTTTTTCGACTCTACTTCAAGTATTATTTAGAAAACATACAAAACAATAAGTATACTTAATAACAAAGCTAACATATTTTTGTTCGCGGTCGCTTTTATTTTATGAAACTACATGTAAATCGAACCGAATATTAAACTTCGTTTACTCTTTTTTTACGTCTCGCGTCAGTTGTCATCTGGGCCCTGCGGTTATCTAGTTGATCTTGCGTCAATTGTCATTTGGGTCCTACGGCCATCTAGCTGATCTTGCTTCAGTTGTCATTTGGGTCCTACGGTCATCTAGCTCATCTTGCGTCAGATGTCAGTCTGGGCCCTGCGGTTATCTAGTTGATCTTGCGTCAAATGTCATTTGGGTCCTACGGTCAACTAGCTGATCTTGCTTCAGTTGTCATTTCGGTCCTACAGTCATCTAGCTGATCTTGCGTCAGTTGTCATTTGGGTCCTCTGTCCATATGGTTGGTTTTGGGTCAGTTGTCATAATATGCCTCCTGCGATCATCGGTGATCGAAATGAATGGAATATATCTTGTATCTAAATTCTATCTTACACATTGTGTTCTATGGCGTCCAACTATCTACTAAATATAAAGAGGTGAGTGGCATGCTTGATTCTTTTATAATCCGAGGAATTTTGCAGTGAAAATGCACGAGATTTATTTGGTAAGTAGATATTAATTACCTACTTTTATAAACTTATTTTAAAGAGGTAAGTATAATGATAGTGGCAGGGCGCTACGTTGGTTTTCAGAGCAAGTTTCACAAAAATCCCCAGTTTGAGTCCAGAAAATCCCCGTTGAAATTCTGACTTGCAACAATGAGTTTTTTCAATAACACATTCTCCAAACGGTAAAGATAAAACATTGTGAGGAAATCGGCTTGTCGTAGCACACAACACAATTTGAAGATGTGTCAAGAACATGAAAGGAGCCATTTTGAGGCGCATTTTAATCCTTTCACCACTCTGGGTAGAGAGTGGCGCGAGTAGTAGCACTAGTAGTTTAAAAAAGTGTCTTGAAATTGCGAGAGTATTAAAACCTTTTTGTGTTCTGTGATCTCCGTTTATGGTAAAAATACTCTATGTTTGTTAACCTTTTCTGTAATATAAAAAAAAAAACAGAACAATGTATGCGTGGTATAGAAATCCCATAACTAGCCTTGTTAATTCCACTAAGGCAGGAATGCAGGCTTACTCTCGGATAACGAGTATCAATACTCTATTTATTTGAACCTACTCCAGGTAAAATGGGTTTCGTCAGCGAAAATAAAACGCCTGAAATAAAGAAACTTTTGTTCAGTGTACGCCGAAATATTTTCGGGCACGGAATAAGTGCCTACAATACATTTCGTGTAACAATATCAAGAATAATAGCCAGTGTAAACAGGCTGTATTGTTGTTTCATATGACTTGTTTCATGATTGATGTACCCACAGGGAAAATTATATAACTTTATTCATTCTGGAGAATATATATTTGTGAGTGAAACGAGAATACTTAAGTATACCTTTTTAAATGGTTCAATAGCGTGTTTATTATTTTCTATCGAAGGAAGATAGAAAGAGTTTATATCGAATGAAACCTTTTTATTTTACAACTCTTCAATACACTTCTATCTTCGTTTCTCGGGTGGTACGCTATTATGGATCATAGTTTACGAGTCTATTTATCCTGTTCAGTCTAAACAAAAACCCATTCTCGGACCATTCGTTCAGAATAGCCTAAATAATTAGCAGTAGACAGATGAAAACTTTGAAATCCTAAAGAATTTGAACAACCTTGCCACTGAACCAAATCTTTCTCGTGAAACTACGTAAAACTTGAAGTTAATCCGACATTTTCCCCGTACAGATGTGCCGATAACATGGATGGGGTCGCGAGGCTCGCTGCCGTGCCGCGTGCCCGCAGCTGAGCGGATACCGGTGCGGCGCCCGCCGCCCCCCCTCGACACCGAGGACAGGAAGAGGGAGCGACCCTACGTGTGGATGCGAGGAGACGAGGAGCTGAAACGGTACCATTCTAGCTCTCCACAACAACCGATGCGGCTTGGGTCCTCCCCTACTAGGTACGACAAGACCCAAGTCGCATCGTATGTGCCTAACTCTGAGACGAGTAGGTGGAATGTCTCATGCACCTGTAATTTCACCCGCAACCACACATTTCAAACCAGAACACAGTAACGCGTACGCGTTGCTGCTTGGCGCCAGAAATGGGCATGGTGGCAGTACTTCCCCGGACGAACTTGGCGTCAGTTCTACTGCTCTTAGAGGAGAGAGGAGGAGAGAGAAAAAAATGGGAGCCCACCTTATAACAACAATAATACGGTTCTGGTCTGACCTGCTTAAGTGTGGGAATTACAAAGTGACATCGCAAAGACACTTACAAATTCAAGATGGGACGAGTCATGTCTTTGATTTTACTGACACACAGCCTGAGAAAGTCTGTTGTCCTGTGAGAAATCGGGGATACAGTGACTGAAGTGCTTTGGCAGAAGTTACGGCGGGCGATAGTACGTGAGTCACATACAAGAGTGCCTCAAGATTTCATCGCCTGCCATTAATTCAGTTCAACAAAAATAGCTTATAGTTTGGAAAAGTTCGCAGCACAGCCATTCTAAGGAGAGATTTTTTTTGAAGAGTACAGTGATCCGATTGCTTTGCTGTCCTGCATATGGCTCTGGGTTAGCCGGGACTTCTTCCTCCTCAAGCTCGAAGCTTGTGGCACATGTCTCTTCAAAATTGAGGCCGCCTGAGACTGAGACTGTCGGGGACTAATTGCTGGAAGAAGTCTATCATTTGACAGGTTTTTCTTTGTTCTAGAGTATCGAACAATGGCACCCTGGAGGTGTCGAAACGGAAGGATGTCAGCGGTTTGTACCAATGCTACGCGCGCCACCAGGCCGGAAGGGTGCTGGGGTACCCTGTCAACCTGAAGTTTGCCTGTAAGTACACACTTCCTTCATTAGAGGCCGTTCCACAAAAGTAGTCTCCTAGCCGTGGCGCTAGTTTCTACGCGAAAGAAAAATTTCATTTCTTAGTTCCTTTAACTGCCGCAGGACTTATTTCGTAGAACGGACTATAATCCTCGACTCAGGGTTATGGGGAGGTACTACCGCCACAAATATTCTTGCAGCCAAGCTGATGTGTTCCGGTTTGAAAGGTGTGGTTGCTGGTGAAATTACAGAGACGTGAGTCATTCTATCTTCACGTCTCAAAGTTACGGACGCAATACAACGCGACTTGGGTCTTCCTATACTTAAAGTAAGGGAGACCCAATCGAAGTGACACACATGTATAAGTGGTTTTAAAACATTTTGTAACGCATCATAAAACAATCAGTAAAAATCTAACTGAATATGGTGTAGGTAATTCAAGTGAACTGCATTTTATATCATTGTATTTACAATGTGGTACTTCGTGATTTGTCACGGCAGTAGTGAACATATCTAATGACTTCGTGTACATCCGTTTTTAACTCAGATAGCTACACGTATCGTGCTCGCGAAAAAAAAGGAAGCCTTCCATTAGGGATTTCTTTCCTGTTCTTCCCCATGGAGGATCGGATAGGGTTTGAACAGGCGTCAAACTTAGCGATAAGTAGGTACGCGTGAATTTATGTTTTGAATATTATTGAGCCATTTCTTTATGAATTCTATGGAAATAAAGTTTTTGACTTTGGCTTTGACGAAATCAATCCTGATATGCAATGGCACCTGAACTGGGCCGAGATGAGTATTTTTTGTAGTATTGACCTTCTATTTCTTCATTGATTTCTCGTCGTGAAAGGAAGAGCGGTCCGCGATTTCAATTCCATTAAATTGGAACCTCGTCAAGAGTTGTGCAGCATTATTCTTTAGGTATACTGCAGATACATCACTATTTGTTATATTATATTTAACATTAATTTCGTTCATTCTCTCATTTTTTCCACTTATTAAGAAATAGACGGGAGAGCCGAGTAGTAGGTATCGACGGCAAATTAAGAATATTTTTGCTAAATTTCATTAATGTTGAATAAATAAACGTTTTTCTTTGAAGAGAAAATAACATCGTCTATCAAACATAACAGTTACTTCAAATTGAGTAGGTAGTTTCCTAGAATAAAAAGCAGCCATTTCTATAGCAACATTATGCCTGAAAGCCTAATTTTGGACCAGTTGGCTCCCAACAATACCAGGTTACCTAGGGTCTAGGGGCCCTAGGCGGATATCACGTATTACGTAATGCGATCTTGTAATGGCCGCCTTAGGCCTACACGTGTATACCCAAAAAAAAGCTATTAAGCTACATTTGATTTATCCTCGAGAAATCTTATTTCGTTGTAATTTTAAGTGCCCATTAAAGCTTTGATGTTTCAATTTTAGCGCTTTATTCATAATTCAGGGCGTTTCTGAATCTATTTTGTATTCAGATTCCGTATTTATACAGGTTTTTGGTTATTACGCGCGTTGCGTGATCTTGCGACAGTGGGACTAACAGTGTGCACAGTAACTGGTCAAAGTCTAAGTTAAAAACTTTATTTCCATAGAATTCATAAACAAATGGCTTGGAAACGTCAAAAATATTCAAAAAATAAGGTCACGCGTACTTATCGCTAAGTTTGACGCCTGTTCAAACCCTATCCGACCCTCCATGGGGGAAAAACAGCCAAGAAACCCTATAGGAGGGCTCCCTTTTTTTCGCGAGCACGATCCTTGTAACAACCTGGAATGTCATACCTATTTCTGCCGCCGTGCACTAACGCACTCTTACTACTGTGTAAAATAAAACTGCTAGTATATATAAGTTGTGGCCTCTGTAGAAGTTACATGTACGAGAACTTTTCACTTTTTTTCTTTTAATAGGATGCGACCTGGGTCTTCCCATACTCTAAGGATTACTCCGGACGTATCGCCTTTGTTATGGGCTAAATCGGATTAGCTATATGCTCGTTCCTTATTCACATAAACAGTGCTTATATGTTTTACTAGTGCGGGTTGGTTACGGCTCCAATAAGTAATGTATAATAGGCTAGTATGTCAACACCAGCTAAGTGGGCAACTTATTAAGTTTGGTGTATGCACTGTCATATTTTTACTGTTTATTCCAAAATTACAATTACTTTGGTGCTCTATTACCTAATATACAAATCTTTTCGTCCGTATTCCCTGTTGTATGTTCCTCCCCATGGAGGGTCGGATAGGATTTGAACTTTAAACAGGCGTTAAACTTAATGAAAAGTATGCTTGACCTTGTAATTTTAAATTTGATTAATGACGTTTCCAAGCTATTTGGGAAAGTCAGTGGAAATAATGATTTGTCAATTGTTTCAATATATGTATTGTCTGTATCTCGCTACTGTAACAAAAAAAGGCTGTATTCGGAACGTTAGAGAATTTTTTATAATTGTATTACTTCTAAATAATCATGTTCCCAAAAAATTCTCACTTTCAAGGAAGTAATAGTTTTGATGGAAAATTCTACTCATTACAGAACTATGCTCCTTTCTCTAATAGAAAGCAACCCCAACACATTTTACCAAATTGCGATCGGATAGCCTCCGCCAACGATCGCCCCGGGAGTACCACTACGCTCACACACACACACACACACACTCTAAGAGTTAAACCAAATGGAAGTGATTATTGAATCGGAACTTCTTAGCCCCATCACCTTCAATTTTTGAATTTTTGGAACGAAGTTCCTTATCGCGCGTTGTGAAAGACGGAAGACGGAAAAAATTCTTACGAAAAGTTGTCACGACACTTTTTTCCTTGTTTCCTACTTCAAGTTACCACAAGCCAATTATTACGAAAATTGAGCCAACTGATTAAGTTTATATTACATTATATTTGTTAATAATAAAAAAAAAAAATTATAACTTTAAAAAAAATATGATTACTATTCCTTGACTAATTAATCGAAAGCAACTTCGTTCGATCCGGGTGTCCCTTGACACCTCTCAAGTTTTTTACTTTTTAATAAATGTTTCATTCTATATTATTTTGAAATCAAAGATGGTAATGAAAGAAGGTAATGATGGTGATTTCCATTTAATTTTTAAAAATATATCTTTGAAAACGTAACTTTTGAATATTAAACTTTTATAAATATATTTATTAATAATTGAGGGTTTTAGAAACCCTGCATGGCCATTGCTCAGCCAATTAGTAGTGTAATAGTGTTTTTTTTGGGATATTAATTATTATAAGTATAGTAATTATAATTGTATTAAACAAGTTGTTTGAATACGAACATCTGTCCCGGTAATTTTTTGTGTCCCAGGGGCATATGAATTCAGTTTGTAAAATTATAGATTCTCTTCTACTAGTTGCATTTCTTTTGCTAAAGCACTACAACAATTGAATCAAAATCCGAGCTCTGGGAATTATAATCTGTACGGAAACACATGACATTGTTTTTAAGCGAGTAAATATGAAAAAAATACGAAAATAGAGATAAAAAAAAAGGTTACTTTTGATCGAGTCAAAGTAAAAAGAAACTTTATTTCCATAGAATTCATAAAGAAATGACTTGGAAACGTCAATAATTAATATAAGGTCGTAAGTACGCACTTATTGTTCAGTTTGACGCCTGTTTAAACTTTCCTAGTGTTGGTAAGTGTTATCTAAATGTATTTTTTTAGTCTATGACCAAAGTGAAATTCACTTCTATTTTAAAATAGCCTATACTATAAATAATTATTAGGACTTAGGTAGTTGCAATTTTATATGACGTGGATTTTGTCGAAGATCATGATAGCATGGTATGAATAGCGAGCTTTTTTTTTTCAAATGTAATACGGATCAGACGTTTGCACACGTAATGGAAAGCTAACGCACCATATCCCTTGGACACTTATGTTGATCAGTAACATTGGTGGACAGTTCACACAGCGGCATCTAGCTACGAACTAAGCATAGCTTGAACTATGGGAACCAGACAGTGATAGAATACATTATATACTTTTTTTATAATACATATTAACATCCAGACACAGAACAAACATCTATATTCGTCACACAAATGTTCTGGGTGGGAATCGAACTGACGTAGGTCGTCAGTACACATAAGGCATACAACGCATACACACAACGCATAAGACAGAGTTACTACCATCTGAGCTTTGACGCCTGTCATATAAACAGATATAAACAAGCTTTGTGTGAAGGATGTTTGTATTGTGTTGCGCACATCCCTGACATCCCGCGCCCCGGGGACTCACCCTCCCCCATCCCCCCACCCCACAGCTGGGAAAAAATTTGTGTAATAACCTATGTTCGTCATATAGTTTCACAATATCATCGTCTTTTCTAAATAAATATGGACTCAAGATTTATAAAATAACACAATACAAGTTTTATTTGGCAGTCAAGTGAATAATTAGGTTTCAGTTCAATGAATGACTTTATTGTCTTAAAGTAATAAGTTTTATAAAATAAATCAATAATAAATTATTGACAGGCCTAATAGCTCAGTCGGTACCTAGTAATTCTGCCTTCTGCGCTGTAGGTCGTGGATTCGACTCCCACCCAGGACAACAAACATTTGTGTGACGAATGTAGTTTTTTGATGTGTCTGGGTGTTAATATGTATTTACAAAAAATAAAAAGTTTATAATGTATTCTATCAGTTGTCTGGTTCCCATAGTACAAGCTATGCTTGGTTTGGGGCTAGATGGCGCTGAAATATTGTCCGAAAAATTCCTCTAGCCAACCATTAAAAGACCTTTGGAACACGGGAACCATAACGTGTTAAAACGTTATATATATTATATAATATATTTTTTATTCTTTTTATATCCCTGAAATTAGTTCTTTCAGCAACCCATTTGCTACGCCGACAATTCTCGCACAACGAACCGTTTGTTATGATGATTTATATGAGAAACCTGTCCCATAGGTGTAATTCACGCGTTTCCTTCATTCATATCCATCAGCTCCCCCATCCATCATGATATTGATTGATTACAGCACCATTGTTTGAAGTATTTCCACGGCCGAAATAACGTTTTTTTTTTGCGAGTAAATGTCGAGTTTGTTTACGTTTTCTGTATTGAAATGTGGAAAGTTGCCCAAAGAACTGGGATACTGTATAAATCAAGGATTATAAGGGTCAAGTCACACAAAAGCTGCCCAACGATAGTTTGTTAAATAAGTTAAAATATCGAAAGTTTGGCAAAAAACAAGATAACTAACATGACTCATAAATTCGTTACCTATATATTTGCCGTGAATTTTCGAGATAATTCTGGGGGAACTTTCATGGATCAGTCGCAAGTCTAGATTCATCACGGAGCAGATTTCGATCATTTCTCCGATGATGCTGCTGTGCGCTTCCCGAATATGCATTGTCGCATTCCACAAAGCATGTTTCAACTTGAAGTGATAGAATATTTTTCACGTTTGTATGAACGTTTGTTAAGTACCCCAACACGCCTTTACTTACCAATGTGGCTGAAACTTTGAACACAGATGAGGACTCTGATAGGCTACTATTTGTCTCCATGCCGCGCGGGAGCTATTCTTTATTGTAAACTAGCTGCGCCCGCGGTGTTACCCGCGTTGAATAAGTCATCCAACGGGAATACTACACATTTCCGGGATCAAAGTAGCATATGTGTTAATCCAGGATACGCTATCTTGGTACCAAATTTCATCCAAATCTATTCAGCCGTTTTTGCATGAAAGAGTTTCAAACATCCATACAGCCTCACAAACATTCACTTTTAAGAGCAGTAGAACTCTCGCCAAGTTCGTCCGGGGAAGTACTGCCACCATGCCCTTTTCTGCCGCCAAGCAGTAACGCATTCGCGTTACTGTGTTCCGGTTTGAAAGGTGTGGTTGCCGGTGAAATTACAGGCACATGAGACATTCCACCTTCAAGTCTCACATTTACGGGCGCATACGATGCGACTTGGGTCTTGTCATACCTTGTATGGGAGGACCCAAGTCGCATCGGCTGTTATGGGCCGAGGTTACCACTTAACACCAGGTGGGCCGTCGGCTCGTTCCGTAAATGTATTACATAAAAAAAAAAAAAAAACTTAGACGATTGTACACTTTTTTTTTGTCTGATGTATATGGCATGTACAAAGGCGAGCTTAACCCGAAAAAAGAGTGTTCTTCCAGCAAAAGAGGCGAGCTATGAGTTAATGAGACAATTATGGGTGCATACACTACAAATAAGATGTTCTATTTGCTCAGCGTGCTTATTCAATTCCATAAAGGAAACGTCAGGCATAGTCGAGACCAGTGTAGTTATTACCACGTCTGACGGTTTCTGTGGTACATTTACTTAATTCTAAGCTATGTACTCTAGTACGAATCGTATAATCTACTAGCTGTTGCCCGCGACTTCGTCCGCGTGGAATTCGGTTTTATCACGCATCCCTATTTTACACCTCGGAAAAGTAGCCAAAGTTTCTCCTTGTTACATCAGCTATCTGCCAGTGAAAGTCCCGTCAAAATCGGTCCAGCCATTTCAGAGATTAGCTGGAACACACAAACAGACAAAAAAAAAATGTTTTGGTATATGTACCGTGTATACATCCATATGCACTTAGCAACAAGCGGTTATTTTAATATTACAAACAGACACTCCAATTTTATTTATTTGTATAGATTTGAACCGGCTCTTAAGGTGGACTTACAATTATCTCATTTAAATACCAATTTGATATTTGAGAACATTAAAAAAAAATTACAACATCGTCTCTCGACGGAATACGAAAAATCTTATAATTTGTACTCTCTTTTGTAAAGTAAAAAAGAAAAACATATTAGTAGGCCCTCGAGCTTCCGGAGACCGTACTGCCTCGGCAAATAGTACCGGCTCTAAAAACGTGAAGACAATATTGAAGAGGGAATATTATTGCGTTTCCTGAATCCCAAGCGGCGGATCCAACGGGAAGACGGTATCCTCGCGCAAACGTGACGCCGCGCCGCGACTCGTCCTCTCTCTGTACGCGGAATAATATTATATATACTCCGGGAGCCAACCTCCGCTGGTTTGCTACATCACTCACACTATTTAAGGCTACCCTTATACACGTACAGACCAGTATCCGTATCATACCAACTATCTAACCTACTCATGGTTTGCAAATAAATATCTTTATCTTTAGCTTTATCCGTGTTTGACGGCTAATGGGGCGCTAGGTTGGATTCGTAGCAAAGTTTGCTAACGGGTGTTTTTTGTTGCGTATCTTTGTGTGTGCAGGTCATACAGGAATCAGTGCAGGGGTAAGTGTGTTTATTCTAGCGTCTAGCGCGGGTTGGGTTCTCTACCACTCGCGCAATGACTTATCCTATGTGCCTGTTCCTCTCATATAGATATCGGGTCATATAGGTCATATAGGTCCTCGGGTCTTTCTGTGCGTCTAGGACCACCCAGCTGGGACCAATCTCATACGAACTGGTCCAATGAAATGCCACAGTTTACCATGTTCGACTGGAGTAATAGGATGTTCCTGCGATGCAATGAACCGACAAGAACAAACTTTACGAATTCCATAAAGGACAAGAACCAACTTTAGGAATTCCATAAAGGACAAGAACCAACTTTAGGAATTCCATAAAGGACAAGTCAGAATTTCGCTAACACATGCGAATAAACTTGTGTACTAGGTGTATACCACCATTGTCAAATACTAATCCAATCTTAGGAGTAGAAACTGAATATATTTATTTTATCTCGGTAATTTTTCTGACTATTGCATTAATATTTATTATTATAATCATGCATTAAATGTGTGGTTTAGAAATCGATAATATCTGTATTTTTTGGATATGAGTACTTCGAGTATTTTAAGTGTTCCCTTGTAAAATCAATTGTAACATCATCAATCAGTCTGCCGGCTTTTTATTGTAACTGGCAAGTTTTTGTATTAATGGAAAAACCACGAAATAGGGCGGTTTTGGAGGGAGGAGAAAGGAGGGTGGCGCAGTAGGCAGAGGGGGGACTGATAAATAGATCCCTGTTAGGAAGATCTCTTACAGCGATAACGCATCCTTTTTTCTGGTC
Source organism: Chesias legatella (assembly GCA_947359385.1). NCBI lineage: Eukaryota > Metazoa > Arthropoda > Insecta > Lepidoptera > Geometridae > Chesias > Chesias legatella. Next base: position 5,386,985 of record OX375777.1, on the reverse strand, counting down.
GTACAATTCGCTGAAATTGCTTGTACCTGCTGAGCTCAACCTCGTATGTCTCTGTAACCTTGTGTTTCTTGGCTGAAAAAGAGAAGATAAAAATCAAGAAACCTGATAGCGTTAGGAAGCAAAACCCTATTTTTTTAAGTGATACCGTTGTGGAACGATCCGACGGCCCTACTGGTGTTAAGTGGTAACCCCATAACAACCTATGCGACTTCGGTCCTCCCCTACTAGGTAAGACAAGACCCAAGTCGCATCATATGCGCCCGTAACTCTGAGACGTATAGGTGGAATGTATCATGTGCCTGTAATTTCATTGGTATTGATACACAGTGATCCTACTATTACTAGTAGAGTTACTAGGTTTCTCTAACCGTACGGTGTAAGTAGGTATTTCACGCTAATAGGGTGCAATTTCCGTGCACTTGACACCTGTCTTCATGCCGGTTTCAGTGTTTTCGTTCACTGTTATGGGAACAAGATATTTCGCAATTTCTGAAGCGAAATACTCATTAGTGCACGTCTGTATTTGAACCAGCGACTTCGAGATTGAAACTAGTAGTCTGTACCGTAGGGCCGCCACGAGAAAAAGTTGAGTAGGATTGGAATTTATCACAAATCTTTAGACAATCATGATTGTCTCCTGGGCTATGTGCTCCTGTCTTGTAATACATCATTCGTGTGGTGGGTACTAATGAGAATGCCAGGATGATGTTGCGGCATCAACACATCACTACTAGTATTGCTCAGATCAAAACTTTCCTGCTTGCCTTAGTAATGAGACGGGCAAGCTTTCAGATTAGTTATTTGATGAGTATTTATATTTACAGGTCACACAGTAGCTAAAAATATTGGACAACGTTACACATATATTTTACAAATGGAATATTTTAGTAAAAGTCTATTAAAACGATTTATCCAGAGGTGATTAGAATTTCAAACTGAAAGTTTCTTTCAATTAGTTTGCAAGCCGTTTGCCTATAGTTAAGTGGTATTGGCGGACATTTCACACAGATCCAGCCCTAAAGTAAGCATAACTAAAACAGGCTTTTGACTGGCCTTTTATTTTACTGGTTACAATTTGACAATGAAAGCAAAGGAAACGATAGCGTTGAATCTTCAGACTGCGCACATCCCTTGTTTTATTATGAAACTTACGGAATATTTATCAAATACTGGGCATGTTGTTGGTTAAGTAGCAATAGATATCCTGATGTGTCATATATAGGAATGTTAATATCAGAGACTATTTATATACTGCGTTGATATGTACTTTATATATTCGTACCTACATCAATGTATCCAAAACAAGACGATTTTTGTGTCTTATTTTTTTAAATTTGTTGTTTGATAAGCTGACGCTTAGCTTAAGCCCGCCAGGAGTATTCGCTTTCCGTTTAGGCTGCCGGAATACTCCGTTAGCTTCTTAGCGTTACGATCTTGCTGATAGTGAGTCAAAGGAATTTGTATTAGAATTTTGTTGAGGCGAGATGACAGGCACATGAGACTACCCGGCATCAGAGAATTATGCGATGAGAATTGGGTCTTCCTTCATCATCAGATGAACTTAGTCCAATGCTGGACACGGGCCTCTCCCAGTAAGCTCCACCGAGCCCGATCTTCTGCACTTCGCATCCACTTTTTGCCAGCCACCTTCCATACATATTTCCTATAGGTAGTAGTTACGAACCATTCAGCCTGAAAACTTTGTTATTGGATGTCTCTACCTAATTTTTTCGTTTTATTTCAGATTTAGAGAAGCAGTTCTCCGTTCATCCGCTGAATGCGACGGCGTGGCGCGGCCAGCCGTATCTGCTGACGTGTGAAATATCGTCAGCGCCACCGGCCGTCATCACCTGGCTGAGGAACAGCAAGCCTCTACCGAAGGATGATAGGTATGTGATTCTTCTGTGAATTGGCTATGTAGTCGCGCTAAATCTCGGGTACATTTTCCGATTTCTACAAAAAACTAAGTAATTACATAATTACAGATTTCTTAGCTGATCTTGTACTCAGTACCACTATGCCACCATGCTTCCCAATCGCGGTCGCGGTTCAAATCCCGACGTGCACCTATGAGATTTTCGATTGAAATATTTATGTGCGCAATTCCACGATCTCAAAACGGTGAAGGAAAACATCGTGAGGAAACAGACATGTCCTAGAACTAAAAATTCGAAGGCATGCGTTAAGTGCACGAAAGGAGCCTCTTTGAGACGCGCTTCAAATCTATTCACCACACTGGTTCGAGAGAACCATTGACTCGAATAGAATAGAAGCTGATCTAAAGTCCTTACTCCACTAAGACTAAGTGTAAGAGAGCAGTATGTGCTCCATCTAGTTCTTAAAAACACAAGGCTGTCTTGTCTCGTATGAAAGTAAATCTGTGTACGTTATATTTCATTTGCGAGGTCATTTCATTGTAATTCTGTTGTTTCAGGTATTTCCTATTGAAGAACCAGTTACTAATCGCGGATGTGAAACACGAAGATGCAGGGTTGTATAGGTACATTCTTTTCTTATCGATGCCAGGAACTATCGAAACTTTTATTAGTCGTTGGTATGGAAGTATTAAAACTGACTGACTGACTGGTATTTATAAATTTAACTAGGATTTCTTCCATCGTGGATCTATCAGACACAAGTGGCTCACAGTTAATGAATATACTACCTACGAGTAACTACTTATAGTCATGCACTTTCTTGCAATTTTTGTCTTGTGTAGATATGCGATTTAAAACAGTAAATATTTCCAGATGTAAAGCAACAAATCCACAAGCGAACAAAACACGCACCAGCCATGGTGGCAGGCTGGTGGTGGAAGATAGTCCTGGAGAGCTGGAGGTGGCTTTCTTGCCAATGGTTCACGAGAGAGACATTGCAGTCCCTAGGGGGAGTCGTCTGGTGTTGCCATGCCCCCTCGTTGGAGATAACAAGCCTAAGGTTAGTGAAGCTGTGACTTGCACCGTCCTGGAGACGTGAAGGCTGTTTTCATCACAGTGGCACAAAAGAAAGATATTGCAGTTCAGATCAGAGAGGAGCTGTCGTGTTGGGGATCACATTTGCTTCCACGTTTATAATGCGGACAGCCCAAGAGCCCAAGAGGAACTCCTTGCCTGCGTCCATATTTCCTCAAAACTATAATCTGGAGGTCTTCCAATCCATTTAAGTTTTTCCAATCCATATTATGTGAGATGATGGTATGGTTGCACCGACTACGTAGAAGAAGATAGTTCAAGAAAGGTAGAGGTGCTCTCCCTCCCTCCTGGAATTGATTTCAAGCTAACAACTTTTTATTACACTTGTTATTAAGCCACTTGTCAAGATTAGGATTGTATCAGCGCATTGGGTTTGTACAATAACCTCGACGTAAAATCACAAACATGTAACCACTAATGGCATTCCCATTTTTTATTTGAAGCTCAATTGGGAGTTGACAGCTCCAGGCGAGAGGACCAGCGAGTTGGAGTTCGTCGAGGAGATCCTGGTGTTCCCGAAAATGGAGCTGGACCAGGAGGGCGTATACTCCTGCCGAGCTGAAGGCAACAGCAACCTGGTCAAGGTGATTGTTTGTATGATTCATATATGGTTTGATAAACTAGGGGGGCTACACCATAGTTTATCAGGCCCTTGGTCTGTTTTGATGTTTGACCCTTTTACACCAAGAATCATAAACGTTTCCATTGACAAATATGGAAATTTCCTAAAATTAAACGTGTAAGCTTCTTTAATACCTGACACCACGCCGGCAAACCGCAAGCAGTATTAATCATACTTAACAATTCCAATGTAAAAATGTTGCCAAATCAGTGACTGATTAACATTCTATAAACACGAGTTCTCCAAGATGCAGAGCAAGACAGGTCGGTGTTATGTTTAGGTTTGCTGGAGGTGTTACAAGACGATGGATAAAAGCCATTCAATCGCTAGGATATGACAGCCAGTATGACAAGTATGACAATAACCGCCGCCCGTGGACAACAGCAATACCACTCAAGTCCTCTCCATAATACGAGATGACTCAAGTCGCATTGCGTTGCGTCCATCACCCCGAGACGGGGATGCTACGTCTCATGCGCCTGCAATTTCGCCGGCACCCATTCCCTTCCACCGGAACACAGCAAAACGAGTGCATAACTACTTGGTGGCAGATTACCAGGTGTGGTGGCAGTACTCCGGGTGAACTTAGCACGAGTTCTACTGCTACTTTGGTTTGCTCGTTTTGCACCACCCGGGGGACACGTGTATGGATACAAAGGGTTATCGTTGCTGGCGTCCGTATGGGCCATTATATTAATGGTATGTTTGATTAATGAATATTTATGGTATGTTTTCACTTTTCAGAGCTTCAACGTTACCGTTACCGAGAATGTGAACATCACCTACGGCCCCGAGTGGAAGCAGGCGGTCCGTGCGAGCACCGTGCGGTTCAACTGCACGGCGACGGGCCGGCCCGTGCCCGCTGTCACCTGGTACAAAGACGGGAAGGACTTGCAGCTTACACAGAGGGTGAGGCGTGTTGGGGCTGATTTCTTAATACCAGTATATTGTGCTGGCTCAGTTGGTAGTAACCCTGCCTTCTACGTTGTAGGTCGTGGATGCGATTCCCACCCAGGACAAACATTTGTGTGACGAACATAGATGTTTGTTCTGTGTCTGGATATTTTATTATATGTATTTATTTACAAAAAAGTATATATGTATTATATCAGATGTCTGGTTCCCATGATACAATGCTTAGCTTACTTTGGGGCTCAATGATGCTGTGTGAAATGTCCACCAATATTATTATTGTTATTGTAATGCATTGTTAGCTACTACTCGCAAGTAATGAATCTGCCGCCAAGGATCCAACGCTATCTCCCAGCCTGACTTGAGAGCTAGATTCCAGTTCAGGCGTGACGTGGTGCACCCATCAGTTTAGTCTAGCTTCCATGTTCTACTGCAGGTATACAGGCCTACTCTCGAATAGGGAGAGTGTACCACCAGCTTCATAGTAATTTAGTTTAAAGGCAAAACGAAGAGTAATCATATATGTACGATGTACTATTAAAAAAAATTGTGAATTTTTTTTTGCAATGTTTGTCTAACTAGTGGCTCTTTTATATGAAATTTCAAATGTTGTAAATATTTGGATAATGTACCAAACAGCAATGTTACTCATAATTTTGTTTCTATTTACTAAGTTTAATGAGTTTCGAATTTATGTATTGCTTGTTAGTAAAGAAAATAATAAAAAAAAACCCCAAGCTACAACATATTAAACTTTTCTTCCGGTTCGGATGGACGCGAAACAACGAACAATATGCCGTAGTTATAAAGTTGTCGGCTGCGGTAAACGACGGGCGTTGACGTCTATATATATATATTTAAATTTTTCATTGAAAATGTGTTAATCAACTCGAATAAACTATTAAAATTGATCTGCAGATAAACGTGGTGCTCTCCGCTGAAGATAAGAGGGTGCCGCAGTTGCTGATAAGAGGCGTCACATCTGAAGACGCAGGTATGTGAGACCACTACCAGATACTTGAGATTTATTAAAAAAAATGTCTGTTTTGGTAGTTAGCTATTTACAGATCTCTTATTTGTTTCGAATTTATCCCAATATTAGTAGGGTTCCCTTTATGAGTTATGAGGTGTTTTTTTTAAACAAATGTTTTTCTAAGATTTCTTTGGTTTAGGTTTCCTTTAATTTATGAGTTCGAGACTCAAAATAAAAAAAATCTAAATCTTGGTACACCTTTGTAACCTTCTCACACATGACGAGAGACTGTAAGACAAAATGCACAAAAATTGTAACAGAGTGGCAACCACTTGATGTTAAAAGCCAAAGAGATAATAATACAAGCAATAATACAAGCAATTATCAAACATCTTCAAGAATTTTTTAATAATCATATTACCAACAATGTTTTTCACAACCGCCATTAGCTTTGGCGTTGTTTATTGACGTCAGCAACACCGCAAGCATTACTGATGCGTTGCCTACCCTGGAGATTTCTTATTATATTTCTCTTGAAGCTGCCCATGTCATACCTTGCCGGGAAGATGTCAGTGTGTTCTCGTGTTCCCATCAGGTATATACCAGTGCTTCGCCAGCAACAGTATGTCGGCGGCGTCCGCGTGGGCGGTGCTGAGCGTGACTGGGGACGAGGCGGCGGCGCCGGGCGCGCTGCGCTGCTGGCCCACCGCCGCCGACCACGTACTGCTCACGTGGACGCGCGTGCCGCACCACGTCATCGCGTACACCGTGCAGACCACCATGCCCGGTACACACACACACACACACACACACACACACACACACACACACACACACACACACACACACACACACACACACACACACACACACACACACACACACACACACACACACACACACACACACACACACACACACACACACACACACACACACACACACACACACACACACACACACACACACACACACACACACACACACACACACACACACACACAGTCCACTCACTACTTCTATTCAACCAGTGTGCTGAAGAGATTCTAAGTGCGCCTCAAACAGCCATATAAAAAAGGAAGCTCTCGTTCAGGGGTTTCTTGGGTTCTTTTCTTTCCCATGGAGGGTAGGATAGGATTTGAATAGGGGTCAAACTTATCGATAAGTACGCCTGACCTATATCTTGAATATTCTTGACGTTTCCAAGCCTTTTCTTCGTGAATTCTATGGAAATAAAGTTTTTGACTTTGACTTTGACATATCTCAGGTGGCGATTCGTTCCCGGAGCAGCCGGTCAAAACTACGAACACATCAATAAAAGTCAAATCACCATTGACCCCGTACGGATTCCAAGTAAGGATTCCTTCAACTTACCTTTATCTCTATTTAATAGCATTTATTCATTGTTTTATCCATATACCTAGTACCCTTATATTTATTAGCAGTAGAACTTATGCCAAGTTTGTCCGGGGATACACTGCCGCCGAGCAGATGCATTCGCGTCACTGTGTCCCGTCTGAGAAAGTCACGTCTCAGTGTTACGGGTGCATACGATGTGACTTGGGTGTTCTTTTACCTAAGTAGGTGAGGACCCAAGTGGTATTACTTTTTTGTGGGCATTGGTTACCCCTTAACACCAGGTGGGCTTCTGGTTATTTATCATATTTAAAACCATTAAGTCTGAAATGAACACCAAAGAATATATGCTAATGTATGTTCTATGTTCTGTGTCTGGGTGTTAATATGAATTATATGTATTCACAAAAAAATATTATTCTATATGTCTTCTGGTTTCAATGGTACAAGCTATGCTTAGATTGGTGCTAGATGGCGCTGTGTGCAATGTCCGCCATATAGTTTCGTGTGTTCAGGTTCGCGCATTCATCAGATCACCAACAGGCAAGAAGAACGGAGCTAGCGACTTGTCTGGGACAGTCAGCTGTCAAGGACAGGGAGGTGAGAATTCTTCATTTTATACTTATTTACTGTATTTACTTACTTATTATGTCTTACTACAATGTTTTCTTTAATTATGGTCAGTAAGATTATTGCAGAGTACATTCCAGAAAATAGTCAGTGATTTGGTGGTAGTACTTCAGTGAACTAACTCAAGTCCTGCTCTAGTAAGATATGGGCGGATCCATGTCCGGTCATATTGCATCGGTTTCTTTGACATAATACAATTGGAACATTCAATGTTCCAGTAATTTTACTGGCCCTAATTAAGACACAAACTGACGGGCACAGCTAGTTGTTACCGTAATAAGAAGACGAAACCAAAGTAACCATGAGTACCGTTCCCCAGTGCCAATAAAACTGACGAAGATCGACGAGGGTTCCATTCTCGTTTCCTGGCAGCAGTTCCACGAGGAGAACCCCGGCGTGGTGCAGTGGATCCTGCAGTACAGAGTGGAGAACGGGACTGAGGAGTACAACATCACGATTGACGGAAATGTTTACAACTATACTTTGAAGGGTGAGTCGTGTATGTACTTCTTTGTTGGTTTATCTATTGTAAGTCATGGAAAGAGCCAATCTTTGATATTTTTGGTTAATTGCCTAACCTTTATATACCTGTAGCAGTGCATAAGTTTAATACTAACTCAGCTGTGAGGCGAGAATCGAATCCATGACCTACAACATCTCAGAAGCCGTAGCCAGTGTTACTACTAACTGAGTGAGGCCGGACAAAATGTAGTGGAAACAGCCTTTTCGGACAAATCAGATAAAACAGATAGTTGACAGTTCTCATAGATCAGTTGATAGTAACCCTACCTTCTGCGCTGTAGATCGTGGGTTCGATTCCCACCCAGGATAAACATTTGTGTGACGAACATAGATGTTTGTTCTGGGTCTGGGTCTTATATGTATTTATTTACAACAACAATTATATAAGTATGGATATCGGTTGTCTGGTTCCCATGACACAAGCTATGCTTAGCTTACTTTGATGCTAGATGGCGCTGTTTGAAATGTCCAACAGTTTGTTATTGTTATTATTATTATTGTTTCCAGGTGCTCAGTCGCAGGCGGTGCAGGTGCGCGTGCTGGGCACCAGGGCGGTGCCGTGGCGCGCGCAGGACCTCGCGCTGGTGCCGTGGAGCCGCACCGCCGCCGCCCAGCACCAACTCGCGCCCGGGTGAGGTTCTGTCGCGACCGCACTCTGCGCTCTGTGCACACCCCACGTCACTCTCACACTCCTAGTGGTCATCGTTCACGAGGGCTTACCAAAGTTCACCGTTACTGTCCTAGCGACTAACGTTGGCGACTCGTTGTCTGAATGGTTCGCTGACGGAAGGTTTCGTTCAATTCTTATTTAGACATTTTCCGAACAAACTGGGCGAGAAAGTCTTTATTTTTTTAAGTTATGTTTTGCAAGAGCTCTCCACTCGATTGTCAATTTTAACTGGTGACACGATGATAGAAAGTTTCCTCGTGTGTGTTTTCGTATTCTGTCAAGAACAAACAAACCTTGCAAGCAGTGTAACGCGTTACACCTGCTTATACTAGCGAGTAGGTGTGTACTATATAAAGTTTTACCTTCAAAACTAGAGCTGGTTGCCTTATAATATTTCAGTGAGACCCTAGCTGTACCAGTGGATGTTGAGGTGACGGAATTGAACCCACGAAACTTCACCGTGCATTGGCGGTGCGAGCAGGAAGACAAGTACGCGTTTCTCGTGTGTGTGAGGAAGACGGCGGGGAGCGAGCCTGCTGAGTGCTGGGATAGGTGAGATTATATATTTGCTGAATAGTGTCAAGCTATTATATAAATAAAGTAGCTGTTTCTCGTAACTTCAGCCGTGCTATTGTTGTCTTCGGATCCCCTTACAGTAGCTAAATTAATTTTAGCTTATTTTAAAACCCTTCACAAAAATTGCTCTAGTAATTTTTGTATTATGCAAACGTTACGAATAAACAAAGAAGTGTGACATACAATAGTAATATTGGTATAGATGTTTCCTATGGAACTAGTCACACAGCCTTTGACGTCAATGCACACAGCAGAAATACTTGAGATGTTTAGAAATTCATGATGTTGATATATGGCAAGTATTTTAAACCAAAACATTGCGACCACAGCACAGTATTTCTTGTTTCTGAGTATGTATTTATAGTGATCATTAACGAACTTGGCGCAAGTTCTACTGCTACTTTGGGTTGTTCCTTTCGCACCACTTACGGACGCGAGCAACCTGCTCCCCCCCCCCCTAAATGTAGAAATCGATTCTTAAGGAGTAAACTCCAATCAAGCGATGTCTACCCGCGTTTTTCAGTTACGTGACGACAGCGCGGATCGTGAACGTGCAGCCAGACACGGAGTACGAGGTACGCGTGCAGGCGAGTCTGCTGGCGAAGGCGGCTCGCGGGGAGTTCAGCGCGCCCCATCGCCTCACCACGCCCTCTGAAGGTCACTACACTACACACACTGATATGACCACTCACACCACGGTGGTTACTTGTAGTTAGTGGCCATCCATCAATTATAAAGTTACGGAACGAGCAGATATCTCACCTAGTGTTAAGTGGGTAACTTCTGCCAACGAATTAGGTCCTCCCCTACTTAGGTAAGACTAGACCTAAATAGCATCGTATGCGCCCGCAACTCTGAGATGTGAAGGTGAAATTTCTCCCGTGCCTGCAATTTCATCGGCAACGACACATTTCAAACCGGAACACGCGAATGCATCACTGCTTGAGGACCGGTCCACGGTCATTTGTCAGATAGACGCTGTATTGGTCTGTTCGAAGCAAAATAATTCGCGATGTATGTTTAAAGTTGATTTCGTGCTAGTTACAGTTCTAAATCCCACGAAAGTTTATATCAGTAACAACAAATCTGTGTAATCACACAGCTCACTGGTTAGCTAAGTCACCATCCACTGTTCGTTGTAACGACAGCTGGTACACAGCCTATCAGCTAATCGTTGTAAGTTGTACGTTGATAGCAGTTAAAGTGAAGCTCTGTGAGTGATTGGAATATGGTGTTGGTCGACAGGCCGCCGCGCTCATGAGACTGACCCGCTCGGGCACAGCTAAACAGTAGTTACGCGCTGCGAGCTTTAAGCTTCCTGTCTCACGTTGTGTTTATGTTCGTCCGTTAGATGAGCTTCAGTACGAGTACTCGCGCGGCGGCGTGACGGTGCGGTGGCGTGGCGCGGGCGGGCGCGACGTGCGCTACTCGCAGAACATCACGCAGCCGCTCGACTCGTGGCGCCTCGTCCGCAACCTCACCGGACACATCGAGGTCAGTCAGTCAGTCAGTCAGTCAGTCAGTCAGTCCGTCAGCCTGTCAGTCAGTCAGTCAGCCTGTCAGTCAGTCAGTCAGTCAGCCAGTCAGTCAGCCCTTGTGCCTCAGCTGTACCTATGTTCTGTGGGAGGTGTCACCTACTCCCGCCGCACCGCGTCCGGATGTCAATTACTTGAGCTTTTCCCTTGACATTTTGTTTTTCACAGGTAGCACACAGTAGCAAAAGAAACTTAAAAATAATGAAGTGGCGCAGGCTCAGGTCTTCGCTTACACACTCACGGGAAGTCCCGAATTATATCGCATTGGGGCCTATCACTGCCTGAAGTTGGATGGCGGAATGTCAAAGACACATTATCTGTCACGTATCTCATTTCTTATGTATTTAATATCATCGCAACCCACACCCTGTCACGGGTGCTGTTCTGCTTGGCGAGAGAAATGGATGTGTAAATATCCGAAACAAATCTACACATAAAGTTATATTTTGTTTCCCTTGAATCTGAGTAAAATATAAAAACTAAAGCTTCTTAATGAGAATTATGATCCTTTAAGTCGGATTTTCTTTAAAATGTTAACTTTTTCGAAATTTCTGAAGTAACTTAAACATATGACTGTCTGTTTAAAGATCACGGGACTGGACCCATTACTGAACACCTTCGTGATGGTGCTGTCTCCGGAACCGAGCCAGCGACGGCTGGTGCTCACCATCAAGCCTCGCCCCCCGGACACCTCCAACGTCTACCTGTGTGAGTCTACTAAGACTTTAAGGTTACAGTTTCTGATGTGTTAAAGGCAACAGGTCAAATGAAAAGTCACATTAATCCTCTTTTGTCGCAAAAGGAAACAGAAGTTCTAACAATCACGAATCATAACCGAGAAGGAGATTCTACAATATTTTATTTCAAATTCAGCATTTATTTGAAGATTCTTTTGTCTAATCGACGTTTTAGGAAGGTTAGACAAGAGAGCAAGTTATAACATAATTGACAAGATTCCTGAAAGAGCAAGCCTATCCAGACTTGGTAGAGTTTATAAATTAACAATGTTGCACGTTGTTGTCTGCTACGGAAGCAACTTTGCAAACTTGGACAACGTTGTAACACACACTAAGGGAGTTATTTTGAATGTAATGAGTAAGAGAGCAGGCTCAGTCGTCACGCTTCACTTCCACCTTCTCTAGAAGGTCTAGAAGAATTATCATTTTTCTACATAACTGTGTCTTTGTAGTCAACATTTAATGCTTACCTGCCGTGAAATTAAATTGCAGATATCGGCATTTGTTGTGGCGTGGTGCTGATCTCTCTCCTGGCCGCTGCAGCCATCTGCATCTGGCAAAAGAGGAAGAGTACCAGGTCCCCCACACGCTCACAGAGCAGAACTGGTTCTCCCAATCGAGGAACCGAAATGGAAATCACTGAGCTGAAGGTATGATTTTTAGCAATTTAAAAGATCTTGGTTAAATACTTGTGCGGTGAACTTATGTGCATGTTCTAATGTGTATCTGGGTGCAGTTGTATATCACATATTTTTACACATTGTATAGCATGACTCGTGTACGTATTCTGTGTTATATTTATTGACAACATAAAATACTGGAATAAACTATTATAAGATGTTTTGTGTGTCGTGGAGCAGAGCGACTTCGGACCCGAGGGCATTTATCGAATATATTTAATAAAGTTATCTCAATAATTATTAAATTAATCTGACAATTTGATTTTACTTAAATTGCAGAATGTGGGAGGTCGTCTCGCTAACGGCGGCGGGTCCCGCGAGGCGGGCGAGCCGCTGCTCAACGGTCACGTGCACATCACTGAGAACCCCTCGGTAACCACTTAATACTACCGCTGACGTATTTATTAATACTCATTACCCAAAGGACCAGTATTTTCACACTCATATTTTTTTATTTAGCTTATTAAAGTCTTCCAGTCTTATCTAGTCTTAAGTCTACCTGCAGACATGGACTTACTGTCTGAAACAGTGAGTTTCCACCACTACTTAATGTATTTTATGTAGTCACGTAACGAGATAATGGTCCGCAATGGACAACGGATAAGCATTTACCTTCTGTCTTCTACACACAACGGACAAAATACGACTCTAGACGAAGTTCAAATCACTTTTTCAGCAATCAAAAACACCAAACGGCAAGGTTCGCAGAGGGCAGTGCTACGAGGTGCCCGCGTTCGACGTCGCGCGCTACGACGACGCGGACGTCACGATGGAGACCGTCCTCGACGACACCGCCACCTTCAGCCTCCTGGACACCTCGCGCCGGCCCGAGTTCGATTCCCGGCCCCGGGACATAACACCCAACTCGTCGTTCAAGCTCCCGGACGACAACATGAACTCCGAACTCACTCGGAGCTCATTCGAACAAGACAACGGCAAAATTCCCCCCACCCTCCAGCCGAACGGTTGAGCCGCGCCCCCGCCGGCGGCTCCACAGAACTACAAAGGGGTAGGCGGCCCCTACGATCGGTCTCCGATCACGCGTCAATTCGACTTGTATAGTTAAAGTTTGAGATTTTGTACAGATAAGCGGCGACGATATACGAATAAAATAGGACATGAGGCTTGAGTGAGGTTCGCGCGAGGATGGCTTGCCGTGATTTGTTCCTAATTATAGACTTTATTTTAAAGATGTAAGGCTGATTTTTTGGTAAACAATAGTACGGGTACGTGATAATTTTAAGCGTTGAAAAATCAGAAGAGTTCCGTCAGGACACGTGAAGTTATTCTCGCCCGGGCCATCCCCCCGCTGTTGTTCATATACTTGTATACATTGTAGGCGGTAATCACTTGTAAATAGCGTTGTTGGGTCGAACCGGTCCGCGCCCGGACAATAATGAATGGCGTGAATTTAAATAAAAAAAATATTTTGTACCGCTGGTCAATCTGACTCCGAACGAGTACGAAATAATAATAATAACAAAAAATCCTTTTAAAATATAAAGTATGATTAAATAACAGTATCACCGTTAGTGCAACATTATCGTACAAAACATAGACCAAAATAAATTCCAAACATCCGATATTTTACCTAAATTCATATTATGTACATATAAATATTTATCGATGTTACAAAGTACCTATTTATTTTCTGTATTACCTAGAGCAGGATTAGACAAAGCCTTAGATGCTACCTTGAGTAACATTCCACTGTACAAACCACAGCCCTTCGTAGAGTACAGTATTCGTAGTTTGAAACGCACACTTTCGTACTAAAACAGCTATTAATTTATTTAGGTAACACAACTTAGATACTTAAATAGGATTCAATTAGATAGCAAAAATAAAGTATCTATTTAATAAAATAGTTTATAAATACAACGAACTATTGATATTGAAAGTTTGAAATAGTTTATCGTAGTTGGTACTGTTAGGTTTTGGTGTTATGTGCGACAGCTCAAAAGAGAAGACTGGAACGTTTTGTGAGCCAAACAGTGTTTCGCTCGTCGAAACGTCCTGCGGGCCAACTCTCACTTATACTACACAATACATATTGTGTATTTGCGTCTATTTCAAATGAACAATATTACTTATGGAGGATTTATTGAAAGCTCAGTTGTTTCAGAACATAAAATAAAATAAAATTTGTTTTCGTCCGGTTATGTTTTATTATTGACGAGTGTGACAGTTTTTTGCGTGCGTGCGTGCGTGCGTGCGTGCGTGCGCGTATGAGTGCGCGTGTGCGTCCGTGTGTGTGTGTGCGTGTATGAGTGCGCGTGTGCGTCCGTGTTGTGTGTGTGCCCGTGTGTGTGTGTGTGTGTGCGTATGTGTGTGTGCGTGTGTGAGTGTGCGTGTGTGTGTGTGTGTGTGTGTGTGTGTGCGTGCGTGCGTGCGTGTGTGTGTGTGTGTGTGTGTGTGTGTGTGTGTGTGTGTGTGTGTGTGTGTGTGTGTGTGTGTGTGTGTGTGTGTCTGCCACAACGCAATCTCGGTTTGAGTTTACCGCATCAGAATCGTAGTTCGTTTATCCATATCACAATTTGAATCTACCTCATTTTATCCACTAAGATTATGTTAGGTGATATTTTTGATGTTGTTCAGTTTTATTATGCCCGTCGATATGAGGAAATTAGCCTCATTTTTGTTTCCCACGCTGTGTTACACTTACTTGTCTATCCACTTACTAATCTTATTTATCTCTATCTCTAGATTTATAAACTTAGTTCTTTTTCATATAGATATTTGTTTCGAGTTTATCCTGCATTATTTTGTTTGGTTTAGTCCAGTTAGTTTTTTATCTGTTTTTCTATACATCATTTTGGTTTTATCTGCACGCATTGAGCAAGTAAATTAGTGAAAGATTTTTCTTATTTCCGCCTATATTTTATATCAATCCCTTGTTTTGAATTAATCGTTAGCGATCTAAATAGTAGATATTCCAGCGCTTAGTTGTCAATATTATTATACCATTGTTAAATTATTATCCATGTACCTAAATAATGCATTCTGATACAAAAGCACCTAGGTACAACTTTTAATAATGTTAGATAAGAAAGCTAAGCCATTATAGAGTAAAAACAAGTGTTTATAATAAATTTGCTTAATGGTAAATAATTTGTAACTTATTAAGACTTATTGTAAACTTGACGTTACACTTTATATTGGCTTAGCCGTCATTGTAAATATTATTGATTAAATTAAATTAAAGTAAATCAATTTAAATTGAAAGGGAAACGCCGACTACATGAGTACCTGAAATTCAATTACAACTAAGTAAACTAAAACTTAGGTGTAGTTATTAGGTATCATTAAAGGTCTAAAATGTTGTGTATAAGTTTTATCACAGGGTGTAGCTTGTGACCACGGATCTGACACTCCGTTGTCCGCGATTTGTGACCTCGGATCTGACACTCCGTTGTCCGCGATATGTGACCTCGGATCTGACACTCCGTTTCCGCGATTTGTGACCTCGGATCTGACACTCCGTTGTCCGTGATTTGTGACCTTGGATCTGACACTCCGTTGGCCGCGATTAGTGACCTCGGATCTGACACTCCGTTGTCCGCGATTTGTGACCTCGGATCTGACACTCCGTTATTGTGATTCATCCCCAACTGGAGTTTAGCAATGGGCGTTACGGTACGGTACTACTTACGTAGGTCAAAGATTTTTTTTAAATTTTAATGCTGCACACAGAAAAACAATTGCTTACTGTGTGGGTGAATTTTGCTGTTTTCTTATTATTAAATAATTAATAATTATGTTTTAATTTTTTACTACCCAGTGAAACACTCGCATCCCAACCAGTGGATTATTTCATTAAGTTGTTAATTACGTAATTTACCGTTCTCTATTGTTTTATGTATGTAAATGTAAATGTTATTTGAAGCTCCATACACTCTGTGTTCAATGACCAATGCGATGCTTGTAGTGTTTATTACCCTATATTATTATGTTACAGTTTACCATACAATAGGTTTAATATTTATAATAATAATAATTACATACCGACATAGAATAAATGTTGAAATAGTATTCTACGCGTAGTGTATTGTTGATGCGTACCCAATGTTAACCGTAGTAAGTACCTTACAGTTTCCACACTTATTAATACATATTTTTACGTTATTATATTTCGAGTATAAATAATAATATAAATAATATAATTTGTATTAATTCAAAATAAATATTTTGTAATATTTGCACAGTTCACTCACGGTTGTGTTATCTAAACTGTAGAAAACTTTTTAATTATTCTTCGTTATTTTAATCCATAATTTTTATAGCTTGTGTATTTTATACATTAAATGTTGACCGTCACCCAAAATAGATAAGTACCTGAAGCAGTGTTAAAAAGTTCAGTGACAATTACAAAAATTTCATGACTGTGGTTTTTCACTAATTGGATTTTTATAACAATTCAGTGATTATAAAATATTGGTATAATGATCGGCTCGTCCGTCCTACACGTGAGCAAATTCGAGAGAATAATATAAAGCCTGATGTCGTGCCTATTTTTAATTTGAAAATGTTATTGAGTTTCAATAATTTATTATATATTCAAATAGGAAACTTCTTAATTTGTCTGTAAACATGTACACTGTCTAATTAGTACCTTGCAATTGTATCAAAACGGGTTTATCATTCCACTTATATAATTATATACACGATATGTTAATACACCACACATTCCATTACTGACTGCAATAGTTTCTTACATACCAGATTTTATTTGTTAATTACCGTTATAATTTAAATATATATAATTATATTTATCATTATGATAGAATTATTATATCTCGTGATACTGTAACTACAAAGCAATAGATTACATAATTGTTTATATTATATTATTGTGTGTAATGTTGTATTGTTAATAGAGCCTACCGTTATTTGACATTCAATTTGTAGGTTTATGGCGCGGACTAATCTGTCTACGCTCTTGGTCTATCATTGAGTACAAATTGAATGACACTTTTTATCGTAAGTTTTATGCTTCGATTGAATTTGAAAAGAAATGTTATTGAAAAACGGTTCCCTTTTTTTTTGTTCAATAGTCTGGTTTTGTATAATAATGTATAATGAGCCGCAACGAGGCGCCTCCTTCATTATTAACGGCATCGCGTTTAATAAGACTTCATAAAGTTACTGCGATCATAGTGTGTACTTACATATGTGCGTCCATTGTAACGGTATTTAAGTAACGTTTAACTTAGTTTTTTTTTTACCGTGGAAGTTTGTAAAGTTTAGATTTTTTTATTTATGTTGTTTCGCTTTTGATAACGGACCACTGCGAGTATTTATTGCAAACCGTACTTATAATACTAAATTATTTAACATTTAAACTGACGGAACTGAGCACCTGTGACGGAATACGTATTATTTCTAGCTTGAATCAGGGGACCAAACCAACCTCTGTAGTGTTATACGTTAGTCCTGTATTACAGTTCTATTATCTATATCTAGATATTTAAGGTCTACGTAACCGTTTAGTTCAGTTTAGCTTTTCACTGATATTTATTCACTAACTACGATTAATAGCTATTTAAACGTCAAAGCACACTTAGTACATTTTAGTGCACTATCGTTGAATAATACTTTGTTTTGCATTTTTAAATACTAAAGATTTCAGAATTGATAAATAATTATAAATCATAACATTACGATCGAGAATGATGCATCTATTGCTTGATGCGAATCTATTTTCTTTGTGTAGCTTTCCGTTTAAACAAATTAAAATTTAACGGAAGTTGACAAGTTTCACAGTACAACAATTTACAGTCATAATATTTGCAAAATACAGCGATTTCCTTTTACTGTCAAAATACCGTTTTCAACTATCTATAGATGGCTCAAATGTTCCAATTCACTAGCGGGTGGAATTGTGCCCAAAACATATGAATACTGTTTACCTTTCATTTAATATAAATAAATAATTAACTCATAATTAAATACACATAAAAATTCAATACAGAATAACTTGATTGGTTAAAATAGAGTTTGTTGCACTGTTTATTCTTGTATTGATTTTATTATAATTCACACAGTTGTTTAATATTAATTCTTGTATAATGGAATTGACAGGAATTTATTAAAAATGTTGAAAGTAATTCGAAAATATAAATTAAACTAATAGCATGATTACCGCCGTAGTATGGCACTAATTATGTTTTTAGCGATTTTTACTAAATGCTTTTTAATTTTGTTTATTTGGTGTTTGTGAATTAATCAGTAAAAGTATATGCTCAGAACAAAATCTCCTCCTTAGAGCTAAAAGTCTCCAAGTCTCCTCTCCACTCTTTATTTTCCTCTTTAGATCTCTCTCTCTCTTCATCTCTCTTCCTCTCTCTGTTGAAATAAATTTGTGAATATTTCTTATTCCTCTATATTTTCTGTTACTATCTATCTTATTATTGCCAAGACCTGGTTGATCTTTTGCTGTATAGAGACGAAGCTTGGATTACATTCTCTTGTTATGATACTCATAATACTACGTACCGACGTGTATTTGAACGATATAAGCATAAAATAAACAAAAAAAACTTAAATTAAATATCAGAAATTTAACTTTAAAATTCAGCAACAAACTTTGCTGTTTTACATTAATAATCTTATTTTTCGATTTTATTTTGTGAATTACATTATAAAATAGGATGTTTGTAAGAGTTCTAGAATAGGAACAAATAGATTATCTGAAAATTCTATCCGTTATAACGCGGTCCCACGCAAGTAGGTGCCTATATTAAGTAAATTGTGAATCTACCTCAACCAAATTACCCATTAACGTTGTTTGTAAGTGTTCTTTTGAGTCTTATTACCTACTAATAAACTGAATTGTAGTTTTTATAATAATAATACTAAATGTTATTATTATTAGTTCCAACATCCCCTTTTGATAAGGTAATTATTGTTACCAAGCATATTGAATGTGGTCGATGAGTTGAGCGGCATTGTGAGTTTGAGACGATATTACATTGAAAATAACGAGAGAAACGTGAAGTTTTACTTAAAAACCTTACCTATATGTTAAGAAGTGCTACTTAATACGAGGTCAGTTGGTATCAGGGCTGCCGGAAGAGCTGATGGCTACTGTGGTAGCCATCAGTCTGGTTGACGTCTGGTCGACGTCACGCTTGACAGGCATCACTTTCATCCTGACAGTCGTGTGTTTGATTCCTACGTGTACCTAAAAGTACCTATATGGATAATGAACATAATATGGATAGAGCTTTCGGTCGTGATTGTAAGGAAACCAGTGGCGGAGTTACACATTTCCCAAATATAGGCCGCCCTTACCTCAATTACCTTACAATTGTAAATTGACAGTTCCTAGATTATCTTTAAAATCCAACAATTCGCTTCAAATTGCACAGGAAATAGTTTTTGGGTATATTTCTGAGGTAATTGGTTTTCAAAGTTCAATGATGTACGACTAATAAGGCGTGGTATGCCACTCACGCAATAATGTACATTCGGTAAACGTAGTTAAATAATCTTTATAACGTTTACAAAAAGTTTAAAAAAATAATGTTAATTAACTTATTAAATATTCCTACAATACATTTTTGCGCGATTTTTGTTGTCACAATCATCGATAATATCGTCGTAAGTGATCTTCATTAATTCAGACACTATAAGTACACAAAAGAGCTAAAGCGTTTAATTTTTCTTGACTTAAGGTTGCTCTCAGATAATTTTTTACCCTTTTTAGACAAGAAAAGCTTCTCTCACCCGAACAATTTGTCGCCGGAGTACATAAAACCATACGAAGAGCTATGTCCAAGGATAAAGGTTCTGCAAATTCTGTTTTCGCAGAAACGAAGACAGAGTTTCTAATGATTCAGAATTTGGTTTTGCCGAAATTCTTGCCGAAGAAGAGGCTTTGAAAATGAATGCATTCTTGAACTAATTCAGTCTCTAAATCATTAGAAATATACATTTCTTCCAAGCCGTCTAAAAAAAAGTACGATGGCTAAAAAAAATGGTTCTCAAATTTGCCGCCCCTAAAATCTGCCGCCCTAGGCTCAAGCCTACTTAGCCTGCTGGTAAATCCGCCACTGAAGGAAACCATTTAGCATGGTGAACTTACACTTTCCAGTATGTGCTTGCAGAAGCGCTGTAGGTCCTGGGTTCGATCCCCACATAGGACAAACATCTGTGTTGCGAACATACAGTTGTGTGTCTGGTTATGTATATAAGACGAAGAAGAACGAGAAGTTACGAATTGAAATGAAACATTCCATAGGCTATTCATGTATATTATATTTATTGCTTATTGATAAGTTGTACGATGAGACTCTGCCGACAGAGTCGCGACACGGCGCCGACGTTCTCTTCCCTGTGCGGGCGCCTCAGCTTGGCCGCGAGCCGCGCCAGGCTGAACCGCGACCTGCCGCCCCCGCCGCCCACCTCGCGACTCCCCCCACCACCTGCTGATACATAGAGCGGACACTGCTACTGTGTTCGTCACTCACTCACTCTCTCTCTCTCTTTCTCTCTCTCCCTCTCTCTCCCCACTCTCTCTCCCCCTCCCTCTCTAAATTAACATTTAAGTGTAAACAAGTCAGCTGTGTAAACATATCCACATTCATAAACCAAGTCACATTATTGGCATCGTGGCTTTTTTTTTTAAAGTGACGTGGACGGCCAGCCAGGTGCTAAGACCTGGCAACATCACTTAGAGACTTGAAGGTGGAAGGTATCATATGCCGGTAAATTAGCCCCGTTTCCCTTTGTACTAAATCAATCTTCCTAATATCCTAAGACTATTGTTTTTTCACGGGCAGAGATTACATAGCTAATTGACACAAAAAAAGAACGCATTAATTTCCAGCTTCAGTTCACATTGCTATAATTCTCATTGCCATAAGTGTACTCGACAATAACATTAATTCCGGTTATATGATTTTTCTGTCCCCGACTTACCTTCTGCAACTCTTCGCCACGCCTCTGGGTCAACATTCACCATGCCGGTGGAAGCACTTCTTCCCAGGTTTGAATCCTGATTTTGAGAACTTGAACTGTGGGACTCTGCAACGTCACTGTCACAGCTCACTCTACTGGACCTGAAAATGGTATTTCAGCACTAGATATACTACTGAGAATACGTACTCTTATTAGGGTTAAGCTCGCTTTTGTATTTTGTTATCTGTGTACAATAAATGATGAGAATCTTCCTGGTGAACAATTTAGATTTCAAGTTATAGAGTAAAAACCTTATTACATACCTGTCAGCAGTTCTTCTCAAATCAGTAGCAGAATTGGTTCCTTCCCTTCTCCTCATAGAACCAGATGACAAGAGGAATCTATCACGCGCCGCCTTTATCCTGGCAGCTCTCTCGGAAATCCTCGCTGTAGTTTCAGGATCCATTGGAAACACTGGCGCATCCACAGTTGATACCGACCTCCCATAAACACTAGGACATTCTGATATAAGTCGAGAGTACGTAGGTATCACAGTTTCCGAGAACTGCCTCATGACTGGTAGAGACTGTACTGTTGTTGTGCTCTGAAATTTTGCATAATTTTTCGATAATTCGGGCACTATGGTGTCTATACTCGCTGTGGTACCAACTATGGTCTCTTGGCTATCTTCCATCTTGGGTTTTGGTTCTGGGGACTGTGTCTGGTCTGGGTGTAAAGCGTTAGCACTGTGAGATTTCAGGACGCCTTCAAGACTGGCTGAGGGCGTGGGTGTAAGCCGTTTCTCAGCAGATGTCTGGTCTCGTCTAGAAAGTTGACAGGCGCTAGCCGATTTTTGAACTTCCCTTTCGAGGAATGGGTTATTTCTGAAATAGAAAATACTTTTAAAAGTTTCCCTGACAGATCCTGTGAATATCTTAAGTATTTTTGCCGGGTTGTATGCTGCTACTAGGTACGTTTCGACCATACACCATTAACGAACCATTTTTATAATTTATTTTGGGATTTAGGCACTCGAACATTTTGGTTTACCGTATATTAACCCCAACGGGCATATCAGGAGGTCTTCGTCTTTCAGCAGAGGGTGATCTCCACGCCGGTGAAGAAGCACCACTATTTTCTCCAGAAGTATGACCTGGAAATATTGTTTTTTTTTATGTTAGTACATATCTCATAAAATGATAATTGTTAGTCTGATACAAAAATAAGTAAAATAAGTGGTTATTAATCTCCCTACCTTCTTCATTAATTTTCTTATTGTACCGCTGAATCATTATGCGAATAGAAGGTGCTGTCTCTTTGGGCTGTGGTTTTCTCTGGGATGATGGTGATGATGGTAGTGGAGGTCTACATCTCTTTTTTTGATCTTCCCCGTCTTGAAGATCTCCTGATCCTTTGGCTCGAGAGTTATTATCTTGTGATGCATCAGGTTTATCTTGACGAATTTTGGCTGCATATTTGTGTTGAACTTCTGGTCTGACATCATCTAAATCTTCTACGTCTACGGGTATTACAGCTCTTGGAACAGATTCTCCGCTACGAACAACTGGTGAGAATATTTTCCGTGTAGTTTTCACTATAACTTCTGGAGACCCCTCTCTCTGTTCTGGTGCTTTTAGTTTGAGGATGAAAATCTGGAAATGAGTAAGCAAATTCTGTTTTTGTAACTTCATCAGTTTAAATTATAAGTAAATTATACATTTTGAATAATAAACTAACTTCTCCTTCTGAATCTGAATGCAAAGAAGTCGGAGGTGTTCTAGGTTTCTCGGATGCTCGTCTCGGTCTTTTCTTTCGTCTCGGAATTTCTACAGTGACAGTATCTACTTCGAGATCCGTATCACTTTCAGAAGGTTTAGACTGCTCCCTCTCCAATCGTGCTCGAGACTTTGTTTTCTTTTTTCCATTATTTTTATCTATTTCTTTACGTTTATTATCATCTCTTAGGTCATCAGTGCTGGTTTTATCTTTAAACAATTCCTTGATGTTGTTTTGTTTTAATGACTTTTGGATATTAAACGTATTTGTGGGTGGTGACTGTATTAGTTCCTTTACTATATGATCTTGTTCACAGTTTGACTCTTCTTCTTCTTTGAAATGTCTTGAACTACCTCTTTCCACTTCTTCAATAGTTTTTCTAATAAGCTTTGCATCTTCCTCTATGCTTGTTTGTCTGCTCATTTTTCTTCGGCTTTTTTCGGAGGATTTGGTCTGCAATTTAAGATTTGATTTAGTAAAAATTCGTGAGCATTACTGAAAACTTACAGAATGTTTTGAAATACCTGGTCTCTGATAGTCTTGGGTCTCGCTCCAGTTTCTTTTGGTTTCACGGATCGATCTTCTGAAATCATAACTGTTTTGAAAACATTTGAGTCACGATTACAAACTTTTATAAAATATCTTCTTACATTTAGGATAATTTATAATTACCAGCTCCATTTGGTTGTAGAACGGCAGTGCCAGTGACCGCTGAGCTAGTCTCACACAACAATCTGGCCTCAGCCTGACCGTATGTGTACACCGGTTTTTGAGGTGTATGACAAGGCGATACTGCCATGAGGGGTGCTGCTGTGCACACTTCTTCACATTCCACTTCTACCAGAACTGCTCCACGGGTGTCAGTATCATCATCATCCAGTACATCCAACTAAAAATTAATAGAATACAGAAATTATATTGGCCTCTCAAATGAATTGAATGACTTCGCTAAAACTATACCTATATATATTTTCTTATATTTTTATATAAGATAATAGTCCAAAAAAGTATCCAAAATAGTTTATCTACCTAGCTGTGAAGAAAAATTCATCAGGTAGATAAACTATTTTGGAAATCCTTGTTCGGTAACCCTTAAGCTAAGCTTAGCTTCGTTGCTGCCACGCAGAGCAGTGGATCCTTTGTATGGTTCCATATCCAGATTTGCCCCCTCAAGCATAAATAACATACAACATCGATTTATTAATACAGTGTTAAGACTTACCGATTGCGTTCTTTCGTATTCAGACTCAAAATCGTCAACATCATTAACACTCAGGCTCGAGGAATGATGCCGGCCTGACCCGGTCGCCGATGGAGCTACACTTCCGTCAGACTGGGTCCTGGTCAGAGGCGCTTGAGGAGTTTGCTTCTGAGCCTGACCTGATCTAGCAGCTTGAAGGAGGGCTGAGGTCGATGCTTCAGGAGCTATGCCCCTAGACTTCTCCCATTCATGCAACTTGCGAGTAAAGGATCGTGAAATTCCTGAAATATCATATATTATAGATTCTTGACGCACAAACATGACTTCATTAGATTACTTAAAAAAGAGGCACCTTGGAATTTGAAGAGTCCTGTAGATGTCTGGACTAAAACTTCATCACGCTTGGCTTCCTCTTCCCATGCGGGCACTGTATTGGTATCTTTCATTCTTTTCCATTCATCTGAAAGTTGAAATTGTTCAAAGATCAGTCTATTTCGAAGTTTTCAGCACCTATGTAACTTTTTTGTAAAACACTTACAAAATACTTACAACTATAATTATATATTAAAACCATGAGCACAATTATTGTGCTGTGAAACCCTAAGTGTGTCTGGGTGGCTTTAGGGGCGAAAAAAATGCTTAAAGCAGACAGCCCATGCTAAACTAAGTATAAGCAAATTTTTGGACCGTAAATAGCCTTGGAGCAGATGGTAAAAAATGTATTTATGTGATTATTAATATTCCCGAGAATCTCACCCCATCTCTTCAAGAAGTCTTCGCTAAGATCCTGTCTCGCTGGTATGGGCAGCGGTTGCTTGAGTCCCTTCTTGAGCTGCCATTCTGAGAGCTTTTTTCTAAAGTCTGCCGATAGCTGTTCTTCTGTTGCCACAGGACGGGTACCAGAAACAACTGTTTGGAAACGTTCGTCAAATAGGAGCTTTTAGGTGTTTAAATGTCACAGAAAGAAAATGATTAATATTAACAAACTCCATAGCGCAGTCTTACCTAAACTCAAATATGGTAATCTAAATAAGTTTTTTTAATAAGTATTTATTCTTTCTCTAGGTGCAGTTCTTGTGGTCTGGCATAGTTTTCACTACACATAAGCATATAACAAGATATATAACGGTTTACAGCGGTATGATATACCTATAGTTACGACTGTATTAATATGGGGCCCGCTGCCACGAATATATAATTGGAGTTTAGATTTTACTAGACATTAGATCCTCAGAGCCCTGGAAGTGATAAACGTGATATAACGTTACGAAAATAAAAACTAACAATTTACGAGTAGTAATAATCAAATTGAGAGAGGGTGGTGTTCCAGTGGTTATGCCTCGAGTTTAAATCTGGAGGTCGCTGGTTCAAAGCTCGACGTGCACCAATGAGTTCTTCGCACAATACATTTATTTCCCAATACAAAGTTCTCAAAACGGTGACGGAAAACATCGTGAGGTAACCGACATATCCCAGAACAGACATTCGATGACATGTGTCAAGAGTACAAAAGGAGCCTCTTTGAGGCGCATTTAAAATCGTTTCACCACACAGGTCGATAGAACCAGTGAGTATTAAACTAAACACACAGACTTCATTTCTAATGTTCCCTATAAAGTATAATCTTTCTTAGACAGAAATAATTAATCAGTATGGAGTTAAGACTTGTTGTATGAGTGAGGAATTCTTCACGAAGCAAGAAAAAAAAGTTTTTTTAAACAAATGTTACCAGCATGCAGCTTGCCTCGCCTGTCAGAGAACTCTCTTCCAAGGCGCGTCTGCAGAGCAGCATAATCTCTTGCTATCTCTTCCCGCACTCCGCTGGCTTCACACCCGCTGCTCAGTCCTTCTGTTTCTGGAAACAAGTAGTACCTTTTTAGTAAGTAGCCTATCTCTTGTATTCTGTTCCGTCACCACCAGGAGTCTTAATCAGGGGTAACCTAATTTAAGCATTCGCCGATGGTACGGTTCTCAAGGTTTTGTGCAAAACTTAAAGAAGTTTTTCGCAAAACTTTGAGAACCGTAACAATATAATATAATATAATATATGTAAGAGTTTTACACAACGTTCTCATTTCTTTGAAAAGACTGCTGAGAGCCATCATATTTAAAGCTACCACACCAAGTGACGAATACTTACATATTTTCAGTGTACATATACAAAAGACAATGATAATGTTGTTTAGAAGGTAGGTACGTATCTTGCATGAAGCTAGTGTTGTGTCTGTGTTCAGTATAATCATTGGGTTACTCATACTTTCTTTCATTAGATTCCCGAGACGTTATTTAGAGGTCTCGTTTTATATTTCTTCTTAGTTTGAAAGCTTCAGAGGCTATTTGAGCCGACCAATCTGCCTGTTATTATTTATTTCATTTCATAGCCATCCAGACCCAGCCAATAATTTGACAAGCCCTTTTACATATCAAAGTCAAAATCATGCTTTTTATCAAAGTCACAACAGTCCATAATGTTAAATATAATTAACGTATAATTTCCAAAGTACAGCGAAAATAAAATGTATGATCATGACTATTGTATTCCATATTAAGTGTGATCCTTCGCGGCTCTTATTAAAGTGATATATTTAATTTCAGGCAACAAACCGGTTCACATCGTTATAAATGGTTGCCAATTTCATTATCATCATCTTCTTTATTGTAATACTATATTATGCTTCCGTAAGTACCTGTCCAAATTTGTATAAGAATCAGAATCAAAAATCTTTATTTTATAAACTGTGTAGGTTCAAGGATGTTGGTATATAAATATAAAAAAGCACAACACGGGTTACCCATTTCGAATAGCAATGACAACCCATAGTGACCCAAGTAATAAGCATCCACAAAGATTTCTCACTTGTATTGACCAAGATGTAGGACTCAGATGAAACTTGGCGAAACAGATGTGTTGTCCTACGTCGGTTCCTAAATGTTCCAAACATGGATATCTATCCAACTATTTATCAACAAGCTTACCAGTTTTTTATGGATATAATATGATGTACTACCTATTTTATATCCTGTAGCCTAAATGGTATGAAAATCTTAAATAGGTCACAACACCATCATACCAAAAGAATTAACCATTTCAAACATTGTTATAGTCGAACGAAAACACCAAATTGGCGGCGACCGCGTCGGCTATCCGGCAGATCTGGTCCGGCGGCTGTCGGCTCTCGTGCCGACAGAGCGAGTACAGCGGAATCAGCGGCTTGAGTGGACTGCCAGACGTGTCCTGCCAGGCGGGCACCAGTCGAGAACAATGCGTCTGTGACTCCTGTCCTTGTGCACTTATCGACAACTTTTTGAGGTAACACTCCAACTAGCAGCAGTGTACCAACTGTACCAAACCACATCTATACAAATAAATAAAATTGTAGTGTCTGTTTTTAATATTAAAATAACCGCTTTTTACTAAGTGCATATGGATACACGGTACATATACCAAAACAACATTTTTTTACAATTTTTGTCTGTCTGTCTGTTTGTTCCGGCTAATCTCTGAAATGGCTGGACCGATTTTGACAGGACTTTCACTGGCAGATAGCTGATTTAACAAGGAGTAACTTAGGCTATTTTTCCGAGGGGTAAAATAGGGGTGCGTGATAAAACCAAATTCCACGCGGACGAAGTCGCGGGCAACACAGACAGACAGACAAAAATTGTAAAAAATGTTGTTTTGGTATATGTACCATGTATACATCCATATGCACTTAGTAAAAAGCGGTTATTTTAATATTACAAACAGACACTCCAATTTTATTTATTTGTATTGATATCTCGCGATTAGTTGCCACTTACAACTATAAGAGCTTTCCGTTTGTTTTGAGCTGGCCATGTTCTAAATGTAAGGCAATGTTAGTTCTTTTGTAGTATTTTAAAGCTTAAATTTTACACATTTTAATATTTTCCAGAACATGCCGTCCCGCCACACAGGTGTATGGAAGCTTTACCGACACGTTGTCCAGCTGCTATTATAACATTTTGAAATCGGTAATCACATACTTTTTTATTCAAAGCCTCGCATTTCAGTTGGTAGTAACCCTGCCTTCCGCGCTGTAGGTCGTGGGTTCGATTCCCACCAAGCACAAACATTTGTGTGTTGGTTCATTTTCATTGTTGGTTTATTATGTTATATACGTATGTAATAAAAAAAAAGTATACAAGTATTGTATCAGTTGTCTGGTTACCATGACACAAGCTATTTACTTAGCTTCCTTTAGATGGCGCTGTGTGAAATTTTCATCAATATTTATTTATTTATTTATTTATTTAGATAGCTGAATTTGAAGTACTACCAAAATAAATATCAATTAATGCATAATTATTACATTTTAGAACAAATTGGCATGTATTATGTATTAACTGTGACTAGGCGAGACACCGAGTTTAAAATCTGGAGTTAATCCAAAAATTTACTGATTTCGGGCGGTAAATCAACATACGTCTAGTTAATCGCGTTATTTATGGCCGAGAGAGAAGAGATTATCTTCTAAATCTCGCTAATAAGTAATTTCCTTATACTAGATCATATTTTATAGTAATCTAGGTTTGATGGATAAGATTAACAAGCTAAGATAAAAACTATTTTTCTTAAACATATTGGTTATTCAACAGCCAGATCTCATCTCATATTAACGTAATAACAAACATTATAGCTAGCCAGTTGAAAACAGATACATTATTTGATCACAGAATCACACGTAGCATTTCAGAATATAATTTACGAATTTGTTTTAAACGAAACATTGGTTGGGCTGTTATCCTAATCATAACTTGATGTTCTATCGTTTTTCAGGTCGTAGAAGCTTATGAATACGTGCACAGAGTCGTAGAGTGCCGCACTTCGTGCCAAAGACAAGCCCAGGTAAAGTACGTAAATTTATAACATGTTTCCATTAGTTCAATAATTAGACTGTTATAACATCTCTCGACAATGTTTCAGGTTATTGGCACAAAAGAATACAACTCCTCGGAAAACTTCAGCTTTGAACAGGATAATGAGAGAAAAACAGATACCATAACGCCAAAACCCATCATAACAAATATAGACCTTTCAAAAGCAGTTGCGCCAAAAAAGTCCAGCATTTCCTTCAAGGAACCACTGAAGTCCGCTGATAATAGTGACCGAACAGATTCAGATGAAAGCATTAAACCGATGAAAAATACATTGTCTGATAGAACTGTCGAACCTGCTGATGACACGTCGGGTTCTGCTGTGACACCACTAGGTGGCTACTGCTCCAAATGTATTGAGAAAGGAAACTTATGTATTAGCGAGTGTCCGAGAGCCAAGAAGAAAAAATAATCGTTTGACATGTGTGTCTAATAAATTGCTTGTCAAAGACTTCAATAACTGTGGGACGCTAGGTCAGGTATAGTTCAAATAATAAGAACTTCTATTAGTAATTCTAAAATCCCCTAGCTTCATTGGTTTTGTTATCAGTTCATAAACTGAGTCTGAAACCGGGTGGTGTCAATGTTTGGTCCAGCTTTCTTTCTTTTATATATTCCCAATGAGAATCTTGACCTTCTTAGTAACCACTTTTACGCTTTACCCTATAATAAGTATGACAACTTACGACAGTCAAAGTCAAAACATGCCTTTATCAAACGTGAAAATTATTATGAAAATTCCAAATTATAGTGTGTGATACCCAATATCTTTGGTGTATAAAATGGAAAGGAATCTGACGAACTATTCCGATGGTAAGTAATGTCCAAGACTTAAGAACTAAGGACTTTCGATTGGAGGGATGTTTGTTTAGTTTTCAATTATGTAATAATAGTAGTAGTAGTAAGTACCTAATGGTAAGTAATAGTAGTAAGTAATATCTACACTTACCACATTCTTGAAGCAAAGCAAAGTGCAGCGGTTATTATAACCATACAACAGTCAAGGTTTCTGCGTCAGTACTACAATGAATTACATTGACACAATGATCCTTGCAGATTCCGAATGTCCCATACTATGTGTCTCGAAGTCGATCCTGTTCATCGTAGTAGCCGTTTTTGTTTTGGTGAGTCTGTGTGTCTGTGTGATATCTGGTATATTTTATTTATCTTGACTCTTAATTTGCGTAAAGTTTAGATAAACAGACGGGTGAGCTGTAAACCGAATAAATATACGAGTACCCTTTTGTAAACAAATTTCTGTGTAAACCTACAGCCAAGACAAATCACCAATGTTTTTTTTGACTGGCTCATAGCTCAGTTGGTAGTAACCCTGCCTTCTGCGCTGTAGGTCGTGGGTTCGATCCCCACTCAGGACAAACATTTATGTGACATTTGTAACATTGATGTTTGTTCTGCGTCTGGGTGTTAATATGTATTATATGTGTGTATCTACAAAAGAAAAGTGTATAAGTATTATATCAGTTGCCTGGTTCCCATGATACAAGCTATGCTTAGCTTACTTTGGGGCTAGATGGCGCTGTGTGAAATGTCCACCAATATTTTTTATTTTTTCATTCATAAATTACAGTATCTACCACTCGGAGATCCTCAAGATCATTGCGTTCACTTGACGACAAGAAATAATAACGGAGCAGTTTGCTGTCTGTGTGATATTCACAAATTCCTGGTCAAGTAAGGAACCAATCATCCTCATATTTTGCATATAAAATCACGCCACGCTGGAAGGGGTAGGCAGTGCCACAAAAGGCCTAACAGTGGGTTACATTGTTGAGGGGATATACGTGACAAGTGGTGGGTTTATCGATGACATTGCTTGTCTACTAACAACACGTGAACAGCTGAAATACTGGCCTCATAGCTCAGTTGGTAGTAACCCTGCCTTCTGCACTGTAGGTCGTGGGTGCGATTCCCACCCAGGAAAAACATTTGTGTGACGAACACAGGTGTTTGTTCTGTGTCTGGGTGTTGATATGTATGTATTTACAAAAAAGTATACAAGTATTATATCAGTTGTCTGGTTCCCATGATACATGCTATGCTTAGCTTACTTTGGGGGTAGATGGTGCTTGTGAAATGTCCACCAATATTTATTATTATTATTATTTATTATTAAAAATGATACGCAAGAGCTTGAATGTGATTTCCGCTTTGAAAAACTGACTCCTCAAAGTATGAAACTCAAATAAATAATGCCAGCATTGATAGCCGCGGTGTTATGACAGTATGACTAGAGGTGATATTTTATGGCTGTCATCACATGACCGGTATATCGTTACATCCGCTGCATAAAACGTTTTCATGAGCTTATAATAGTGGTTCCATGATATTTTCATATGAAATTCCGGTGATTTTTCACAAATTTCTCGACACCGCGTTTAAACGTAGTTATAACTGTTGTCTAACAATAAAATCATCATAAAGCGTGTTCCGAAATAGCCCGTTTATCGCCGCCTTGATGTAATAGCGAAATCGTTGGCATATTTTAGTGGCTAGAAGTACCTACTAGTAGTATGGCTCGTCTAGTTTAAATACATTGTTATATAGAGCGACGTTAACACGTCCAACGCTGATCAGTCAGTAGCAGTAACACCTGCAGTGTACTGCTGGACAGTGTTACTGCTGCTAGCATCTGATATCTCTAATTGCGCGCTGTTGAGCACAATCTTTGGCTAGCCGCATCCACGTGATACCAGCTACCTGTCCAGATCACACAATACCCAATTAACTTATATAAATGACATAATGAAAGGAGGAGATACGAAATCGGCCAACTTTTCAGCTGAAAAGCCCAAATGGTGATAACACTAGGACTGACACCAAATGAAGTCTTCATCACTGAGTTATTACATATCACAACTTTATCAAATTGAAGAGCAGTAGAACTCTCGCCAAGTTCGGGGAAGTACTGCTACCATACCCATTTCTTCCGTCAAGCAGTGACGCATTCGCGTTACGTTTGAAAGGTGTGGTTGCCGGTGAAATTACAGGCACATGAGACCTACACGTCTCAGAGTTACGGGCGCATACAATGCGACTTGGGTCTTGTCGTACCTAGTAGGGGAGGACCCAAGTCGCTTCGGTTGTTATGGACCGAGGTTATCACTTAGGTGGGCCGTCGGCTCGTTCCGTAACTGTATTACATAAAAAAAAGTAACATTTTTGTTTGTTTTACAGAGCTGCACGAAAAACTGCTGACACTGTTGAAATTATTGTATGTGGACTATTGGAAGTTCTGTATGAAGCTAAATTAAAGGTAAGCATCCTTTTAAGTTTCATATTGTGAATTTGTATGATATGAAATTCACAAAACAGTGGAAATAACATCAAGTGCACTTTACTTCTGGTGCTCTTGGCACTGCCTCTCTTGACCGCTGTGCTGAAACGATTAAAGTGCGCCTCAAGGGATTTACGTGCTTGACTTCGAATGTTTAGTTCTAGGCCAAGCCGGTTTCCTCACGACGTTTTCCTCCACAAGTTTGCACTGAAAAATGCCACGACATCAAAACATCAAATTAAACATTTCAGAAGCTCATGTTGTGATATGGTCACCTCTTCACCCCATTATTCTCTGGATTATCCTGTATTACTTGGGATAAGTAAATCGACTGTAGCAATTAACATTGTCGGATGTACATTTTTGCGATTTTCATTTTATTGCATAAAAGGCCTTAGAATAAAACTATTAATGCCCCCGTAAATTATTAAATCTCTAAAATTAACCATCTCAGTGGAAAAAGTAGTATGTGTTCAGTTCATTTTATTCATAATTGAAACTTTGAACGGCTGTACTCTAAAGTATCGATTTTTCACATACGACTATGTTAATTACTACAGTCGAAATAAGTGTTGTCTTTTTATTTTCTTAGCAGTGGTTATTACATATCACAGTTGACACACATGAACTGTGATATGTAATAACCACAAAAATTGAGTTTTTCTTGGGCCAACCTCTAAATACTAACATATTCTGTAGATTTATATTTATATATATCTATCTAGTATAGATATATATATTTATAGGGCATGCTATATAAAAGAAGGAATCAACGGTTGATATCTTCACTGTGACCGTTGACTTCTCCTTTTATATAGCATGCCCTAAATTATCTTATACTTGGCAATTAACCGTCACATCCGGTACTTTTATTGCAGTTCTACGCTTTGTTGGAGAAGGTTGACAAAAAAGATTTGTGCAGATCTGTGTGCTGTACTTTGGTTAGTTTTAACTGTTTCTATAGCATTCTACTTATCTGCTATATCTAGTTATATCAACCTACTATATACTACTAGCACTACTATATACCAGTATGTCTTGACATAAGAGTGTTTAATAATAATAATAATATAATATTAGTGGACACTGTGAACACAGCGCCATCTAGCCCCAGTCTAAGCATAGCTTGTACTGTGGGAACCAGACGACTGATAGAATACATGTATACTTATTTATTGTAAATACATACATATACATATTAACACCCAGACACAGAACAAACATCTATATTCGTCACACAAATGTTTGTTCTGAGTGGGAATCGAACGCACGACCTACAGCGCAGAAGGCAGAGTTATTACCAACTGAGCTGTGAGGCCTGTCTATATGTACATAATTTCAGGATGAAAACGAAGCAGAGCAGAGTGAGAACAAAGATAAACGGCGTCCCTGTCGCTGTGGCAGGAAAATGTGTGGCAAGCGGCACTGACTCCCTCTGGCGTCATAACAGTACCAGCCACCTCACTATTTTAGAAGAAAAATATTTTCCCTACACAATGATACTAACATTAAACTAATTATGTGCTATAAAAGTGTAGTATATACATGAAAAAGAAAAATCAGAAGACACAGGCCAAAAGATTGATAATAAATAAATGCTACTATGTATCACGAATAGTTTTCTAAATATTGAGAGATACAGCGTTTTTCGGATTTTGTTCCGGTCGATTAAATCGTTTTTATGTGATAAAGAGATATATATCGAATTATAATAACTACCTATATATCACGGATATTATGCCCAAAGATAACTACGGCAAAGTAATTTTGATTTCCTTATATAGATATTCTGTTATATCTGTCTATTTTTGAAGCACTGGAACTTATGCGTAGTAAATCCTGAAAAGTACTGCCACCATACCCATTTCTGCTGCCAAGCAGTAATGCATTCGCTTTTCTGTGTTCTGGTTTGAAATGTTTGTTTGCCGGTGAAATTACAGGCGCATGAAACATTCCACCATCAGTCGAAGAGTTAGGCGCTTACGATGGGTCTGGGGTCTTGTGTTACCTAAGTAGGGGAAGACCCAAATCATATTGCTCGTTATGGACAGAGATTACCACTTAACACCAGGTGGGCCATCTGCTAGTTCCGTAACTTTATCACATATGAAAAAGTTATTAAGATCCGTTTTCATGTCGCACACAGGACTACTAAATATTTCGACAAGCGTTAACTATTTATGTATATGTTTTTATAATTTTCTTTGTGCCATAAATAAAGAATATCTAAAAAAAAATTTCATAAATGTATATGTAAATATATTTACTCAATATAACAAAAGCATGACATACCAGAGTGAAATTGTGTGTAATAGGTACCGTGTCCCAAATAATATCAACACTTATTTGCTAATTCTTTATTACTGAGTCATACCTTTATTATTAAAATATGTTTTATAAAATACCCAGACGTGACATAACGTATATTTGAAACTAGCTGTTGCCCGCGGCTTTTTCCGCGTGGAATTCGGTTTTATCACGCACCCCTATTTTACCCCTCGGAAAAGTAGCCTAAGTTACTACTTGTTTCATCAGCTATCTGCCAGTGAAAGTCCCGTCAAAATCGGTCCAGTCATTTGAGAGATTAGCCGGAACAAACAGACAGACAGACAGACAAAAATTGTAAAAAGTGTTGTTTTGGTATATGTACCGTGTATACATCCATATGCACTTAGTAAAAAGCGGTTATTTTAATATTACAAACAGACACTCCAATTTTATTTATTTGTATAGATGTGTCTCATTTGTTAATGTGTCGTTTGCCAAGTGGAGCGAGCGGTCACGCTCTGCGACCAGATGCTGTGCTATTGTCTTATGAATATTATTTTAGTTGACGAGTAGACGGCTTTTGGTAGCCGAGTGGTACGACCGTCTTTTAAACTGAAGGTTGCTGGTTCAAATCCGAATAGATGTGCCCAAAACTTTATTTTCAAATCTGTGATGCAAAACATGTAGAAACCAAAAATCAGAAACGTGTATAATCTTCGGATCACTTCAGTATTCTTCGTGTTATTACTAATGTAGCCAATTCTGTTCTTTGTTCAGAGTAGCCAGGTATTTTATAAAAAAGCGTTTCAGTATTATTAATGTACAAAAAGCATCCCGCCCCCGGGTGGGCTCGAACCACCAACCTTTCGGTTAACAGCCGAACGCGCTAGCCAATTGCGCCACGGAGGCGATGCGTGTGCGCGCGAAATTTGTCTTCTGTTCGTAAACAATTTTCTACAGTTATATGAATGGATGACGTCATTATCTTACACGTCAATTGTATATCTGCGAGTGTACTCTGACCTCCACTACCTACGTGTACATGTGCGAAGGAGATTCATTCTGAATTATTGTATTTATTTATTACTAGCTGTTGCCGGCGACTTCGTCCGCGTGGAATTCGGTTTTATCGCACACCCCTATTGTATCCCTTGAAAAAGTAGTCTAAGTTACTCCTTGTTACATCAGCTATCTACCAGTGAAAGTCCCGTCAAAATCGGTCCAGCCATTTCAGAGATTAGCCGGAACAGACAGACTGACAAACAAAAATTGTAAACAATGTTGTTTTGGTATATGTACCGTGTATACATCCATATGCACTTAGTAAAAAGTGGTTATTTTAATATTACAAACAGACACTCCAATTTTATTTATTTGTATAGACTAGCTGTACCCGGCATGCGTTGCAATCCCAAATACTCAAGTAATATCAAAGCATTAGTGCAAAAAGGTTTCATTACAAACAAGAAACTATTTTTTTTCACCAAAGCAAAAGGTTTTATTAAAAACGAAAAAAAAAACATTTATGTATAGATTTTTTCGTCCAGGAACCTTCGTGGGCTTTCCCAGAACACTATCAAAGTTTCGTCACATACTGATCAATGGTTTCTGGACGCATAGGGAATAAACATACAAATATTGATTTTTATTTATATAGATAAATGAATAATAGTTGAGCGACAGTTTTACGATATATCATTTTGAAACCCGTCGATATATATAAAGATGTCTCTAAGAAAGATAAGTAGATGGCGTTATTTTATCTTTAGAAATTCCTTTATTTACTGGCATGTAATAAAATGTTCGCGATCAACGTCTAAATTGTTTTTTTAATTAAAATTATGATTTTTAAGTTTTTTTTTTTCACTTTTGTTAAGGCGATTTCACTTGATTAACATACCATAGGTATAGTGAACTAAATTTTATTGCTGCAATCACTTCGGTCTGTGAAGTCATTTTTCTTATGTTATTATGTGCGACATATTTTGGATTTGTATTTCAAAAACTAGATTGTTAGTCCAGACTCCGTGTTTTAGGATAAGTCACTGCCAAAACAGTTATTTTCATTTCACAGTTTAATCTCGTATCATAATCCAATCCCCGACCAAAACAACACTTATTCTGCGATAAAATTTTATTTCATCGGTCTTTATCGTCGACGTTGATTCGAACTATTTCTAGTGGACTATTTTTGTATGTTTTCACCATCAGACGCGATGAGGAATGTCCAATGGTTTATTGGTGTTTTCGCTGTGTGCTCCGTGGTTTTGGTGAGATATTATCATCGTCATCATCAGATTATATTTATCTCAAATATAAGAACCGTGAAGTGTTGTCGAGAGGAGAGCTAATTGATAAAGTTTTTCTGTTCATTAGCAGTGCATCTGCTGTTGGTTCCTACACTAACTGCCTTACAGCTCAGTTGCTAGTAACCCTGCCTTCTGTACTGTAGGTCGTGGGTTCGATTTCCACCCAGGACAAACATTTGTGTGACGAACATAGATGTTTGTACTGTTTCTGGTTGTCAATATATCTTATATGTATGTATTTGCAAAATAAAAGTATATAAGTATCAGTTGTCTTGTTCACATGATACAAACTACGTTTAGCTTACTTTGGGGCTAGATGGCGCTGTGTAAAATGTTCACCAATATTTATTTAATTATTATTTATGATTCTCCCAGTCAAGAGACAAATAAAGTTTTAATTCATAATTCATTTATTCGCAAGAATATAGTTACATATATTATTAGTCAGGGGGACAAAATTATAGTGATCCAAGTAAACTGCCTCGAGGAAAAGGCCTGCAAAAATGATTTAAGTAAGATACTTATGAATCGGGGAGAGAAGGGAAACTGAATCGTTAAACTTTACCAGATCTATAACGACAAAAATAGAGGTAATTCCCACGGCAGTAACAGCAAATGTTTGGCGAGAACATTCAGTACAACACGTAATTATAGGTTTCTACTTACTTATTGCTGTAGTTAAAAGATTTATTTGACAAATATGCGCACAACAGAGTAAGAGTACAATCCACAAGCGGCGTTAGAAACCTTAGTACCTAGTCCATAATGCAGGCTATCCTAGTTCCCAACGACGGTTTCCGACTTTTTCGTAACGGGGGGATTTATCCTCACAATATATAAAAATTGCAAAAAAAACAGCCTTATCACATCTCAGTTTCTTAATTTATACTTGTGAATAAAAAATATTATAACGTTTCTATTATCGCTGAAGGAGAACGCAAAGGGCATAGAAACGATAAAAGAATCAGTAGATGAACTCATAGAAGATGAGATAACGCAAAAGCTCAGCGAAGATTTGCTGCAAAGCATCGAGAAGAAGTTCCAGGTCGACTTGGAGAAGTGAGTTAGCGTTTTATGTTAGGGGCGGAACGATCAGATAACATATGGATCTTCTACCCATAGCATATGTACTCGTATATACTTTTTAAGTGATATATCCAATTCTAATGGCTATCAAACGCCATCTCTGTTACTCCCTCTCTGTTTAATAGAACAAACTGTGGAAATCACACGGTGTAAACAAATGCGCCTGTAATTTCATGAACGTCAAAGCAGATGACACTCATTGATGTTATGAGATATCATTGATATAAAATGCAACAAACATGAGACATCATCTTGAAGTCTCAGAGTGACGGTCGTCTATTGATGCGATCACCCATTATGTAGATAATGATTATAATTATATTGGTATGTTTCGTTGAAATCTTATTGTAACATCAACACCTTCACAAAATTAATAGTGATTATTTTGAGAGATCTGTGGACACAGTGCTGATGAAAATCAAGATGTTACTGCAGAACGGTACATCCCACATCCAGGATAAGCTGGTTGAGCTCCAGACTATGCTGGAAGTGGTCAGGACTGATGAGCAAAGAGAGGTAAGCCGACACACTGAATTTTGCTCTTATTAATTTCAACCCTATGTAAGTTTGTTTGAAAACGAGACCGCAAAGAACCTAGAACAAAATTCGTACTTAGTAAAGGTCAGAAGACTTCAAAAATTCACTACAATTAGCTTAAGGAGCCATAGAATCAGTGATTGTTATTTTTCTTCTTTTGAATGAGATAGTATCTGTCAATTAGGAAGTCGCCAATATAAGCTTAACGAATTTTCTTCAGACAAGTTATATGCTTCAAAACTAAGTGGGTTTGTTATTGTTGACGTACTATTCATCAAAATGATTTCTAAACGTATCGTAAAAGTGAATTTCATTAATAATGGTAAGTATGCATATTATATTCAGGAGCGCAAAGAATCGCGTTCTAGTGAGGTACACCATATGGTACAGATTATGATGTTGGCTGATAATGATATTTTTCAGCTCGATGATTGTCTTCAAGAGCACCAGAATGAGACATTAGCACTCGCTGAGAAAGCTCTACATCAGATGGTGGTGTGTGGGTACGCGCTGATAGGCCATGACCCAGCGCAGGCGGTGTCCAAGGTCTTAGCTCTGAAGAGCATGATCAGCGAGGGTATCAAGCCGGTAAGGAGTTCTTGGAACTTCCTTTTAATTCCTTTATAATTAGTTTACCATTTAGATACAAATCTACAGATCAGATATGCTGATTTGGATAGCTTGCTCTAAAAGACTGGCCTCACAGCTCAGTTGGTATTGGTAGTAACCCTGCCTTCTGCGCTGTAGGTCGTGGGTTCGTTCCCACCCATGACAAGCATTTGTGTGACGAACATAGATGTTTGTTCTGTGTCTGGGTGTTTAATACTATTATATGTACCTGTATGTACAAAAAAAGTATTCAGTTGTCTGGTTCCCATGATACAAGCTATGATTAGTTTACTTTGTGGCTAGATGGCGCTGTACGAAATGTCCACCAATTTATAAAAAAAATCTCGCTTTTTAATTCGGATCAGACTATGATGTCCCTTTTAGTTTTGAATTGGTGTTTGATTGCTTGACAGTATTTTCTTTAAGCCCATTTAGGTTAATAATTACATTTTATAATGAAATATGGGAGAATGTTGATAGTTTATTAGTTGTTTACTTTTATGACGCTCTCCGCGCTATATTTAGCTTTCAAAACGTGAAGCAGAGTTTACACAACACTACAAAGTTATCAGAATGGTACGAGTAACTGTTAATATTCGATCGCATTGCTTGCATCATTTCTAAATCGGATCAGAATTTGAATTAGACATAATTATATTTAATGAATGTGTTGCTTTACTGGAACTTAAGGAAAATGTACATGATCATGGTTTAAGGAATGACCTGGGTAATAATTCTAAGAAAACATTACCTACTATTATAGCTAAGTCTACTGCCTCCTCATGCTATCCTTTCATGAGGAACATGACTTCTAAAAGTACTTGTAAATTATATAAAACTCGTATTTTGTTAGTACATTGCTACATTTTAATGACATTTTGAAGTAAAGACTTAAGAATAATATTTTCTTTTTATCATTTTTTTTGTTCGTAGGAATATGTACTCATGTTGTATTAAATACTTGTAATATTCATTTATAAAATAAAAAACCAATTCTAAAATGCATGCATACCTAATTGGAAAATAACAAAAATATCACGGCCAGTGCAATAAATTTCAAGAGTTCTTTGTCTATCAGACTATTTTTAGCATAACGATGATAAACCCACAATCTAATAAAAGTCACTTATCCAACGATACCGTAGACTTTGTTATTAGCAGACATCAAAAGCGGATCAGTCGAGGTCAGCCGGGAAACGTATTAAACTTGCAGATATACGAGCAGAAGAGAGAAGTGCTCGGCCTACTGAAAGTCTGCGGCCACGACCACGAAACTCTTAAGAAGGTCATCAAATGCGTCATCTCGAAGGTGAGAGATTTATTTAGTTGCTGCAATTTTAATGTTGATGTATTTCTGCAAAGTTTTGATGAATCTACTGATAACGACTCGTTTTTCGCTAAACCCAAACTACAAGGTAATACTTAATACTTTGACTAAGGGACCCAACAGCGGTGATGGCAGAGTTGTATTTTTATTATAGAAATGTTCCATTAAAAATCGAAGCATTTACATTTTTACAAAAAATATTATTTCTAGAAAATTGTGAATGGAAAAAATTCCGATTATGTATAAAACTATATTTTATATGATACGGTAAATAAATTGCAATCGTGGAAACTGTCGATTGTGTAGGTATTATAGCAAAAATAGCCGTCTCGATAGAAATAGAACCAAACGCAGTGTGCCTCCCGTACGAGTATGAATTGTGTCATTTAAACAAATCATGTTAATCAATAACAATAAATGTATCGAGAGCCAAAACATTAAACACGATCGACAGTTTCCGAAAACAATAATTTGTGCGAATTGGAACGGCCCGAGTGAAATATTTCAAAATTTCATGGAAAATTTGTCACATCCGGTCTGGAACAGCGCCCCACTGAGAGTCAATTCATAAACGTTACAACTAAACAATGTTTCGTAGTAATTCTAAATATTCACAACTGAAACCTACATTTTATAAATATAAACTGTAATTTTAGATCTTTTCACGATGAATGTTGGCGAAAATTGGGTGAGGAAAGTAGGGCAGCTGTAACTTTAAATTTAGGTGATATAACATCTTCCGGTTGGTATCTTAGCATTAACTTCGTTCTATCCTAAAATTAAGCAGAAAATAGTAATAATATAAATAACTATATATTTCAATATGCGATGTTTTTTCTGCAGTCCCCACTTATAAAATCTGCCATGATGGAAATGACCAGTAAGCTGATACAAGGAGTGGTAGATCTCACCAAGCTGATGGCTCACGGAGCGATGCATGAAGCTTGTCTAATAGAAGTCATCAAAATCACAGAACTCGAAGCATTCCATCTCGTAAATACTATCAGAAGTTGCGTTTATAAAAATGAGACACTACCAGACATTCAAAAATACATAGCAGATAATAATGCAACTGTCCTTGATGTAGATCTTAGAAGAGATAAAATAGAATTTGATGACAACGATGAAAGTGTTAAGGACATGAATGATTTGCTCAGAAGAATGGTTTCAAATGGCAAAGGTCAAGAATTAGACAAAAAATTCAAAGAGAAGCTCTTGAACTTACAGAAAGATTTAGGTTCGGTCAATAGTAATCGAATTGATAACTGACGCTAACGTTAAGAAACTAATAACTACATTTAGGAACGGCAGTGTTGATAATAATTTAGAATGAATGATTAATAAGACAACGCAGTGTGCTAATAAATAGTAAAACAATATTAGTGTTTTTATTGAGCTACTGAAAATAACAAAGAAAAATATGTACTGAGAATTGGGCTAATGGACTACAATGTAGTCTAAACTAAATCTAAAGATTTCCGCGTAATTTATGAACGTTTTTGTTATATTTGGCCGTTCAGTTGACCCAAAAAGATGGAGCTTTTTATATTGAAGCAGGTGAAGTTTGCGAAACATCGAACGTAAACAAAATAACGCTGAGATTGCTTGTTTACATCTTTTTGTTTACATCATCGTAAACACGGCAATCACAAGATGTATTACGAAAATTCCCAGATTTGAAGATATTACAACTATGTAGGAAAATTGGAAATTTCATTTACAAATCAAATTCTTTGATGATTTTCCTGTTTTTTTTGTTTTGTTTGAGAAGCTTGAAGTATTTTTGAAACGGTTATAGATATCAAATATTTAACTCAATCTATAATTTTAGTAAATACGCAAGCCAGCATATCTCGTAGCTACATAGTTGCATAATTATCGAAATAACGTTAACTTATTTAATATTCAAATAATGCAGGTCTCTCCTGTCTGGAATCTGGTATTGTAAGCTTTATGGACATCAGAACACATTTTGCACCAGATACCGTACATCGTAAGCACAGCGCATCATCACTTCTAAACGTCAACTTTGACCACTGGCTGGTTATTTTTGTGAAAAATCCATTGCTTTTCATAAGTAGTGTGCAATGAAAATTGTTTTCTGATGTAATTATTTGGTGTTTAATTGACATTCTGGTTTTATTGCATTTAAATATTTAAATACATTTTTTTAATTAATATTAGTATATTGTTATAATAATAATGTCAAAAAGAATGAAGTCAAAATTAAGAAATCGTGTTTAATTCTCGTGTTGCTAAAATTCCTTTCATTTAATTCTCTGCATTAATTGGTTTGAATTAATATGTAAATTTCTTATGTTATGTAGTTATTGAACGAGCCGACGGCCCACCTAGTGGTAAGTGGTAACCTCGGCCCATAACAACCGATGCAACTTGGGTCCTCCCCTACTAAGTACGACAATACCCAAGTCGCATCGTATGCGCCCGTAACTATGAGACGTGTAGGTGGAATGTCTCATGTGCCTGTAATTTCACCGGCAACCACACCTTTCAAACCGGAACACAGTAACGCGAACACGTTACTGCTTGGCGGCAGAAATGGGCATGGCGGCAGTACTTCCCTGGACGAACTTGGCGAGTTCTACTGCTCTTTAGTACTGTAGTAGTACTGTACTTACCTATGCCAACAAATTGCAACCTGACTTATATCTTCATGAGAGCGTCTGCCAGCCCTAAAGCTCTGATCTCCATACATAGATTGCCCTAGAGGTGAATGCCTTACTTGTTAATTATTCACATTTCGCCATCTGGCTCCGCGCCAAATATTAATGGATGGACACGCGGCCAGACTAACGTTTGCTCGGATTTTTTGTATGTGTGTGGTCAGTCCAAAAGTGAGTTACTTTGTATATAAGTAAGGTTTAAACTTCGAAGAGATTCGATACAAATAACTTCAAGGCTTTGAGCTACATAGAGGCCACTTCATCAATTTAAATGAAAAAGTGTATATGTGAGATTTCCGAAGTATATAATTTTAAATTACATAAAGGTTTATCAAAGGTGATGTGTTGACTCGGATTTGGGAATTGAATATCGTTTGCGAATATATTAAAATGCAAAAAAGTGGGTTTGTTTTTTAGCCTGTAGTGTTGCTGTAGTCGTTTATCATTTAACTATGTTTATAAATATATTTCAAACAAGTATTTTTTGTGGTAGTTTTTGCACAAAGTAATAAATTACTGTTGGAGAGGTTGAAACTTCGGTGGAGTATGTGTTTACGACAGATTTCCAGCACCATAGTTGTATGCAATAGTTCTAACCCTGAAGCATTTTAACCAGCAAA
Organism: Chesias legatella; assembly: GCA_947359385.1. Taxonomy (NCBI): domain Eukaryota; kingdom Metazoa; phylum Arthropoda; class Insecta; order Lepidoptera; family Geometridae; genus Chesias; species Chesias legatella. Next base: position 5,343,291 of record OX375777.1, on the reverse strand, counting down.
AGTAATAGTTAAACAATACAAACCAGCGGTCCTAAATCCTAGCGAGATGCGCCTGAAAAGAGCACGCATAAATCGAAAGTGTCCATTATGATCCTAAAAGCATTTTCAGGATAATGATTAAAATAGTGATGCATTATATACCTACTATAATATATAGTTTAATGATAATAATATCTCAACCTATCAAAAATCTGATATAAATATCTCAATTTAAATAATAAACTTCCTGTATTCTCGACTTTTCATATACCTACCGATTGCCACATCAACTTTTCTTATTCCAAATATCAGAGAATATTCTGTGCCACCTTCGAAGTGCGCTCGCACTTGGTCCTTGTTTTAATAACGGCAAAGATAAACATCCTCAGGAAAACGCCAAACCAAAAGTTTGGAAGCAGTCAACTACCTACGTCTTGGCACGCGTCGATATAACTAAGAAAATGGAAAGTTTTGACGTTCTAATACCTTGAGAATCTTAACAAAAACGAACGCAGAATTATTCAGTTATGTATTTAAGTACCTAGTTCGCTAATATGAATGTAGAGGTATTTATAAGTTAATACATATACCTACAGCGTCTCATCGTGCCTACTTTATATAAATATGAAAGCGAAGAGTATTTTTTTATATATTTTACTTTCTTACTTTTTATCATCATCTAGCTCTTACCAAATATATAATACCAATAAAATAATCAGTTTTCTCAGTGGTGTATTGCGGCAATTGGATACCATTCCAAGCGATAAATACGCCTATAACCCGAGATTACCACTAAAATGTGCCAAGGTCCGCCGTGACGTCTCATCGGCAAGAAATCTTACTTAAGTACTAATGTATGGATGGATATGTTGTATGAGCAATGGTACTGAAATAGCGACAGAATAACGTATTGTGTACCATTATACACGTTATTGCATGTTGATTACATTGCATGAGCATGATGATGAACTGTGAATGAGCGGTACCGTCACCATCATCATACATTAAAATAAGAAACACCGGCGAAAGCTAAAAAAATATGTGTCAAAGGAAATGAAATGTTCTTTGAAAAATACAAGTTTCTGGCATTTTAGATTTTAGAGAAACATTTGTTTATAAATACAAGTACTTTACTTTTATGCGGGTATACTAGAAATCTAAAACCTTTAAGAGGGTGCAAGGCATTTTATTACATAATAGGTTAAGACATGATATCATCGCACAATTAAATTCGATGAAACTGGTCGTTCCCGAGGGTCAAGAGTACGTAATCAAAACGGAAGAAACCTCTTGGTTATATAAAATATTCAATTACTCTCGTGGTAAGTAGCCAATCTGTTAATAGTCAAGACAAATCTATGTTGTTGTAATGGAACCATAACACGCTCGAGCGGATTATATTAGCCAGTTATCTTCTGCTTGTACCGCAGCACAGACAAATATATGCCGCCCTACGTCTATCTTTCACCGCGTATCGTAATTATTAATGGCGATAGAATACGTTTCCAGATGTACTGACTGGCCTCACAGCTCAGTTGGGTAACCCTACCTTCTGCGCTGTAGGAGGACAAACATTTGTGTGACGAACATAGATATTTGTACTGTCTGGGTGTTGATATGTATTATATGTATGTATTTAGGAAAAAGTATATAAGTATTATATTAGTTGTCTGGTTCCCATGACACAAGCTATGCTTAGCTTATTTTTGGGCTAGATCGCTGTGTGAAATGTCCACCAATATTTATTTATTATTGAGATATCTCTAATTTTCCGTCCGTTTCCAAGAAATTTGCCACGATTTGTATGAGATACATAATCGTACAAGTAACGCTTAATTACTTCGTTTTTTGACTAATACACATTTACTTAACGATTTTTTTTTCAACTGATTTCAATTTTTTATTTTGTATTTACCTTTAACAGATCTGTAAGCTCCCAAAAAAAGTCACTTTTTCTTTTTTCATTGATGAATATTAATGACATTAACTTCTCTCTGTGCTTCAAAGAACCTTTACACTGACTATAACATTAATTGCGGCTCGATCATACCGGAATGTAAATGCAGAATTACCTAAAACAGACTTAAGATAGATGGTGCACTACATATGCTAACCTGCATCAGTGAAGAAGGCAGAATGCCTGTTCGGGCTCGAAGGCACGGATGCCGAAGCCGAAGTCAGGAAGGCCCGTTTCACTTTGGTCCATTTGGAAGCCCTGGGCGGGCGGTGCTGGGGCGGGCGGGCGCCCAGCTCTAGCGATCGCTGCTTGCGGAGTATGGGATGCGGTTCCGATTCTACGAGAAACTAACTGATATGAATACCGTTTCCAATTTGTGTGTGTCTGACATTCGATATATATATGCTTATAAAAATAAGACAGCTAGATTCAGTATTTGAATCCAGCTCTGCAGTCTGTTGAACTAATGTAAACATTAATCCATCCAGCGTCCAGGATTCGGCGCTGTATTTCAAAATAGGATCAAAGTGAATCAGCTTCAACAAATATCAATATTCTGCCAGAAATTATTGATATATTTGGATGTTTGTTTCGCTGAGAGTAAACGCTTATGTGCTCAAAAATATATCAGATGTCAAATCTATTATCTTACTAGAAGAAGACTGATAACTTTTGATGACCTCCCATAATAAAATAAATTTTTACGGAACGAGCCGACGATCAACCTGATGTTAAGTAGTAAACTCTGCCCATAACGACCGATGCGACTTGGGTCCTCCCTTACTAGGTACGACAAGACACAAGTCGCATCGTATGCGCCCGTAGCTCTGAGACGTGTAGGTGGAATGTCTCATGTGCTGTAATTCACCGGCAACCACACCTTTCAAACCGGATCACAGTACGCGAATGCGTTAGTGCTTGGCGGCAGAAACGAGCATGGTGGCAGTACTTCCTCGGACGAACTTGGCGTGAGTTCTACTGCTCCTAAAATACGAGATGGATAAGAAAACTGTTTCTTAGGGACGGATGGGACCACGAAGAAACACTCGAACTAAATTGCATTGCATTGATCCCGTTACTAGGAGGTAGTGCTATTAGTATTATTATACTACACTTTTGTATGCTTTATCCTTACCCAGCTCTTCCGAAGAAGGTATTGTGATCGTCAGCGCTGGCGGCGCATCGCTGTCGCCGCCGTCACTGAAAGATCTCCTCCTCAACTGCACCACGTCTGGGGAACTCTTGGATCCCCTGCTCACACGGTTTGACCCTCGCTTCTTCACGGAGTCCCTGTGTGTCTGGATGATTTCCCGCATCTTGCCCCATGGAGTTTTGTGCAATTTGTTCGGGGAGGGAGATGTGGAACTGTCGTCCTGGGAACCCAACAACAGTTTCTAGTATCTTACATCGTATTAACGGTCTTAACGGAGGTGGGCGTTGATGCCTGCGACACAGTTTTATTAGGTACTTCTGCAGACATCATCGTTTCTCAACTATTGTAATCCACTGTTTTGTTCCCCTAATAAATATTTTGACCTGATTTGATTAGGAATCCCTGATGTGCATTTAATTTGGTAAAAAAATTGAGAGGTTAAGCTCGCAGTCGGCATAGTTTTTTTCCGACATCTTCAACAATCATCGTCATGTTTCAGCTAATATACACAAAAGAATGAAAACTCATTTCTGAGATTACGTTCAGACAGGCAGACATTGTGGCGGACTTTGTTTTATTATAACATGTAACGATTTGGCGGGAAGTCAATCAATTAATGGATATGGAATTTTTGTCTCTATGTCTATGGATGTTATTTTTTGGTTTTCTTATCATTCGCCAAGGAGTCAGTAGTATTACATCCAACACGCAGGGATCTCTTAATGACTTAGAAGAGTAAAGAATATTGAAATGTATGAGTGAGAGAATGTATTTCAGTTCATACCTGCGTGGGAGGGAGAAGGAATGTGTTGTCGTTTTCATCACATCGCAAGCTCTTTCTGATACCTGCAATTATTAATATTGTTTATTTCTCGGTTTCAACGTAATGTTTAAATAAGCTTTGATGTCTGTAAGATATTGGCCAACAGTGGAATTATGAACGCGTTTTATAATTTGAGAAAATAAATGATTAAAAAAAATATTATATAACCGTTTAAACGGTTGTTAAATTTGTGTATTTGGAACTAAAAAATATAATTTTTTTGGTTTAGTGTTCATGGAATTCGTTTTCTTCCAAATTGAATTATGTCCTAATTGGATACAAGAATTTTCTCTATTAACTATTCTTTATGAAATGATATTTTTTTGGTAATAATTATGGTTCCTTGTCCGAGCTTTGAGTTGGATATTCCCCTTTCCTCATGATACACACACAAAACCTAGACTTGAGCGAAAAATGTACAACCACCACACAATAAAACTATTGTGTGGTTGTTGTTCATTTTTCGCTATTTACTATTATACAAGAGCTCCGAGTTAGATCTCTCTCTAGGATAAACATCCTAGAGAGAGATCTAACTCGGAGCTTTTCGCAATACTACTGTATTGCGAAAAGCTCCGCCAATTTAGTAACTGACCGTCAACGAAAAGGGAAGAACAAGAATATTACCTCCGTCCATCCTCAACTCTTCACAGGAAGAATTTGGCGTCAAGGACAACGCGCTTCCTGGCGTGAGACTGGCGGAGTCCCTCGGGTCAGGGTTGGTGAGGGTTGCTGATGATGGAGTGGAGCCGGCCAGCGCCACGGCGCCCACCATCGCACCTGCTGCGACGGCGCCCGCAGCGCCTCCCATGGTCACCGTACTCCATTGAGCTTTCTCCCATCTGATGAGGCGAATTAAGTTGTTCCTAAACCAGTTGTTACTATTTTGCAGCAGCAGAACTAGCTATTAGTAAATAAAAAATAAATAAAAAAAACTAGCTAGAGTAAAAGTCTGCATATACAGACTTGTACTCACGCATATTGCCAAATCAATCCACAAACCCTTAAATAGGTTCCTAAGTTTCTGTATCATGTTTATTTAGTTATTGGTTTATATTTTTTTTTATATTTTATATAGTACTTAATACTTAGGTATCTAGTCTAGTTTAGTATACTAATTACACTAGTATAATAATTCACTGTAAAAACCCTAGATTATGCTTACTACTAAATAAATTTCATTTCATTCCCTTCGGCAAGGTCAATTTCCCACTTTAATCACTTCTGGCACCAATCATTATTAAACACGTACTTCTGTTCCATTTCGCAAAAGAAAATTTAGAAAAATATAATTAATAAATATTGTTACTGTGATGGTGGCATCCATAAAGTGATATCATTGTTTTAGTGCGCAAATTGGTATTTAGCATCTGCATCTGCAGGTCGCGGGTTTAATATTCGCGCGGGAGAAATTCCTTTTTCGTTGTTTTTTACACATATTTTTTTTTTCAATTTCAATTCTTTACAGTCTAGTAGATAAACGCTCTGGAAACTGTTCCCCTGTTGGGTATCCCGACCCCTTTAATATTTTAATATGAAAATTACGAGTACGATGTGTAAATAAACAACGAAAAAGAAATTTTCTTTTGCGAAATGGAACAGAAGTACGTGTTTAATAATGATTGGTGCCAGAAGTGTGCATAAAATGTTTTTCAATCATAACGTTTAATTGACCTTTAAAAGCAGTTTTTCGTTTTTTTGAGATGCGCTTGTTTTATTTCACTTCCGCTCGCACAGCGCCAATATTCGAAAGCTATTCGGCTTTCGGTCTTCAAGGTCGATTCCTTGAAACGTAAAAGTCTTTAGGTCAAAACTGGTAGTACCTAGGTGTGGCCGAAACTGACCATCCGCGATTTAACTTTTTTTTTTACATTTATTTATCATATAAAAAATTTACAAACGAAGTTTTATAACAATAGCATAATTAACCACTAAGGTTGAGGACAATGCTAAGAGCATGCAAAGAGTCTTAATTTAACCAACTACTATTAATATAATACTAAATAAATTTTTAAACACACAATTTAATAGGGAGATAGCCTTAAAGATATATTACTATAATTAAACTGGTATTAATCAAAGCAAGCAGAATCAAAGTCAGTCAAATTTTATTTCCATAGAATTCATAAAGCAATGGCTTGGAAACGTTGATAATATTCAAAACATAAGGTCACGCATACTTATCGCTAAGTTCGACGCCTCTCAAATTCTAGCCCTATCTGACCCTCCATGGGGAAGAATAAATATGGTCTACAAAACTTTTGTTAAATTGTATCTCTCCGTAGACCAAGACACGTACTTGGTGACACCCCTGACGAGATAACGGCCGCCTATCCGGAGTTATTCCTATCGTCAGCCCCCCACAGAGAAAACACTCAACCTTCGCACCGACCCCGCCGGCGGGGTCGAAGTATCTCCGTAAATGCCCGCGCGGGTCGCATTTTCTCCAATTCCTCCCGACTCGCAACGCCCCAAGCCGAGGTCCGAACCTAAGTGGTGCCCTTGGTGACGTTGTGTATAATATTAAGTTTTACCGGTTGAGAGCCGTCTGCTCTCACCAAAAGCCCGTGTAAACGCTGTCAAGGCCATCTGCGGCCAACAGAATAATGTCCAGTCATAAAAAAAAAAAAAAAAAATGTTAAATTGTGCCAAACTGTGGAGTACTACTACCACGACATCTATGCCGCCAAGCAGTAACATACGCTCATATTGCTGTGTTCTGGTTGAAAGGTGTGGTTGCCGGTAAAATTACGTTTATTATTATTAATTACGTGAGATGTTCCACCTTCGCGTCTCAAAGTGAACAGCGCGATTAAATGCAATACAGCCTTCCAATACCTACGTAGGGGTGGACCCACAAAACTTATCGTTGATGCGAAGAGGTTACAGCTTAACATGAATTGCTCCATCTGCTTGTTCGGTAACTTACTAAATATTTTATTTAAAATATTATAAATAAGAAATACCTTGTTTTATGTTTTGATTTTGATTTTTCTTCGCGCAATGACAAAAAATATCAACATTTTCATAATTTCTCTGTTGCAGACTCAATCTAATTATACCCACATTCAGAATACCACGAAGAGTTTCCGACAATAACTGGGCAAACGCGTAAACAATGCGTTTATGCCGAAAAACACCAGATGCATTTTCACGGCATTGAATCATGACTGTTTTGGCATGCGGCTTCAGTTTGCCAAAACATCGGTATTGTATTGCAATTAAACGTCGTCTTTTAGAGCTAACGGGCCCTGCCGACGAGTACTTGAGAGAAAACACCCGTTATTCAATCTTTGTTAAGTTCTGTCACAGCATCGTATTGATGAGTCTTATGTGCTTTGAACGTATCTACTTGCTGGTAAAGTTCTATTATGGCAATTACAGCAGGGGCTGAAAGAAATAACCTAGATACGTTTACATGTTTGTTTCACTGTCACGGATCAATTTTCTGTTCTACTTATTAATGTAACATTAACTATTTTCAAACAATAAGACTCACCTAAAAGCAGCTTTTACTCTTGTCCACTTCGAAACCTTTGACTTTTCCACCTCTTTCAGAAACACCCCTTCTGATCTCCTGCGCAACGGTGTCCCCGGAGGAGCATCGCTATCGTCCCCTCCCGCTGACCTCGACCTCTGCTTCCTCAGCAATGACCCTCCGAACCTCGCGTGACCTTTCCACTTTGACCCTGTCCTCTTCATTGTCCGACCACTCATCATGGAATCGAACAACATCTGCCCGTATTCGCACTCAAAATCTGCGTCCAAAGCATCATGGATCTGATCTACCTCTCTACTCTCACTCTTAAGTCTCTCGTTTTCATTTTCAATCTTTTTAAAAGCACCGTGGAGTCTCTGGAGATGTGTGACATCTTTTATTTTTCTAAGAAGACGGGAGTTGTACTCTTTCAATGTTACGAACTGGTCGAGAAGATCTAGAAGTTTTTCTAACTGATCCAGAGCTTCTGCTGTATTTTTTGCGCCGAGAGCGACTTCTCGTCCTCGTTTGGAAAGAGCATCTTCTCGGTCTTTTAGCCTCTGGAGCATAGACTCGCAGATTGACTCCGGGTCCGCTGTTTCGCTATCATTGACGCTCCAGTCTTCCGGAGTCGGCCCGGCGGTGCACGGAGAAGAGCCCTCCTGGTCAGATGAAGTCCGAGGCGACTTGACCGAGAGAGTAGCAGGTAACTCCCCTGTTCTCCTCTTGTGAAGAGATGTCCCGCTGGGGGGGAGATCGGTCAACTCTCTCTCCTCGATGACGTCATCGCTTTCTCCCAGTGACGTCATCACGTAACATTAGGTGTCTGCGCTATTTATACATGAAAATAAACACACGCTTTGTCGGATTGATGTGAGTAATTTTAACGGAATGCATTTTTACATAGACAATGTAAATTTCTATGTAGACCACAAACACACAAATACACTGAACTCATTCGAACACTTGCACATTTGAAACGTTAACTATTTTAAAGCTTATTTAAAATCTGTTTTATTGTTGTGTAATAACTGGATACAATTTCACCAACTTTTTTGTTAACTACTAACTAGTATATTTTGAACTAACTTTTAACACAGTAAAGTTATAAAGTTCAGATTCAATATTTGAGTGCCGCCCAAGCGCGTACGCATGTATCGTAGGGCGGGCGGGCGGCCGCGTACTGTCGAGCTTCCACGATTATTAGCGGAAACAGCCGAATGCTTCCGATCACGTATTTTTAACTCGTCCGTATTAACTTTCTGTTGTTTTAAATAAGGTTTTATTTCGAGGAAATAGGGTTAAGTGTAACGCAAACTGAACGTTGTAAATTTAAAATACTTTCCATATGTTAACACACGTCTTAGGGCTACAATCCTATTAACCCATTTTCAAGAAAAAATGTCAGTATTAATATTTAATTTCGTGTCCATGGTGTCAGGAAATGCAGTCCTAAGTAAATATGACTTAACATATGGAAAATATTGAGTTTTAAATTTTGTTATAAGAATGTTTCATGCATTATGCAATTCCCGGCTATATTGATATAAAAAGTGCAAAATCAAACATATTATTTACCTGCCATAGTTATTAATAAGATGCAGAAATTAACGTAAGCCCCCTACGAACAATTAATGATCGCCATTCTGCCACAGTATTTATTTTCCACCTTTTGTTAACATTAAATAATTCCTGAGTATTTAAATAAACTGAATATTTAAGCAACTAGACAATAAATAATGCGTTCGCTTCAAAATACTCTTTACAAAAGTTTCTAATTAATGAACTGGTCTCGTTGTATTCAGCAGAAGAATAGTCCTCTATAATATGAAAACTCTTTCGTTCCGTTACTCAAAAAAGTAACGTAGCGCGAAAGAAGAATTATTGCTGGCTTAGAGATTTTGATATTGTCATATTTTAAACTAGGAACATTTTGGCTTTTATTCAGACATGCAGTCTTTTTAAAAACATCTCTACATTATATTTTATGTATTTTTGATATATTTTTTTATTGAGAAAAATTATTTCTAGTTAATCTAATGTATTGGCGGCTGGCAGCGGATAAAAGGTGAGATATTTCTTGTTATATTCATACTATAAAGCGACTACTAGCGTATTCCATGATTAATGTATGCCTTAGATTTTATTGGCTCAAGATATTCATAAACATTATAAAATATCTAGGGGTTATGAGACGTGGGGCTTCGGACACATTCGTAATGTGACATTAAATGACGTTGATATTAAATACGTAGTTGTGCTTCCTTTTAGGTTTGATTGCTAGTGATGTACACTCGCGATGTGGTGTGAATCACATTATTTTCTTATTTGATTATGGTGGCGGATCGAGCTGACGATCTTCATGGTGTTAAGAGGTTACCGCCGCCTATAGACAACATCAATACGACTCGAGTCTTCTCGTACTGCGTTCATCACCCCGAAACGGGGATGTTACGTCTCATGCGCCTGCAGTTTCACCGGCACCCACTCCCTTCCACCGGCACACAGCAACACGAGTGCATGACTGCTTGGCGGCGGATTACCAGGTGTAGTGTTAGTACTTATCCGGGCGAACTTAGCACAAGTTCTACTGCTACTCTGGGTTGCTCCTTTCGTACCACCCGGGGGACACGTGCAGGGATTCGAAGGGTATCACTTACGGACGCGACCAATGTGGCCCCCAAATTACATATTTCCCGGTTTTTTTACATTATCAATTGAATGTAGGCACATGTGATTGAGCCAGCATGGTCTTTTGACTAACAATGTCTACTTCTTTGGTCGAAGTACTTACAGCTACACCGGCAAGGGGCTACCCTGCCGGTGTAGCTGGTAGGGGGTATGGTGAACCGGTGACTGCCGCAGGTGACCTGGTGGCTGCAGTGGCGCCATGGAGGCAGACACGGACAAGAAGCCCTCCGTGGATGACGTAATCGCGTTCGTCCGCACACGCTCCCAAACCGAAGCCCCGCGGTATACCGCCAAGATAAAGAGCTACGCGGACTTGCAGCACAAGTTAGTATAATAATAGACCCAAAGTAAGCTAATTATAGCTTGTATCATGGGAACCAGACAACTGATATAATATTTATATACTTTTTACGTATATCTATACAAATAAATAAAATTACAGAGTGTCCGTTTGTAATATTAAAATACCGCTTTTTACTAAGTGCATATCGATGTATAGACGGTACATATACCAAAACAACATTTTTAACAATGTTTGTTTGTCTGTCTGTTTGTTCGGGCTAAACTCTGAAATGGCTGGACCGATTTTAACGGGACTTTCACTGGCAGATAGCTGATGTAACAAGGAGTAACTTAGGCAACTTTTCTGAGGGGTAAAATAGGGGTGCGTGATAAAACCGAATTCCACGCGGACGAAAACGCGGGCAGCAGCTAGTACATAAATATAATACGTATGAACACCCAGACACAGAACAAACATCTATGTTCGTTACACAAATGTTTGGGTGTCCTGGGTGGGACTCGAACCCACGACCTACAGCGCCGAAGGCAGGGTTACTACCAACTGAGCTATAAGGCCAGTTCAGTATACCTACCTACACTCCATATGCTTAATGATTTCATTATAAATGAAGTTTCTCCTGCATAAAAGCAGATTATTCTAAGGTACACCTTCGTGCATTTTCTCTTTTAATATCGTTGGTCCTTGACTCTGGCCGCTAAGTCACTTCGGCGGTGTTGTCCAAAGTACTGGTAACTGGACGTTGGTTCCCCCAGGCGTCGCCGTGCTGCCAGGGCGCGCGCCGGCGCACACGCACGCGACAGAAAGGACTCCGGCATCAGGAAGAAGGCTGACTCCGACCAGAAGGATGCAGCGCCAGAAAGCACGTGAGTTACTGCACCTCTGAGAACTCCTCCTGGCCATCAGTGTGGTACAGGGTGCTCCGGTGTGAAAAGGGATGCAGCTATTTCTACGTGCCTTTGGCACCGCCAGCTCTGCTTCGTACCGCCTTATATGATAGAGTTACGAAACGAGCAGATCACCCACCTGGGTAAATAGTATCCTTAACAAGCTATACGACTTGGATCCTCATCTACGTACCACAAAACCCAAGTCACATCGTACGCACCCGTAACTCTTGAGAAGTGAAGGAGTTTATCGCGTGCCTGTTATTTCACTGTCAAGCACATGTTTCAAACCGGAACAGTAACGCGAAAGCATTATTGCTGGGTAGCAGAATTGGATATGGTGGCAGTAATTTATCCTGGAACAGCACTATCCACATTTTCTTGATTACAGCGAAAACCCGGCCAATAACGACGAACGGATGAGTAGAAGGTGCGTATTAATTTTGTAAGTACCTAATTAATAGTTGATTCAGTCTCTAAACCAGGTCAGGTCACCCTCGGCATCACAGATCATGTTAAACTTTTGAAAGAAAACGATTATCCAGTGTTCATTCAAAGCAAACAAACTTCAAGATCTTACGTAAATATCTGTTTAAATTGTGGCGGACAGCAGCTGCGAACGGCTAAAAAAGCGGTTTTTCTCTTGATCCGAATGGACCTTAAGTTGTTTGACGAGCGGTTGTACCATGGCAATGAATGGTGGAGCAAACGATGGTTTATTTCAGACGCGCCGGTGATCAGAAGTGCATGCATCGGTCGCTGTCCCCTGCGCCCTCGGACAAGTGCGGTTGCCGGCGCAAGAGACGCCGTCGCAAATCCCCGGTGAGCTTTATCCAATCCAATTTTTTATTTCCAATTTATTGATGTGAAACATCTATAGCCGCACGTAAAACCGATTTCTGGCTTGGCGACGCGTCGCCACGGCATGAGCGCTGATTGGTCCGTTCAAGGTTACGACAAATCATAAACATTATTAGTGATGGGGTACTTAGTTTCTTACAAAATAATGTCCATGTTTCACATCTGCCAGGCGTCCCGTGACGGCTCACATTTTTTTTTTCCAATTTATTTAATATATATAATATAATAATAATAAATAATAAATGTTTATTGAGACACAGGTTGTTATACACAATTATAGTTGAGTCCCTGTGGCCCGGTGAAGCGTGAGCAGTGGCCCGGGAAACAGTTCTCTTCCGAATAATTGCTTTGATTTTAGGGTTTAATTCTCAAGGGTGCACTAGGTCTGAATAAACAACTACATAGTATTAACCGCTTTCTATGGGATCGCGGGCTCGATGTAGCTACCCTTTTATTATTTTGGATTGATAAATTGTTGAAAACCAAATAATGTACCTACTTACTACGCATGCCGGCAAATTTATTATATAATGTATTTTCTCTATAAGTGAATGATATAATTCTTTTGAGAAATTAATTCTTTAACCGTAAGGGCGGGATATGTCACTCCAAAAGCATGGGTACGGTGACAGGTGATTCGACAACTGTTAGGATGTGAAGAAAAAAAATCAAAACATTTGTTCAGTTTGTGACATCGGGTCATTGTTACAAAACGAATACTATTTGAAGTGTTAATCAATGTTAATAGGAAGATCATTTTCATTCATTCGCGGGTATTACAATGCTCTGCAAAAATTTCCTGAAAATATATGGATATAAAAATTCTACAACAATCTACATTATTAATATTATTAGACATAGATATAGACATTAATTTATTTGCCACTGAAACACATTACAGCTTTATTACATGGTAGCATTATTTGCTGCACATACACATTTTTTTTAATTAATCTCATAGAAAGTTATACATTAGAAAACATAAGGGAAATAAATAAGAAACAGAAAATTATCATCACTTGTCCCCTTAAAATATTCCAAAAATAAAATGTCGACAGTGTCGCCGCCGCCGCCGGCGCAGTTGCCGCCGCCGGCGCAGCCGCCGCAGACGTCGCAGCCGCCGCCGCCGCCGCCGCAGCTGCAAGCGTCGCCGCCGCCGCCGCCGCCGCCGCCGCCGCCGTTGCTGACTACTTTCCAAATTGTTGTGATTGTTCGTCCACGTTTCAAATTATGACGAGTTTTATGTGAAAGAAACACGTTTAAAAATGATTTCTTTTTTTTCTTTGATCACCCCGAAGTATGTGATATAGCCACCTTAAATTAATAACCCACCAACCCGGTAACGAAGCCGACTTGGTGTCGCTAGCCATATTTGCGTTTATAGGCCATTCGGTCCGGTTCCATTAATGTAGATAAGATTATGCTAGTAAATAATACTACAAGGCGCCTGTCCCACCCGAAGAGGAAGCCACTGGCTATCAACTATTTTGTCACCCAATAATAATACCTACGAAGGTATTTATTATTATTATTATGTAGGTCCTGTGTCAGAAAAATATACATAAATATATTAATAATTGATCTGACTGTTCACATTGCCAGCGAGAATTGTCCAATAGTTTTTCTAAGCGACAAGAGCTATCAAATGTAAATCTTTGTCAACTGCACTTGCTTGGCAGGCAGACCCTCGCTGAGAGACTTGCTAGGCACATACGTACCAGCAAGTGACTGTGGGCAGTCATCACGCAACAATATTTGGTACGATTAATATTAGTACTTGAACGTACCCTTAGATTAAAAATAAAATTTATTGTCATCAAAATTAAGGACTGCATTTACATCAAAAACAATTTGGACAAAATTGAATATTTCCAAGAATTTAATAGCTTAGTGGCTAGCAGCGGCGGCGACGACGGCGGCGTCGGCGGCGACGGCCGCAACTTCTGCGACGGCGGCGGCGGCTGCGACGTCTGCGGCGGCTACGACGGCGGCGGCAACTGCGGCGACGACGCCGCCGTCGGCGGCACTGGAAATTTATAGACGTTATTCATTACACGGATACGTTGTTACCTATTAAGAATCGTAGAATTTTCTGGCTTTGAAATTTTTACCCCAGTTATGTAACGAATATAACTTATTATCGATTACCATATTTCATACGCGATGGAGGCAAACTGTAGCAATGGCAAATTATTCAACCCACTTTGTTCCGTAAAATCGTAAATCTTACCCCAGATTTACGCCGTCTCTTACGCCGGCGACAGCATTTGTCCGATGGTGAGGAAGAATGTGACCAGGACAAAGAGCGCTTTCCGTGCTCACTGCCATGTCTGCAAATAATTGCAATAATTTATTGCTTTAATAATATTACATAGGGAGCAGTTGAGGTAAAATCAGTCCACTATAAATTTGGCGATTTTGCGCGATGTTACAACTTCAGCTTCATACATATTTTCAACATCCATTTTTTGTAAATAGATTATTCATTGGGAAGAACCATTTTTCAAGTGAAAATTTTATGCACTTTAATCACATTTGAACCAGCAATCTTTGGTTGGGGTCCTTAACATTCAGCCACCTAGTCTTCACGCATAAGATTAATAATTGAACTACTACTTGTGTAATTATGCTACTTATGTTATTCTGTAAAATGTAAGGGAGGCTGCACCTTCTGCTCATACGATCGTCATTGTTGGCCCGATTTTCACTGTAACAACAAAATTGCAGCTCAGATTGTACAATTAATAATGTGTTCGTATAAAGATTAAAAAATAAATCTTTTCTCTTCACTTAGGTAACTGATGATTTACATAATCGTAGATTTAATTCAGTAGTAGTAGTCTAATAGTAACTAGCCTATTTTGTAAACATTATTTTGGAATTTGTAGGTAAAAGTACTCAGATGTCAAATTTTCAGATGACAATAAACATGTCTTCCATCCAAATTGATTCGAGGAGCTACTTTCATCGTCACGTACCTACGTAACATTTGAAATACTACCTAGTACAAATTCCAGGACTGACCCTATATAATCAGCCATGTTCTGCCAAGCAGAGGCAACATTTGCTTGGAATATTCTAATTCTTACTTCTCAGTCCATATAATACATATAATAAGTGTGTATAATATATACATAGCATAATACATATAATATGCACTTGAAAACTTGTTTTTTTTTGTGATTTTCTACAAAGCTTCTCCTATGTGGGGAATAAACATTTATTACAAGTGACCAATTCATAGACTTAATTGACAGTGAAAACTCACTTGTTAAATCAAAGCCAGGAACTTCTCTCGTGTTTTATTACCTACTTATAATTAATAAATATTATAAGTAGGTAGCTAATTACTTAGCTGAAGCTAACATAAGTCGATAGTTGTCTTACTTACCACAGAAAGGTGGGCATTAAATAAACCAGAATTTATAAACTTACCTATTAACTGGTGCATCTTCCTTCTGTGCTGACTCAGTCTTCCTGGCAAGAGGCTTACCGGCGCGAGCATACGCAATACGACGACGCGCCTTTGCAGCACGGAGACGCCTGGAAAATAAGTAATAGCAACGCACATTCAGGAATATTATAACATTCAAAAGTAGGCGTGTATAAGCTTTTATGAATGGATAATTCCTACAGTTTATGAACTGGATGGGGAAATGTCAATAAATATTATCCCGATGCACAAATTAATTCTTTGAAAAGTCAATAACAATCACAATTAATATTAAATTCCAAATATTACAAGAGTACCTAAGTAATTTATCATCAATCATTGTGCAAAAGGAAAATCGTTATATAAAGTTTTCCATCATAATAAATGTTTATTTCTCCTCGCATCATTACTGATAAAAAAAGTCCACAGTAATAAATTATTAACATACATTATGAAGTGCATGTTAATTTAGTGAATGTCTATAGTTGGATTGCATAGGTTTAAGCTTCAAATCGTTTCTGCAAATGAACACACAAATCTTTGACTCACTAAGTTCAATTTATGAATGACTAGAGTAGATATATCTCATTTACTATGAGAGTGCGTTTATATTACAAGTTTGCAGTAAAGAATTCACGTCAATGTGCTCCGGTTTCAAAGTAGTAGTTGCCGGTGAAATTACAGGCACGTGAGACTTCCTCCACGTCTCAAAGTTACAGGCTCAATATAATATGAGCGATATTTCTATACCTAAATAGGGGAGGACCCCAAGATATATCGTAATTTATCATACTCAGTTGGAAACAGGGAGAGTACTCGTAAGTAACGTGTCTCATCGCTAATGGTTTATCTACCATGTCTTCCACTACACGCAATGCTTCCGAAGAAATAACTTATCAACAACCGTCACCGTGCCCTTCACTAGTCCTCGGCAGTAAGTGCTCAGCTAATGTGATGCGTTAGCACCAAGGTAACAGGAGGGAATGTCGATGGCAGGATTAGTCCTTAGGCAGGTAGTAACATCATCCCCCCCGGGGTTTCTGCCTTGTCGCGGCGGGGGGGCTTAGTAACCGTGGACCTTGCCTACCCACGGAGAAGCTAAAGGAACCCGAGAGGGGCCGCTCCTCGGGCTTTGCCTCCAAGCCCCGAAGGAGCGGCACTTGTAGGTGGCGGTGCCTTATGGGGGGCACCGAAACTGAGGAGGGCTGCGGTGTCGTATGGGCGGCACTGCAGCTGAGGGTAGGGGCCGCGGCGGGAGAGGAGTGCCGGTATTACGGTGCGCCGTTCTCCCTACCTTCCGCGGCCACGACGGGGCCGCCACCGTTCGATGGCGGACGCGGTGGGGCCGCAGGGGAAGAGGAGTGTCGGTATAGCGAGGCGCCGCTCTCCCTATCTTCTGCGGCCGCAGTGGCAGGCGACGGGGCCACAGAACTGACCCGTCGCAGGGGGACCTCGGGCGTCTTGACATGGGGTCGTCGGACGCCCTTTGGCTATTTGGTTCCCGAGGTGGTTGTGACGTGCCGTGTGTTCCGGTGCGTCGTACCCAGGAGGGTGGAGACACCGATGGAGGGTCTGGTAACAGACAGCCGCGGTGGGTTCACGGAAGAGTAACCGTCCCCGTGTTCCCGCCACTAAGCGGCAGAGGTGGACACCGTGGAGTTTTAGTGGGTATATACTCCTAGTCCCACATAACCACTCAGTTTCCCCGTGGCTGGGTGGTATGCGAGTGCATTTCTCCACGGAAAAAAAAAAAAAAAAAAAAAAAGGTAGTAACATCATCACTGCTTCAATTACTGGAGAGCCAGACAAGCCTCCCCCGTTCTCCCCTAACCGGAAGCCATGCGTAACGTATTCCAACAGTTACACGTTCTCCGATAGTACTTACTTCTGGCGAAGGTTCATATAACTGGTCAGCCTCAGGGAGTATCGCGGCGCTTCGGTCTCAGAGCGCTTGCGTAGAAACACCATCAAGTCATCGTTTAGCTTCTTCCTATCTTCGGCATCCATGACGCCGCTGCAGCCTGGCGAGGCTCACCTAGTAAGTACCACAATGGGTATATATTTAAGACTGCCGTCACAGCTCAGTTGGTTAATCTGCCTTCTGCGCTGTAGGTCGTGGGTTTTTCCCACACAGGACAACAAGTTTGTGCTAGATGTTAATATTCAATATTATGTAGTATGTATTTACAAAAAATATAATTATGTATTATATTGCTTGTCTGGTTCCCATGATACAAACTATGCTTACTGTGGCTTGATGTCGTTGAGAGGAATGTCCAACAATATTTATTTATTGAAGATTTGGCTTTTTCCTTTATTTGAAGTATTTATTTTACTTGTTTTGTTTTACTTTTGCTTGCGTTCGATATGTCACCTGAATGATGGTGACTAGCCGATGGGGCGCCATAATGCCTGAAACTGGCTCTCAAGCGAAGCTACCGGAAGACACCGCTAGGTGGCAGATTAGGGTGGCAGCTAGCACCCTGGACGTTTTCCGAAACACTAAGCTATGTTTTTCTTCACCAGAAGCTGAAGCTCCTTGTAGGATTCGAACACGCAGCCCACAGATCATGTGATTCTAGGTTCTTTACTAAGGAATAATAATTTCGTACAAGAAAGCATTACTGGGTTCAATTGCGTAACCAATGGTGGCGACAAGCTTACCATTTGTCACGTTCCTACGATAGTGTACCTCACAGAGAAACGAAGTGCACTGCTTATATTTTTTCCCTTTTGGTTTAATAAATAAATAAATAAATATAACATTTTTAAGTTTTATACAATAAAGCTTTATATTTTTAATATCAACATACCATTTACATGCAGATTGCTTCCAGAACATTATAAAAACATTTTGTATAAACTGCAATAAACAAAATATAAAAATTAATACACAAAAATATTCCTTCTTTCTACAACCATTTCTGGTTATGAAAGAATAATGAAATCAAATTCGTTTAAATGTCATTGAAATCAGAAGTTCAAACTATCCAGCCAGTACCTACGTGTAAGCTCCAGTCTGTTTGTACGAGCTTGATAATAAACTTTTTGGCGAATTGAATTGATTGACCAAAACTTTTTTCCCATTAAATCGTTTTGTATTTTATTGTACGCTTGTGTTTGCTTTAAGTTCGCGTGGAGTTTATTTCCATTCCATACAAACTTAGGCATTTAACTCCTAAAGTACTGAATTTGTCCAAATCCAAATTCAATATTAGTACTGCGCATCGTCAATTTTGAGTTGTATTCATAAGGTTTTTGATAAACAAAATAAGCATAATAACTATTATTGACAGCATTGGGTGCGACGCGTGACTGTAAGTAGAAATCGCTCACAAAACCATAAATTCTGAGAAATGTACGCAGCCAAGCAGATCATTTCCTGTTTCGCTTGAGTGAGTACTGTCGCACTCCGGACCTGCGCGAGCGGCCAATGCCACCACGTGGAAACAAATGATTGCATGATATCATACAATTTTATTGTCGAAACCAAAATGATTAGAAATGGTATATAATCATTTTGTATGGAAAACATACACAAAGTTGCTACATTAAGTGTATTTTTCATTATAAAACCTACTTAAAAACCTGCCGTTTTTAGGTAGTTCTGTCTTTTTACGGTTATATAGCCAAATGGCCAAAACGGAACCATTATTTCCTTCTTTTGTCCAGTAGGTACCTATTCGAACTTGTATCCGTCGGTAAATGTTACAGCCATTTTACTAGTTGGGTATTAGTAATATTAGATGCAATCTGTTATATTCTACAACCCACTTTGCAATGGTTTAGTGAAACGAAAACAAAAAAAATGTCAGGTCATATACTGAATTGAGACGACGCGTCCAATACTTCGACTAAAAGCTTATAGATCATATTTATTTATTTATTACCTAAATACAAAGAAAGTAAAACTCAGGGTCTTAATAATTTTATATTATATTTGCCACAAAGTAAAACAGTCATAAAACTTAAAAATAAATGCACCACCGCAGATCTGTAAGTAAAAGTGTCTTAAATCTCCAGTTTAATCCCAAGTAAGATAACAAACAGTAAAAATTTTCCTCTTTCTTGGTAATCAGAAAAAATAATTTTGTTAATATCACATATTTTCCAAATACATCCGCCCGTCAAACCCGGACCATTATTTCGTCCAAGCTTTTCCTCATCAGGTCGGGAACGGTGCACTCCTCGTGAGGTTTCCCCACAGGGAGCAGCAGCTCCAGCCGTTCCGTCATAGGCCTGGACAGCAGGTCCCGGAGACGAGCGTTGCAGTTCAGGGGTGTCGATGTCAGCGCCACCAGGCCGCAGTACTGAAATGAGACATTATTGAGGATTGATGTTTAAAGAAGTCCTTATCAGCTCTTCCCCACAGAACGTCGGTAGGGTCTGAAGTAGAGCCAAAATAAACTTCACAATAACTTTTTGAAAATAAAGTTCCTTTAATATCCTAAGAATTCTAAAATTATAGCTTTAGGTTATGCTGTGTACACAGTCAATTTATCATTAAAAGCAGATTGTACAAGCGGAGTTCTAATCGCTTAAATCGATTTCTTTCTAGGTCTAGCTTTGCCATTAACTATAGACAAGAGCCCTTACCTGAATGGCAGCAAGAAGAATACCAGCTGCAATAGCCGTAGAAATTTCACTATAATAGTGCATCCGTTTCTTCCCATCTGGTCTCCACGAGTGCGTCTGCCTGAAGACCAGAAGGAGCACTGGAGCCTCGGTTAAGTAAGGCTTTACCGGCTTCGTGGCGAAGGGCTTCAGGTCTGTCACCCATTGTCTAGACATTCTCATCGAGTAGTTTAGTTCTTCTTCCTCCTCAACTATGTATCTGATTGCTTCTTTGGTTTCTTTGTCTTGGACCACCACAAAGGTCCAGGGTTCTGTGTGAGCTCCTGAAGGTGATGTTCCTGTGAATTAAGAAACAATAATTAATTTCAATGGAATCTCTTCGATTAAGTACTTTTTTACAAAATGATCAACTATCGCAATTGCTTGTTACGTCACATCAGTTTTACTTTGAGTCATGTCAAAATTATCAAACGTAATCGCCGTAATGTGACCAATAAATCATTTCAAGTAATTTTTAAGAGAAATGAGTGAACATTTCCGATATGAATATTAAATCTAGTTTGTGTAAGCATATCTACATATGTATTGGCATATTTCTTGCCTCTTTCACCATCACTATCGTTGTTTGTTCGATTTTACTGAAGCTTTCACATCTGAAGAAAGAAAACAAGTATGTCAGTGATTATTACGACGACACGAGCGATAACAACTCCTACGATGACTATTTTGAAGCAAAATATAAGGCCACTATCGAATATATTGATAATATCATCTACATCAAGGACATAATAGACAAAATGAACAAGGAGCAACGCATTTTCAATTTACATAAATTCGGTCCTGTGAGGAAAACCTCCTTTATCATAGTTATTCAAGTCCACGACAACATCGCTCTTCTTAAAGAGTTCGTAAAATCCCTGGAGTATGTGATGGGTATAACGAATTCTCTACTCATATTCTGTCATGACTATTATGATGATAATATGAACAATGTGATTTCCAAGATCAGTTTTGCCAAGTTCATGCAAATCTATTATCCCTACAGCAGCCAATTATACCCAAAAATGTTTCCTGGAAATGACCCAAAATTTTGCACCGGGGATTTTAACTGCTCTGCCCTTTGCACAGATTCTCTGGAATGTCTTAGAAGCTACACCCTAGTGCAGGAGAAGCATTTCTGGTGGTGGCAGGTGAATTTCGTCTTCGATCATTTGAAGGCGACGAAGAACCACCGCGACGCAATTGTTTTTCTCGAAGACAATCAATATATTTTGAGTGATTTTCTATTTATGCTGAAGGTGTTAGGATCTCTTATGTCTGAAAGTTGTACTCAATGTGAGATTATGAATTTTGGAGCCCACACTCCTACGATATCGCAGTACCACGCCACCGATGGAAAAGTTATCATCGAACCTTGGGATCAATCTGTGTCCAGCATAGGTATTGCATTCAATCGGACTGTTTGGCAGAACATTAAAAAAAACAGCTACCACTTCTGCCATTTCGACGACTACAATTGGGATGCATCTCTGAACTACCTAGGAAGTCAAAGGCCTCAGGGTCAGTTCATGATGTTATCTAGCGAGGCTCCTAGAGTTCTTCATATCGGCGTCTGTAATGGCGTTATCCCTAATTGTTCGTTGAAAAATAGGATGGAAGATATTCGAAGGTTTGCGAAACTGGTGCACAGAGGTTTGTATCCTCGGAACCTTGTCATCAGTACAGAAGACAGAAGACTAGGGAACGTCACTGAAGCTGGTGAATGGAAGGACGTGAGAGATCGAGCATTGTGTATGTATTTTACTGACATGAAGTAATGTTTGTTTTGTTATGAAATTGATGTCTGTATTTTGTATTTACAGTGGTCGTTAATAAACAACTTTATAATATTCAAGTATTGTTTCAAGAACCGCAGTCATAAAGTTTTTGTTTTGATATCTTCTAGCCATTTATATCAGTAGGCATGGTGACATTTAAGATTCGAAGGCTAGCTTAAATCAATATATAAAAAACCTACAAATAGTGATTTCTCACACTTAGTCATTACATTCTTTGACAACCTGAAGCAACAAATATCGTAATGTAACCAAAAGATAGTTTTGACAGCTATGGAATGAGTACGTTATGGATGATTATTATGAGTACATTCGATAGTTGAAGGAAATACTTTTATCAGTGAAATGTAGAATGCTCGCACGCACACCACCAACTCTGATAAATATATAACCCGTGTGTCATAGACAATAATAATATGACAGTGTGAACGCTCGGAGTAATATGACTGCTTGGATTGTTCAACAAAGAAACAGCTGCGCTAACCTACATTTAAGCATTGAAGTGACTTCAATGACCACCTGTATACACATTAGAGTATGATTGCTCAATAAATGAAAATGAAATATCTTTCTTGCCTCATAGAACTATAAAAAAAACTTTCGTTTAATAAGTTTTCAAATAAGCCTGGATAGGAAATGCCGAATTTTTTATCCATATTTTTTTTCCACAGTGCCGTCTACTGTTTTGACCTTTACTGGTCAGAATCTGTAAAAGACTCTAATTTTCTTTCCTAAACCATCATTTTGTATTACGGATCATTCGGAAACTTTGAATATATCACGACTACAACTGTTACTACTACTGACTACTCTTTAAAATGCGAATTCAACAATTATATTCATTGTAGATTTCGCATTTTCACAAAACTGTTCAACGATAAAGGTATCGTATCGTAAGTTATCGTATTAGAGATAGATTAGAAGTACTTACAAAATGTAGTAAGGACTACATCTTGTAAGTATTTCTAATCTATCTCTAATGAATAAGTATTCCAACATTTATTTAAAAAAATGTGCAGTATAGCGGTTGCGCACAACTTCCTCCGCCTATAATTTGTTATATCGTTCATTAAATACCTAAGGGTTTTCATACTTTGACACCTTATTTAACTAAAATATGCTGATCCTAGCCTTTTAGTGTTTACTTTCTTTAAAGGAACCGTTATATAAAATTCCAGAATCGACATCGACCTCTTCTGACATGTTATATGCGCGTTTCTCGCACAGTTTATTTCGTGCACTTGACCCGTCTGCAGATTTTCTATTCTAGACTTACCAGCGCCTCACGATGTTTTCCTTCATCGTTTTGAGATCGTGGTGGTATTGTGCACATAAACTAATCAAGCGGAAAAACTCATTGGTTAAAACTTAAATCTCAACTGGGGTTGAACTGGCATCCTCTGAATTGAATTCTGTTACCAATGAGCACGAGACTATAGCCCGTATCTATTATGGGATGAAGAGTGCCTTGAATCGGACTTATTAGGCCACTGAATACAGTATAATAATGCTTAAAATTACCTGCAGTCCTGATAATATTGTCCAGCACCTCCTGAGGAATGGCTTCCTGGCTGAAGCTCCTCACCGTGCGTCTCTTGGCCATCAGTTCATAATATTCCCTGGACCGTTGCAGAATCTCATAGTCTGACATCTTCGGCGGGTTGTACGTGACGTGAGGGATGTCCTCGGCAATAGCTGGCAGCAGGAGATCAGGGTCATCATCTTCGTCTGGGAATTCTCGTTCTGGAAATTATAATTTGACATAAAATTCACAACTGACAGTTTTTTTAGGTTAGTATCATACAATCAACAGTGCTTAGAACAAACTACAGTTGAGAACTTATAACTAAAATCTTAATGCCAATTACAGTCTCTATGTATGTGTGTAAATATTTTAAGCTTAAGCTTACGCTGCTGCAAGCTAAACAAACAAAAATGATGGAAAAGTTATTTAGTAGCTTAGTTGTATACAAAGCGAGGTGGGTATGAACACATTAGTGGGGCTCAAACCAATGATCTCCGGATTGCGACTCAGAGTTTGTGGCACTGGTCTCAAGCGTTGAGAGTGTGGTGGCCTGAGCATGCTTCAAAGAGGCTCCTTTCGTGAAATTAACAAGTGTGTTTGTATTAAATGTATTTTTGATTCTACAACCCCTGTTCAGTCTCGGGCTGACGATAACATTTGTGTGGTGAGCATGAAGTATATTCTCACTTTTTTGATTTTTGTGTTTGGACCCTTCCCTGGGGGATGCAATACTGTTGAAAAATAGAAATTACTAGGGTGAGATCACACTCAATATTGGTTTCCTACGAGCTCTACTAATAAAATAATTAAATTTTAATGGTTTTTCAGAACGTACATATTATATCAGTAGACAAATCTTATACCACAGATGCTGCTACTGAACATAAAATATTGACCCACTATCTCATGAATATAAAAGAATGTTGTCCAAAACCAGAAAATTGGGTATCTTATTTGTAAGCTGTCCTACGGCTAGACCTAGATATTTAAACTAAATTTACAACCATAAAACGTAAAGCTGCACCTTAGCTTTTGCAATATAATCCTCGTCTTGTCCTAATACGACGATATTTCAACATGACTGACCAAGTGACATTTATCCAATTTTAGGAGCAGTCATTGAAGTTTCGAAATTGCAGTCTAGCATTTTTAGTATTTTAGGTAGACATTTAAGGAGAGTTTTATAGCAATAAACATTTGAGAAAAAAATATCAGAAATAAAGAATCAACAAGTGTATATTACGGGCAGCATTAGGACTTTATGCTCAGTGGCATGCTTTGTCCGGACGATTGCTACTCATGTTACTGGCTCTCTAGATCTATCTATCTACAATGATCGTGTAACTCACTATCTACTGAGATTCTACTAGTACTACTAGTATCATTGGCTCTCTCTAACTAGTGTGGTTCTACTTGTACTGGTATAATTGACTCTCAAAAGAAGTGTAGTTGTAGCTACTTATAATTCCGCTATTTTTGTCACTAGGTCTAGTTTTTTTTTTATGTGAACATTTACGGAACGAGCCTACCGCCCACCAGGTGTTAAGTGGTAACCTCGGCCCATAACAACCGATGCGACTTAGGTCCTCCTCTAATAGGTACGCCAAGACCTAAGTCGCATCATATGCGCCTATAACTCTGAGACATGTACGTGGAATGTCTCATGTACCTGTAATTGCACCGGCAACACACCTAACAAACCGGAACACAGTAACGCGAACCTGTTACTGCTTAATATTTTTATAAGTCATACTGCACGTATAACTTTACATAAATAATTATAAAAATAAAATATATTCTCTTAATTAAGTGTTGTAGCTATCTTTTCCTTGAGTTCAAAACGAGGACATAACCCATTTAAGTCAACATTTAATTATGACTTTAGATAACCTACGGCTTACTCTCGTAATCCACTTACAGAAATACTTACCTAATTGCTTTATCAAAATAACTTTTCAGTGAAATAAATTAATCTAGTCTCTAGGTCGAATCTTTAGTTGCAGTAGCATTTAAGCTAAGTTAGTCTGGGGAAGTACTGCCACCGTGCCCATTACTGCCGCCAAGCAGTAATGCATTCGCATTACTGTGTTCTGGTTTGAGAGACGTGGTTGGCGGTGAAATAGCTAGGGTTTTGATCCGTGGTCTATGGTATTTTGTTTTAATACACGATACCTTTGCCTTCTTACTGATACTTTCTACTGATACAGCGAAAGCTGGTCGTAGATTTGAAGCTGGTTGTAATTTGACTTGGAAGAGTTACGCATCTGATATTTTTCGTTTCTGAATCCAGCAAATTTGTAAAATGGAGAAATGAGAACTGGTTTTCTTTCGGTCTTTAAAGCATTTCCAAGATAGTGTAACTGTCCATAAATACCTACATTGCTAAAGGATGGTGCGAGCTATCAGCTGCAATGATTTCCATCAACATTGGTTGGAAGCGTCAACAAGTTAAATTAAGTATTACACGATACAGAGTTAACTGCTTACTTTGGTGCCCGATCACTTAATGAATTTGCTACGGATTTGGTATGCCGACCGAGGCCGCCTAACAAACTAACAAAAAACAAGGTTCAGCCGTATGTAGCTAAAAACATTCATTTTATTAAGATTTTTATATACCTGTGTTAGCAAAACGATCACACCCATGTACTAAGATTCCCTGTTTCGCAGGTGACATGGACAAATAGAAGAAAATCAAGATCCGAGAACAAACTTTCTGTTCACCACACATCCGAGACTTCCACGGAACCCTTAGTATTCTTTGCCTATAACGATCCCTTGACAGAACAGACAATAAACCCCCAAGGGAAAAATATTTACCTCGAGCATGACTCGTTTCAAAATCAAGTTCTCCGTATTAAACTTATGATTATTCTTCATAGAGCTCAATTAGATTCATTATATTAATTGTACAAGTAATTATCGCCTTCCTGTTTGAGGCGATGTTGACACAATTAATGAGCGAACATCTGGTTATGAGTACACGCCGATTAAGCATGATCCAGTGTTTGTAAACTAATTAATCTATACAATAAAATAAAATTGGAGTGTCTGTTTGTAATATTAAAATAATCGCTTGTTACTAAGTGCATATGGATGTATACACGGTACATATACCAAAACAACATTTTTAAAATTTTTGTGTCCGTCTGTTTGTTCCGGCTAATCTCTGAAATGGCTGGACCGATTTTGATGGAGCTTTCACTGGCAGATAGCTGATGTAACAAGGAGTAACTAAGGCTACTTTTCCGAGGGGTAAAATAGGGGTGCGTGATAAAACCGAATTCCACGCGGACGAAATCGCGGGCAACAGCTAGTTCCATAATAATATTCTTTCTCCACTACAGTTGCTGATACTGGATGCTGGCTTGGATGGAAAAGTGCTATCCTTGCTCAAATTTTGACCACTATCCAGAATCGTAAAGTGCCGGATTAAAATACTACATCAATTTTTATCTGTTGCTACGCTAATAATATAATATTGTAAGCAGAAACAAAATTTGCAAGTTAGGTTATTTATAAGGTTCAGCGCAGCCGCACGCACGCAGGCGACTTATTTAGCAACAATTTATATTCGACACAAGTTTTATATTACCAAGTGTGCAGTTAACTATGTAGGATCTCAGCATTTAGACTCAGCACAAAAAACTACGTCTACACATTGAAATCGTCACAGTAAGCAGTTTTTCTGCTGTGTGCTGTTTTTCTCTTCGTAAATTGTTAGCATCAAAATAACGCGTAGTAATCTACAAAGTATTCGTTCACAAAACGTCCTACAGCCTTGTAACAGACATAACCTCAGCTCACAAGCTTATTCTTACTGTTTTGATGCTGAATGGCCTCACAATACACAGTTTCAAATACGAATAATAATGTATGCTCGTTACATAAACGTTTGCCAATGCCGAGATTCATTGCGGTAAACACTTTTTGTGATATTTTTTCTTGATCACGAACATTATATGGTTCTTTTAGAAGTTTCGATGGTCTTTCGTGCTGTAAACTAAAGTCACGGCCGGTAGCATTGACTAAATCTCGATACTATTATGTAGCTACGTGATAGCTACTGACGTAATAACACAAGATTGCTTGCGCTTTGATATTCTTGAGTGCACTCGAGCCGCCATGTTTTTATCATGTTTCAAAGTCAAGTGAAAAACTTATTTATTTAATTAGAATTCGTAACTATATGGCTTGGAATGGATTGGTCAATAGGTAAATTAAAAATATCAGGTCTCACAGGTCAGCTAAGTCTAGTGCGTTGAATAGGACCCTATTCGACCCTCCAAAAACAGACAGAAACCCCTAGAGGGATTTGTTTCTTTTCGTGAGCACAATTCTTTTTACAATTTAGTAACTCTAGTAATTATATTACTAATTTAGTAACTATATTTAGTACATTTTACTAAGCTATTTTACACTTCGATTTCATTTGTGAAATTACTTACAGATATCACGAGATTATTTGCGTGTCATGGAAGATTTGTTTAGAACTTTTAGAACTCCTAAACGCACGTAGTCAAGTGATTTACAGATCAGCTAAGTCCACACCGCCGCCCACAGCACCGTCGCCCGACCATCTGAACCGGTCCTTACAGCGATTGTTGGAAATTGTACATCAGTATTCGCTAATGACTGAGCATGATTCTTTATTTATATCTAGAATCATTCAGAGGTCAAGGTGAAAATAATTTGTTCATAATTTTACATAATTGGTCTCGTCGACTATACATTTAAATAGATGATACTTACTAGGTACCACTCGTTGTGTATACATTCGTTTAGGTAATGCAGCAACATTATTTGGATCGAAATCATATGTGTTTGGGAAACCGCTTTGAAACTGGCACTACGGTCCTAGTGGCTGATGAGTATATTTAACTATTTTTTTTTTTTTTTTTTTTTTTTTTTTATGTAATACAGTTACGGAACGAGCCGACGGCCCACCTGGTGTTAAGTGGTAACCTCGGCCCATAACAGCCGATGCGACTTGGGTCCTCCCATACTAGGTATGACAAGACCAAAGTCGCATCGTATGCGCCCGTAACTGTGAGACGTGAAGGTGGAATGTCTCATGTGCCTGTAATTTCACCGGCAACCACACCTTTCAAACCGGAACACAGTAACGCGAATGCGTTACTGCTTGGCGGCAGAAAAGGGCATGGTGGCAGTACTTCCCCGGACGAACTTGGCGAGAGTTCTACTGCTCTTGTAGTAACTAGTTTTTCTTCAGCTCACTGGGACCACTCACAAAGTGATAAAAAAATGTATGGTATCGTCCAAATTATTTATATTATTATGTTCTATTTACAATAAGAAGGAAAAGTATTTATTGTTTTAATAAAATCTTAATCGGAGTTTGGCGACGCACCGGTCTATCTAGTAACACGGGACCAGAATTTAATTATCTTTATTGTGTTGACTTTTAGGAAATTGAATCTCAAAATACTTACATGCTTTGTGATGATAAAATTAACCTTGTAAAAATTCAGATATTATCTGACAAGATTAAATAGTATTAAACACCTTTACTAAAAAATAATTTTAATAATATAGTTATAAATAACGTTCTTACCTTATCAACTGATAGTACTTTGCACTTTGCATACTGTAAAACTCAAATAAAATATACAGAAAACCAAACGAGACGACCTACTTTTAGTAGACCTTATCAAACTAGCCCATTGTTGATATTATACGTAATACCAACGCAAATCTAAGTCGACTGGGAACTTAAATATCTACGCACGCATAACAACACATCGATGTCTATACAAATAAATAAAATTGGAGTGTCTGTTTGTAATATTAAAATAACCGCTTTTTACTAAGTGCATATGGATGTATACACGGTACATATACCAAACCAACATTAATTACAATTTTTGTCTGTGTCTCTCTGTCTGTTTGTTCCGGCTAATCTCTGATATGGCTGAACCGATTTTGACGGGACTTTCACTGGCAGATAGCTGATGTAACAAGGAGTAACTTGAGCTACTTTTGTGAGGGGTAAAGTAGGGGTGCGTGATAGAATCCAATTCCACGCGGACGAAGTCGCGGGCAACAGCTAGTAAGATATAAAAAAGTGTGTGATTTAAGTGTCGCTTACCTCTCCTAGAGTGTCCCGTTCGCGCCGGCTTAGCTTTCCTGTCAACCCTGCTGTACTGTGCTTCCAATTTACGTTTATGAACTAACGTGAATCCCACGAAACATACAATTAGCGCTGTATAAACAATATAACAGTTTTTTTCCAACGTCCACACAGCTAGCGAAATAATGTTCATGTCTGTTTATTTATTTAATGTTATTACGTGAAGGCGCGTCTGCTAGCGCGCCGGGCGGGTGACGAACTAGCCGCTAGCCTGACAACATAGTTTGCTGATAAAAATGCCTCTACTCTATTTTAAACTTAATATGTTCGCGGATGAGTGTATAATTGCATATTGCAACTTGATGCATGTATATCGCCGCGCTGTATTTCCTTTTTGCCAAGTGCAGGTCGATAACATTGCGTTATTTATTATTGCGTATTTTAATGAGTGAGTTTAACAGCCTATCGATGTGGTGAATCATTGATTGGATCTGTAATATTATTCAATAATGATTATGTGTTTCCTATTTGCAGTTTTAATGTAAAATTTTATTGTGTTATCGAATTAATATGATATGTAACAATGTTAAAGTAATTAACTTAAAGATGAAATTAAAACATCGGAAAAATAAATCTAAATTATAATATAATTTTATTAGCCACTTGAAGTGGTGAATCGTTGATTTATTATTTAATAATGATTAATCACATGTTTCTCACGTGTTGCTGTTGTCATGAAATGATATATAGAATTATGAATATAATATGTAGCAATGTTAAACGACGAAATGAAGAGAGAATGAAATGAAAGATGAAAATCAAAATATCAAATTAATAATCCAAATTATTTTATTAAAATAATACTCCTTTTAGGTTTCCTGTCTGTTAGCATTCTCTTAGCTATTTCTATAGCGGAGTGTTATTTAGATTATAAGATAAATTAAAAAGAAAAACCTGTTATACGAAATCGTAGATATTTAACCTTGATTTTGAAAACATTTAGGTTAGTGTTTCGAAAGATTTATAAAAATGTGAATTCATGTCATAGACATCACATGTATTGTTTGGTCACCCAATTTTATGTCTGGTGTTTGGTGATTTGAATAGTTCAGAAAGAAAGAGTATTTATTTTGCAAAAGCACTGTTTACTGAAAGATAGGTCAAATAGCCGATATATTCTTGACATTCACATTGCGGCAAAACACAATTTAACGACCTAACGGATGTACATTTGTAAGCAAAGCATTAAACACATCTGAGAGTCCATTTGAGGTGAGTGGTGGCCAAGTAGTACATAATTTTTTATTTATAAATTTAAAAAGTTATGCTTAAGTATTCTATACTCAAAAATCCATACTGGGCTTGTCATGAGTGCAAGCTGACCCCGAGATTCAATCCGGATGCTGCTGGTTCAAATTCCGACGTGCACCAATGAATTTTTTACTTGAAAGATTCATGTGCACAATACCAGTTCTCCAAACGGTGAAAGAAAACATCGTGAGGAAACCGACATGTGCTAGTACTAAAAAATCGAAAACATGTGTCATGTGATGTGCACAAAAGGAGCCACTTTGGGGCGTACTTTACTCCTTTTACCACATGGGTTCAAGAGAACCAGTCCTCCAATTCTTCTCGATTCGACGCCCCGCCTTAAGCCGAGGTCCTTCCCCAAGAAGTATGGTGTCTGTTGCGGACTCCTTTGAATTTACTGACTGACCACTAAGATCTTGTGACTGATGACTGATGCACAGGCCGATGCAAGAGAGGGGATTTTTCAGGGAAATCAGTAGATTGGTCGGGTAGGCGAGAAAGACGAGATAAAGCCTTAAAGCTCTGATAAAGATAAACTTTTCCTTGTAGATAAAAAGGGTTAAAATTTTAACGACCGAGAGCCTTCCGTCCTCGCCATAATAATAATTATATTGGTGGACATTTCACACAGCGCCATCTAGCCCCAAATTAAACTATGCATAGCTTGTATCATGGAAACCAGACAACTGATATAATACTTATATACTTTATTTGTAAATATTCTATATTCTATTCGATTTTTCAGCGTTTTCGAAGCTGTGGTGTTGTGGTGTGCTGTTTTATTAGAATTCAAATCTAGTATATACCTTACGATGATATCAGAACTAATGTTTAGTATAGTTTCAATTTAAAAAACTTGCATGTTTTAATCATCCAACAGGCTCCAAAGTCGACTCAACATTCCATTGCATCAGGCAAAGCAGTAATTCCACCGACCTTGCGACAATAATATCATGGTCACGCATAAATAACTTTGAGAGAACAATAGAAAAGAGTATTTAATACAATTCTATGTATAAAAATGAATGTAGAAAATGGTAATGCTAATTAACTCCAAAACGGTTGACCGCTATGAAAATTTACACGTGCTTTTTCATGGAGAAGATTTTTTACCATCCACTTAACTATGGCAGAACAAAGTCTGCCTTTGTTTTGCTAGTATTTTCCAAAGATAGCAAGTTTAGTTTTTTAGTCTATTTGTTAGTTATGTACTTAAATCTAATGCGGATGGTACGGACAAAATAAACCTTAAGATGTTACTTTTGACTCTGCCGATAACTCTTGAATTAATTACATCCATCGTAAATACGTCTATTACCACGTCAACCTTCCCTGAATCCTGAAAACTTGCTTCTGCCTTGCCGCTGCCTAAAATTTCAGGTCCAGTCGTTACCAAAGACTTCTCGTGTTGCTGTGTTCCGGTGGAATGGAGTGGGTGCCGGTGAGTTGCAGGCGGATGAGACGTAACATCCCCGTCTCGGGGTGATGGACGCAACGCAATGCGACTTAAGTCATATCGTACTTTGATGGAGAGGACTTGAGTCGTATTGTTGTTGTATATGGGCGGTGGTTACAACTTAACTTCAGGTGGGCCGTCAGCTCGTTCAACAAACAGCATCACAAAAAAAAAAAAATTATAACATTCATGTGCAGATTTCCAGTAGGATAGGTCTTGTATATTAATGTCTTCTCACTCTACAGAGCTCGGCACAGTACGGTAGTATTCTTTATTTTCAGAGTAAACCAGATTTTTACTGTTACGGTTGTTATGATTTGTAAGTTTCGTTCGCGGATCGGTTTACCTCTAGTTATTTATCTAATTATGATTCAGAATTAAAAATAAGCGCCTTACAATAAACCACTATCAATTTGTCGGTAACACTGCTCAGGAAATTAACGAAGGAGAAGAAAAACCCTAGTTTCCTTAAGCTTACAGCAGATAGGCAAAAAACTGAAAAATGTCATTCGTTGCGCAGAATTAGAATTTCGTACAAGTACATGCGCAAATTACTTGCATGTTTAAATGTTTTTTCCGACAACTATACACACAAACATGAAGTAGGTATAGCGGTTTTAATCACAAACTAATAAAACTACTAACATGGATAAAAAACCGTGTTGAGTGTTTGGTGCGCCAAAATGTCTCTGTCTTAACATAATAAAACAGTACTACTGTGTTACGGAAGGAGCATATGGCCCGCCTGGTGTAAGTGGTAACTTCTGCCCATAACAAGCAAAACTAATTGAGTCCTTCCCTAATTAGGTGCGACAGACCCAAGTCACAGCGTATGCGCCCGTAAGTGTGAAACGTAAAGGTCTGTCTCACGTGCCTGTAATATTGTCGCAGCCAAACCTTTCAAACCGGAATACAGTAATGCGATGCATCACGGTTGGCGGCAGAATTGGGTATGGTGGCAGTACTTCCCCCGCACGAACTTGGCATAAGTTCTTGCCTCTGATTCCTAGTCCTTAAATGTTTTGCACTATAATATAGGTAATTGTCTCTGAATGATGCTCCATTTATAGGCAACACAGTACCTAAGATAATATTACACAGGTACTTCTCAAGTTTAAGGTAACAGTGACATAAATATTTTACGTCACGTTTTCGAAGGCAATGAGTTTGTGATGAATTTTTAATGAAAATTCGCAAAGGTTTGGTCAGTTTTTTGATCTGTAATTTGTTTGTTTTATGATGATTCATGTTCAAGTGTTGTTTTTTATTGTCAGATAGATTAGTTTCTCATGATTTAGTACAAAAACAATCGCAAAACCCACTGGACATTAACATTTAAAGAGCGCCAAGCATTTCGTTGTACAGCAACGTTTGTATCAAAATATGTTATTAATTTAAGTTTGGGGAATAAATGAAAAAACTAAAATGTGTCACCGTATCTAAGTTTGGCAGGGAAAGTCTCCAAAAAGTACCTGCGCAGCCAACTTTTTATAGAAAATGAATTACAGTAATTCAATAATATTATATTTCAATACTAGCACTAAATATATAATAATTTATATATTTTATAATTAAATCTATACAAATAAATAAAATTGGAGTGTCTGTTTGTAATATTAAAATAAACGCTTTTTACTAAGTGCATATGGACGTATACACGGTACATATACCAAAACAACATTTTTTACAATTTTTGTCTGTCTGTCTGTTTGTTCTGGCTAATCTCTGAAATGTCTGAACTGATTTTGACGGGACTATCACTGGCAGTTAGCTGATGTAACAAGGAGTAACGTAAGCTACTTTTCCGAGGGGTAAAATAGGGGTGCGTGATAAAACCGAATTCCACGCGGATGAAGTCGCCGGCAACAGCTAGTATATAATATTTTGGTTTTAAATTAATATAATCGATGCAGTGACCTCTGTTAATGCAGTCTCATAAATTGCTACTACAATAAAATTACTTACTTTTACCTATTTCTGAATGAATTCAAAGTTATTGAGCAAACAGGTGACAGGTGTCACCTGTATACCTATCTATCCTGTGGACTGATCAGTTAAAGTTTTCTTGGAACAGAGCTGCGGGATAAACATTTTAATTATACACACCTGGGCCATTTTGGCGTTATATAATTTGATTGTACCAACATTGATCCAAACGAGAACAATTAACTAAACACAACTAGGACTCATTTGTCAGTGCAAATCTAAAAATAAGACTGATAAATAATGGAATTTTGAATTCAGTTTCAAATATTTTGTGAGTGGTTTCAGTAGGCTGGCCTTTATAGGGTTTTGTACCTTTAATGGAACTGCCTTTTGTTTATTCGTAACATAACTGTTGATGTGAAACATCTATAGCCGCACGTAAAACCGATAATATACCGTAAGCTAAGCGTAGCTTGTGTCATGGGAACCAGTCAACTGATAGAATACTTACATAGACACAGAACAAACATCTATATTCGTCACACAACTATTTGTCCTGGGTAGGAATCGAACCTACGACCTACACTACTAACCAACTGAGCTGCGAGGCCAGTCAATCGAACCCACGACCTACAGAAATATATAAATGTATCATCACATCTTTATCTCGATATATATATATATATATTATTCCCTACTCTTCGACGCTATAAATGAGGTAAAAAAAAATTTTAGGGTAGGTTATGTTCCTACCATTTCACCCTTTCACAAAATCATTTTGTCCTCATGTCAGTCACGTGAACTCGGATACAAAAACCAATACTCTATTAATACGATCCAATACCAATAGCAACGTGTTTACTCATACATTTGATCACCTCTAAAATACACTATCAAAATAGTCGCCATATTGATGTTTATCATTGATGGAAAAACCAAAAAATCCATGTGGCTATTAATCAATGCTAATTATTTAAATTGTCATCATAGTAGGTAGTTCGAATCATAAACAGTACTGAGTTAATTCGGATTCAGGCTCTACGGCAAACATTTGATAAGCGTAGCGACTTCGAAGACTGCTACGAAAGTGCACAAATGCGCCTTAATAGATCAGTAGAACTCACGCCATGTTCGTCCGGGGAAGTACTGCCACCACGCCCATTTCTGCCGCCAAGCAGTATTCGCGTTACTGTGTTCCGGTTTGAATGGTGTGGTTGTCGGTGAAATTTCAGGTACACGAGACATTCCACCTACATGTTTTAGAGTCACTCAGAGTTGAATCACATAAACTAATAATCATAATTTATTAAAAAAAAAAAAAAAAAAAAAAAAAATGGGTACTACAAATTTTTATAAGCACCGCCTCCTGCGTAAAGATTTTTTCCTGCAACACATTTTGAAAATATAATTTATACAAATAAATAAAATATATAATAACCGCTTTCTACTAAGTGCATATGGATGTATACACGGTACATATACCAAAACACATTTTTTTAAAATTTTTGTCTGTCTGTCTGTTTCTTCCGGCTAATCCCTGAAATGGCTGGACCGATTTTGACGGGACTTTCACTGGCAGATAGCTGATGTAACAAGGAGTAACTTAGGTTACTTTTCCAAGGGGTAAACTAGGGGTGCGTGATAAAACCGAATTCCACGCGGACGAAGTCGCGGGCAACAGCTAGTAATATAATAATAACTCAGGGGCTAGATTGAGGTTGGTAATTAGTAATTAGCATAGAGAGCGTGGTGGCCCAGCGGTAAAGGTAGCTGGTTAATATCTAAACACGACCAATGAGTTTTGCCTTAAAAAATGAATATTTGCATGTCAGATTCTATCTAAAAATTTGAAGACATGTGCCGATTGCATGAAAGCAGCCTTTTTAAGGTGCTCTTTAAGCCTTCTACCTCACTGGAAGAGCCCATGACACAAAGTTTAGCAGTAAGTAAGCAGTAAGTAATAAACAAGCTAACTCAACAAAAAACAACTTGATTTTGACTAATATTTTAAACTACATATACTAAAATTTTAGGTGTCGTATACAAATCAGTTAAATAATTGGTTTGCACACACATTCAAAGTTTCAAATAACTGGTCCAGTGGCTGTGGCTGTAGATTGTCTGTCAGTCAGCCAACTTCTATATTTTTTTATTGATGTAAACAAAATTTATTAATATGGTATACATAATATATCATACTTGTACATTTATTTCTTCAATATAGTAATCCCTATAACTTCCATGTTATCCTGACCATTTAGTTGTCTCGAAGATATCGCTTATTTGCGATAACCCCTACCCTCTGTACTGTCTTTCAAATGATTTTTCTGTCAATGTCTACAATTAATTATTATTTATTTATCTATATTGTCGGCAACTGCTTTAAAAGTAAAAGCCTCTATAAAATATATAATAGTTTTAAGTATTGTAATCAAAGCTTACCTTGTGAAACAACCTTTAGTGTAAAAGAATACAAGTCGAGTTGTGATTATATATATATATTATATACATTATACTCGGCTTGATCCGAAGAGACTAGTGTTATGCGTAATTGTTATACTTGTAGTACCGCTTAGCGATCGCCATTCTTTTGCACTTATTTGAGGGTACCTGCAATCTCCGTGACAACATTTTGACATTTTTTTATAGGGTACTCGCACTTTTCTTTCTCGCTGCCTGCCGTCTTGTTCGTCATTCGCGTTTTAGTGCTCGGCCATTCTGCACCCTCGTATAGCAGGAAATATTTTATTTTGATTTTCGTTTTAAAACAAAATTAGTAGGAAACTAAAATGTCTAAACGGATGAATGAAGGTTCAAATTACGAAAAAATCATCGAAGAAGAAATTAATCGTAACAAGAAGCGCAGTGGAGCATCGAAGCGAGCGACGATGCGTTCGAGTGATATCACCTAGCTCATCGTCTGCATCGCAGGTGTCATCATGGACATCATCACCGGGTCGTTTGATGCAACATACTGGTTAGTAATTTATAAAATTACCAACGTGATTTCAGTGCTCATGAATATATTGCAACGGTATTGTGGGCAGCTTTTGGGGCTGTCTCGTGCCAGTTATATAGTGTTGTGGGTAGCTTCTGAGGCTATCTCTTCACTATCTCTGCTCACCTCTCAGTTTTGAGCATGCAGTATTTCATGTAGCCAAAGAGATTCGTTTGATCCAACATACTGGTTAGTAATTTTTAAAATTACAGACGTGATTTCAATGCTCATGAATATATCGCAACGGTATTGTGGGCAGCTTTTGGGGCTGTCTCGTGCCAGTTATATGGTGTTGTGGGTAGCTTCTGAGGCTATCTCTTCACTATCTCTGCTCACCTCGCAGTTTTGAGCATGCAGTATTTCATGTAGCCAAAGAGATCTGTGTCATGGGTAACTTTAGGGGTTATCCTTTCATGAAAGTATCTCATACTGCCAATATATTTTATTAGAAAACAAATAGAAAATAAGTTTACTGTAACTCGTTCTGCAGACAGCGTTCCTCCCTCTGCGGAACCATGCTCGATATATACAGTACTTCCTCAGTCTGAGGCGGAGAAATTGCGCATTGCGGCGCATGCGCTGGCTACCGAGGAAGTACCAAATGCTGTCCAAGTGGCACAGACTAATGATGCAGGTTTCCCTGCAATTATCGAGACCCAAGATGACTTCACATCTGAGTTAGACGCTGAAATTCCGGAAATTCTTGGAGTGGACTTTACTTTTAGTAAAAAATTCGGAAATGACATCCAAAGAGACGTAGCCGTACGTTTTGAACATGTGGCAATGTCGGGATTGTCGAAGGAGGATTGCATCGAAAAATATTTAGTACCTAATAATTGTATAGGTATTGCAGCGCCGTCCTTGAACCCTGAAGTTAAAGTCGCGCTCTCTGATTTGGTAACTAAGCGTGATAGGCGATAGAATCAAAACAAGCCGTAATGGCTTCCGCTATTTCAAGCCTCGCCCAGGCTATATAAGTAATGTCTTCGAAAGACAACAATACCGATCTCTTACGTCTTCTCATTGACACTGGGCGTACCAATGTGTGATTGCCAACACAGTGATTCAATCACAAGACTTAATTTTATCATATTCTTCGTCAAGAAAGAAATGAAAGAATCTCTCCAGAATACCAAGGTTGATAGTTTTTTATTTGGAGAGAACTTTGCAGAGACGCTAAAGGCTGCAAAAGCCATAAAAAAATCTGGCAAGGAACTGAAGATTTCTCCTCAAAAGCCATGCAGTAGCAAGGCATTTGGGGCGCCTTCAAAAAACTGGAAAAATCCATCTCAAACTCGGAAATCGACAGGATTCACGAAGTCAAAGGATACCCCCCGGTGACGACGCCGAAGGATTCTCACGCGACATCCTTCCAGCAGTCGCACAGTCGGCGTCCCGCGTCTGCCAGCGGCCGCCATCAGCGCCGCTAGCAGCCGCTGCCACCCTACTGTCGGTGCCGCCACCGGTAAGTTGCGCTGGGAGGCTGCCACTATTTTATGAATAATGGAGGGTATTCATATGAATCATATTCCATTTTCAAACCATGTTCCTTCAAGGAATTAATGAAATGCTGAAATATTGCAAACGATGCCAGCTATTGATGATCAATGGGGGCCATTTTAGAATGTTATGCCTGTGGTGGACAATTTATGTACATTTTTAATACCAAAATGAGATTTGTACCGAATTTAACGAGCCTCAATAAGTTAATAGAATAATACATTTTAAAACTGAGGACTTTATTACAGCTTTAAAACTGTTACCCTTGTTCATTCCATGGCAAAACTATATCTAAATATGCATATTTCGTTGTAAAATCAATTATCTTATAACAAATACTCAGGCCTCCATGGGAAGGAAGATTGTATGAATTAAAAAGAAATATATAGTTTCCGGATTGGCTGATAAAGTTTGTCAATTTATAAAAAAAAAAAAAAAAAACTAATAAAACTTAATATCTATTTCTCTAATAGGTAGTAGATTTACTGGTCTCCGCTTGTCCAGCCGTTTAATGTGACTGTAATAAACGAAGTTCATTTGAACAAATCAAATTTATAGGACATTTTCTTGATGCCTCAACTACGGGCAAGCGGCTCAACAAGAATGCTCTATGGACATATATTATTTAGAAATCCTGGCAGCATATTTTAGTAGCGCACACCAATAACATGACGCTGTCTACTGCCTGAACCTTATAGAAGGCATTCAGTACTTGATAGTGTAGAACTAGTACTCCCGGATATAGAAAGGGAGCTGTAATTAGTTTTTTCTAGATAAAAAGTTTCTAGTTTTACGTATTTCCACCTTTTTATATTATTCTTTAGACGTTACGAAAAATAATGAATGATGATACCAGAGGCATTATGGTGGTACGAATCTGCGTGCAAATGCATGGTAACCAATTAAAAAAAAAAAAAAAAATGTCTAGTCTCCTCTTGTCGGTGCTCTCTTTCCAGCACCCGCAAGCTTCACTCACGGATTACCCTGGTGGCCGCAATATTATCAAGTCAGCGTTTTCTTAAGCGGCAGACTCCCCAAGCGGCTTTAGACATTATGCTTGCATCTCTGTCACTTAAATCAATTAGGCAATATGATGTTTATATCAAAAAGTGGTATGCCTAGTGTTTACGTAGCAATACTGATTTTTATGATAGTTCTATATCGGAAATCATAGCATTTTTTACCTCTTTGTACAACGAAGGAGCTCAATATGGAACTCTAAATAGTTGCCGTTCCGCTCTCGTTTTAGTTGTAGGAGACCATGTGGGTTCTGATGAAAACATCAAACGTTTTTTTCAAAGGAATATATTACTTAGGTCCGCCTATGCCCAAATATGAAGCCACATGGGACCCTGCCATAGCTTAAATTTTTTTTTTTTGAAAAATTTCATCCCTTAGAAGAAATTTCATTTGAGAGTTTATCAAAGAAGATGGTGACTTTGCTAGCGTTAGTAACCGCTCATAGGGTCCAAACCTTTTCCAAAATTAAAATCAATAATATATCGGTCACAACATCTCGAATTTCGATCAAGATCATAGACCTGATTAAAACATCAAGACTGGGCTCTCCCGAGCCTTTATTGATTTTGCCGTTTTATAATCAGAAACCAGAATTATGTCCTGCAAAAACGTTGCAGTATTATTTGTTAAACTTAGAACACCTACACGGGAATGTAAAAATGTTTGTTTATATCTATTAAACGTCCACATGGTGGCGTTACTAGCGCGCACAGCACGCGACACGCCGCGCCGCCGCGCCGCCGCGCCGCCCGCGCCGTCACGCGCGCCCACACACACTGTGTTAGCTGGACGTTATAAGAAGAACAGCTGGCTGGAGCGCCACCTCTGACACTTTCTTTTTTATTACAGACCTTTGATTACATCAAATGTCGATTACTCATTTGCAGATGCAATAATTCATAACTTTGATAAATAATAATAATAATTTTATATATTTTATATATATTCTTATATTAATGAATAGTTAATTTATTTTACATGGTTTTATCCTCACTAAGCGTTATTTATAACTCTCTAGAATAAGGGCTCTAGAGTAATGTTTCACACTTAGGCTCTAAAGGTCTACAAGTATAACAATTACGCATAACACTAGTCTCTTCGGATCAAGCCGAGTATAATTAGTGATTAAACGAACTTACCTGTAAGTGAAGTTCTATCATAATTATGCTCGGCTTGTCCGAAGAGACTAGAGCAACCCACCCATTTTACAGTTCCTTACAAATGACAACCCACCCGTGTTGTGAAACATTATTCATTTGACTCTAAACTAAATGACGAACAAGACGGCAGGCAGCGAGAAAGAAAAGTGCGAGTACCCTATAAAAAAATGTCAAAATGTTGTCACGGAGATTGCAGGTACCCTCAAATAAGTGCAAAAGAATGGCGATCGCTAAGCGGTACTACAAGTATAACAATTACGCATAACACTAGTCTCTTCGGACAAGCCGAGCATAATTATGATAGAACTTCACTTACAGGTAAGTTCGTTTAATCACTAATTATATATAACTTATAAAAAGTAGTCGATCCGTGTTTCTTTACAAAACTTCTCATTTGCATAGTTTAATTTGCTCTATAAATCATGCTTTTGTGTCAATTGAAAAGGATACAGTAATTCTGCTAAACCAATTATCGTTATAACATTCATTCACAAATTCATATGAAACTTGTTTTTTTTTTTATTTATTTTTTATTATAAAGACCTTTATTATTTTGTGAAATATTTCAATTTGAATTAAGTATAGTTTGACAACATAACTCAGAGCGCTAATGCTTTTACACAGTTTAGAACTTTATAACTAGTTATACTAGCATTTAGGTATTATCTAACTCAATTTATTTGTAGTCCGCAGGGTACACTACTATATCCGCCACCAGTCACGCTATATCTCTTAAAAAGGTATTGTCGGTGAAATTACATTTGTAATTCGCACCGACCCCGCCGGCCGGCGCGGTGGGGTCGAGGTATCGCCGTAACCGCCCGCGCGGGGCGCATTTTCTCCCATTCCTCCCGACTCGCAACGCCCCAAGCCGAGGTCCGAAACTAAGTGGTGTCGTTGTGTATAATTTTAAGTTTTCCCGGTTGAGAGCCGTCTGCTCTCACCAAAAGCCCGTGTAAACGCTGTCAAGTCCATATGCGGACAGCGGCAAAGAGTCCAAAATAAATTATACATTTGTAAGACGTTCCACCTTCACGTCTCAGAGTTACGGGCGCAATACGATGTAGGATCTTAATACGGTTTTTCTTGTGGCCTAAGGTAACCGTTTATAGTTCTGAGCAGATGGCCCTGGATGTGGGCGTAATAGAGGCGTAATAATACGATAAACAACGTTTTTCAACTTATGTCAGTTTTCATTAAAAGTGCAAATGTAACCTACGTACTTCCTATCCAGCGTCTAAGTGCTCGGCTGGTTTATAGAGGAAAAATAACATTTGTGGAAAACATCGGTTTCATATACCTAATGAATACGTAACAACTTCACGGGTCATAAACAATTACTCGTTACTCATTATGGGTGATTGTTTACATTTGTTTTTGTTTGTTTCCTAATTGATTATGTATAAAAAAATAAAATCGAATCCTACTTATATTATAAACGTGAAAGTTTGTATGTATGGATGCTTGTTACTCTCACGCTCAAACGGCTGAATGGATTTGGATGAAATTTGGTACCAAGATAGCTTATATCTTGGATTACCACATAGGCCACTTTGATCCCGGAAAAGTGTAGTGTTCCCGTGGGATTACTTATTCACCGCGGGGAATAACGCGGGGCGCAGCTAGTAGGTATAATGTAATAATAATGAATTCAACGTATTATTTAATGATGTTTCTCTTAACAACAGGGAATATTGTACGCCAATTTATCCTATTAATATTATAAATGGGAATGGGAATATTATTGTTTTTTATTTGTCCTTCTTTCTAACGACAGCAGAACAACGACTTGGCCGAAACAACAGTCTTATGTATATATGAAGTAATGTAATATGTATAATAAGTATATAGTAATTATGTATAGTGAAGTGTTTCTTTACAAGAACTTAAATTATTTAAGTATATCTTTATTGGAATAACTTTATAACGAGACCACTGGCCCTATAACTCCCGGTGTGTTCCGTCTAAATGAAACCACTTAGCAAATATGAATATTCATAATTTTAGTACTACGATAGAAGTCACTGATTATATTAACCTATATCAGATGTTACGTCAATAAACAGCTACATACCGGTTCCAAATGACTGTTTGACATATTTTTCACTACGTTCGAAGTTCTGTAATATTTATGTAGTCATAAATGTAACATAGATAAAACTACTCAGATTTTTACAAAGATCGTGCTCGCGAAAAAAAAGTCCTGCTTTAGGGGTTTCTTACCTCTTCTCCCCATGGAGGGTCGGATAGGTATGAACAGGCTTTAAACTTGGTGATAAGTACGCGTTTATCTATGTTTTGCATATTATTGACGTTTCCAAGCCACTTCTTTTGATATCTATGGAAATGTAATTTTAGACTTTGACTTTGTGGTGACTTTGACTCGGTGGGTGCTTCTAGTAACTGACTTACTTGAAGGTCAGAGGATTTTCGATTTAAAGTTGTGATAAGACAGAAACGATGCTTTTACAATAGACTTGTGGAAAACGTTCGTGAAAATTAAGTTGAGATACCTATATAATTGGACTAAACCCCTTTACGAGTGTTTGCATATTTAGTCAGTAGAACTACTGCCAATTTCGTCGTCAGAGAAGTACTGCCACCATTCAGTAAACCATTGTTACTGTTTTTGTTTGAAAGGTGAGGTTTTCTGTGTAATTGCTGGCAAATGAGGGACGGCACGGAAGAGCACCGTCATATCTCAAAGTAACCGGAGCAATCAAATGTGACTTGGGTCTTTAAATACCTAAAT
Organism: Chesias legatella; assembly: GCA_947359385.1. Classification (NCBI taxonomy): domain Eukaryota; kingdom Metazoa; phylum Arthropoda; class Insecta; order Lepidoptera; family Geometridae; genus Chesias; species Chesias legatella. The sequence goes on along the minus strand of OX375777.1, from coordinate 5,299,579 downwards.
AATGAAGGACCTAAGACGTCCTGTTATGGGCACAGGTACCCCTTATCATCAGGTGAAGGACATTAACATTCCGTAACTTATTAAAAATTGTATTACCTACTATTTAATTTTGTAACATTCTTTAAACATTTCTAGTTTCAAAAACGAGTCTCAAAATTGGCATGGGAGCCTCATTTTAGTTTAAGATTTCATGATAAGTCAGCCTATAGCATAAAAACATATAAGCCTTTACATAAATAGGGTTAGTGTCTAAAATAAGAGTCGCCCTTCTCCGTACTGCTACATGCTAATTTTGTGAGTAAAAAAGTATGTTTATTTGTTTTTTCAAACGAGTGTTCTGGGATGCCTCGAAAATAAGTTCCATTGCTGTCAGGCTTAATTAGAAATCTGATAAAAACTAGTAAATAAGCAACAGTGCTCATTCCTTAACTAAAAATGACTGCATCTAATAACAAGCACGGGAATCTTTGATCATTACTTGTATTTGAGACAAAATTACTTCAATCAAAGAAGGTCACACAATATTAAGATCTAACAAAAAAATGTTACTGAATGTTTTTCAAATGATTGTATTTATTTCTATAAATGTTTCTATTGACGCATATCCTCAAAGTTTAACGGAACAACATCAGACGATTTCGCAGAGTAATTTGGACTAGCATGCTAATTTGCACGTATCTCGTGGCTAAGACGTCAATATCCAAAGTAATTATGGTCCAATCAAGCGATACACGTAGGAGTGTTACATTGATTTACAGACTTTAGATGTTTATTTTCATAAAACTTATGTTTTTCTGTGAATTGTTTGTGATGTCATGTTTTTGCTTTAATAATAAATAAATAAATATATATTGGTGACATTTCACACAGCGCCATCTAGCCCCAAAGTAAGCTAAGCATAGCTTGTGTCATGGAAACCAGACAGCTGATATAATACTTATATACTTTTTGTGAATACATACATATCATACATATTGACACCCAGACACAGAACAAACATCTATATACGTCATACAAATATTTGTCCTGGGTGGGAATCGAACCCACGACCGACAGCGCAGAAGGCAGGGTTACTACCAACTGAGCTATGAGGCCAGTCAAGTTAAGTGTGATGGTTACTCTTGACTAGATTAGATTTGGAGTTAAAATCGGATCGCCTGTATTAACAATGTAATACAAACGATCCAATTTAAGTTCCAATTCTAATATTATAAGTAGGGTAACCCCAAAATAAATGGCATTGCACACAGAACGTAAACAATTATTACTCATCACAGACACCTATCATGTTGACCTGCACTGCAAAGATCTTAAATGTCGCTCGTTATAAATCAGCATTAATGGAGGTAACTAATGAACGTGAATGAATTAAGTTAAATTATTAACTTTATACTTACAACCCAGTCAACATAAATAAAAAATAATAACTTATAGACAAAAATATAACATTCAAAAATAATAACTAATAAGACAATTGATCATATTATTTTAGAAAACCTCGGCCTCTGCCTCCATTATTAATATTGCAATTAATTGACAAGGGTCCATAATGTGTAACTTATCATGTACCTAAATAAAACCTGTATAAAAGTATTCAAGAGCTTCCACATTCACTCTTAAATTAAGAAGAGAGTCATTAAAAAAAGCTACTATGCATGTATTTTGTTATCGATTTGCGCGTGTATTATTTTTCTACTGAGATTATTAGCGGAATAATTGTGATCACCGTGCACAATTTCAGATAACACCAAACATTGTTTAAATAATTTTTGCCATTAGGATTTCGTTGAGAAACATGATATGCAGGCAGGTTAGGTATTTAGGATCCACTTAGACAATAACTAAATGTAAAATAAGTATTTTTGAGTTAAATGTCGGCGTGGTGCGTTCAGAACTCACACAAAAACATACAAATGACACGCTAGATGAAAAAATGTGCAGAAAAAATAACCGCCAACGGTCTCAATATCAAATGAACCGTCGGTGCATACACCTTTACACGGAACGAGCATCTCCCGGGATGTCCATGTATTATTTATTTCGTTAGTCGTTATTAACATCGCAGTACAAACATCACATCAAACTATTATGATATTATCAATACAAATAAATAAAACTGGAGTGTCTGTTTGTAATATTAAAATAACCGCTTTTTACTAAGTGCATATGGATGTATACACAATAAATAAATAAAATTATCTATACTGGAGTAAGATTGGACAATGTGCTGTTGGCCGCAGATGGCTTTGACAGCGTTTACACGGGCTTTTAACGTATAAGTATTATATCAGTTGTCTGGTTCCCTTGATACAAGCTATGCTTAGCTTACTTTGGGGCTAGATGTCGCCGTGTGAAATGTCCACCAATATTTATTTATTGATCTATTGATTGATTGTTATATGTTTACGACCCCATCGCCAGACAGAGCCGCCAGCGCGTCGGGTGCCGGATGTAACGCTTTGGAAGTAATAACATTCGTTACGGCGATGACATGGTGCTACTAAGCCCGAGCTAGACTTTGTAACGCATACCTTACACTGTCCAGCATAACCTATACATTGAAAGCAAAACAAAATACATGGTTTTTAGGGCCTATATACTATATACCTATATACTAAAAATTACCCTAAACGACATGGAAATTACCTTACCGGCGACCGTTAAGATGATTTTGAATATTGAGAGGGGCTGTAACGGTCAGCGGTAATATGATAATAATATTTCATTGGTGAACCATTCATCTAGCCTTAACTTGGTGGTAAGTACTACTATGGGAACCAGACCACTGATAGAATAAATTTATACTTTCTTTTAAATATACATATATTATATATAATACATATTAACACCCATAATAAGTCAATATTTACGATTTTTAAAGGTAATTTTTCCTAGTTTTTTACGATTATGAAGGCCAGTTTGGATTCTGTACATTATAAATAATATAAATTAAAAGTATTCTGTGTATTTTGGCTTCGGATTAATGTTATTAACATGACGTTGAGAGGCAAAGTTCGCCATTCCTCTGACGACAGTTCAACGTATAACTCCTAGCTCGAGTAAACAACGCGCGGAAGTAAATAGCAATATTGTCCTATCATATATATAATTGTTAATTATAAATGACGATGATACTTGTCATAAAAGTACATTTATTTTTAATTTACTTAAGAGCAGTAGAACTCACGCCAAGTTCGTCTGGAAAGTACTGCCACCATGCCCTTTTCTGCCGCCAAGCAGTAATGCATTCGCGTTACTGTGTTCTGGTTTGAAAGGTGTGGTTGCCGGTGAAATTACAGGCACATGAGATATTCCACCAACACGTCTCAGAGTTACGGGCGCATACGATGCGATTTGGGTCTTGTTGTACTTACTTAGTAGGTGAGGACCCAAGTTGCATCGTTTGTTATGGGCCGAGGTTTCTACTTAGCACGAGGTGGGCCGTCAGCTCGTTCCGTAACTGTAACAAATAAAAAAACCAATTTATTTTATATATTTTATATTTATTATATATTTTTTTATTATATATTTGCCTAATTTAAATCTACTTATGCGAGTAAGTTTTGAGTTGACAAATCGTCGCACTTACGGAATAAAATATGTATATTGATGTTTGTTGATTACTTGTTGTATGTTGTTAATAACGTTATGCGTGTCTCAGTGTGTGGTTACATACATACATACAAATGACGCCTTTATTTTTTGTGTAACGGAGGTGTGTGGTTTTATCTCGTTATTTACCTACCTGCTCACTGTGATGGATTTCCGACCCAAAAGTAGCGTAAGCTTTCAAATCAAGACTGTGTTGAGCGTTCTCTGATTTTTCGTTAGATTCAACTGAAACCATTTATTTCGTTTGACAAATGCCCTGTGATGTTGATAATTTTGTTGCTATATGATTTGTAATATATATTCCGCCACAGGAATCACAAAAAAATAAAAAATGCGATAATCAAAAGTCTGACTGAGCAATTATGATTGATATATGTAACAAATTTTGAAAATATTTATAAATAAGTAAAACTTTTTTGTACACCAAGTAAGTAGAATTACCCTGACCTCATAGCTCAGTTGGTAGTAACCCTGTCTTCTGCGCTGTAGGTCGTGGGTTCGATTCCCACCCGGTACAATGGTACATTACAAGCAGCCACACGGTACATGTAAACATGTAAAGTGTGGTGTGCTTATTTGATCTTGTTTATATAATGGTGTACAAAAATGATATAACCCATCAGGTACCTACTCTCTCAGCGTACGTCAGACTGGTACAAAAAAAAACAAAAAAATATTTAATAATACACAAGTGATTTTTCAGTATATTGATATTTAATGGCTGGTACTTCAATTCCTAACGACCGTCTACTGAATAAGCCTAGGTATCAACTTAAGTCACACTTAAAAAAATGCCACTACATTCAACAGGCTTAAGACATGGGCCTTTTGCGCAGACGCAGGCGAGTATTAAAATACTAAATGAAATCAATGACAACTAATGTACTCAATAGCTATGATTTTTTTTATCCTATAGTAAACATTTTACTATTATTGTAGGTATAATATAAACAAACAATGTGTTTAATATGACAGGCCTCACAGCTAAGTTTTAGTAGTTCTATCTTCTGCGCCGTCGCGGGTTCGATCCAGGACAATTTTTTTTGTGTCGAGCCTCGATGTTTCTTCTGTGTCTAGGTGTTAATACTTATGTACTATATGAATTTATTTACAAATAATATATATGTATTCTATCAGTTGTCTGATTCCCATATTACAAGCTATGTTTAGTCTGGTGCTAGATGGCGCTGTGTGTATTGTCCAACAATATTATAATTATTGTTTGCGTGAAATTGATGTACAAAATGAAACAATACCAATCAGACGCCATCCAAAAAAATTAACCACACCTCTCGTACTCTTGACCATTGACGTCAGAGCGCAAGGGACCCCAAAACAATTTCAGTCTAAAAACTGAGAGTTAGAGCTCAATTTCGGCTGGCAATGTTAAATTGCGTTCAAGGGTCGACGCCTCGGTACTACTTCCAAACCTAAAAAAAAACACGTCACGAAGTACAAGTCACGAAATTCGTAGTATTAGTTTGTATGTACGTAGCGGTCAAACTCTACCTACCACCTCGATACCTATAACTAATAGACTGCGCGTCAAGTTCCCTTCTGTTGCCGAAACTTAGAATCAAAGCTGGGCATGTACGTCTTTCTGATATACGTAATGTCATAAATCAGCAAGTACAAGCCTCCTCTAGAGTAGTGCTTCCTAGAGATATTGTATGGTAGGTAATGTATCGGTAGGACGCTATGTCAATCGCTATGTTCATCCAAAGAAGTACTGCCCCCATTCTTATCCTTAACGTCCAGTGGTAAGACACATTACTGTGACTGAAGGGGAAGATATGAAAAGGGTGAGTGACTTGTAGGTATTAGCAGTGAAATAACTCGCACATGAGACTTTCTATCTTCATGATGTCCAGTGTAATATTCGATTTCATTTCCAATTCATTCCATATTCTCATACCTACCCGTAGGTGGTAATTTAATTTGTAATTTTTTGATGGGCACATAGTATAAAAACACTTGGCGACTGTCACTCGTTCCATCACTTCCAAAATGAAATTTTAAGAACTTTTATAAGGGTCAGACAGAAAGTCATTGTATAATGCATTTCTTCCGACTTGATGATGCTGAGCGTGCGTCACAGGACCAACCAGCAAGCCCAACTTCATAGTAAGTGAAGCGACATGACGTCAATTACGAGGGAAATGAACTTTTACGACTGTGTAGTGCATAATTGGCAGTAAAATGTACAGGCCCTGATTGAGTTCGATAACCCAATCACGGCCTGTACATTTTACGGTTATACAGCAGCTGAGTTATTCCAAAACAACAAACATTGGTCATCACAGCGACATCTAGCCCCAAACTAAGCGTAGCTTGTGCTATGGAGACCAGACAACTAATAGAATACTTATATATACTTTCTGTAAATACATACATATAATACATACTTTTTTATGTGATACAGTTACGGAATGAGCTGACGGCCCACCTGATGTTAAGTGGTAACCGCCACCCAACAGCAATACGACTCAAGTCCTCTCTACCAAAGTACGAGATGACTCAAGTCGCATTGCGTTGCGTCCATCCTCGAGACGGGGATGTTACGTTGTAATCATTAACTGAATAGTAATGTTATCATCAAGAGGCTGACGTGTCAGTGGTTAGAATTTCACACAAGTTCAAATGTTTACACGCTCCTTATGTAGGCAGTAGGTACCTACTCCTTACGATGCGGATTATTGACTGTCACGGTACTTGCGCTTTATAGCATCCGTGCAGTGTGCAGTGGGGTTTCTACCCTCGTGTTAGTAGGTACATGTGTCATGCGCATATTTTTGTTATATGCTGTAATGTTTATGAAATAATATGTATATATTATATATAGTGAGCAGGATTTTTAATATTTTTAAGTTCCGCCCATTTCTATGTGCGGAATTTTGTAGGTGATATCCCTCTGAATCGCTACACGTGTCCCCCGGGTGGTGCGAAAGGAGCAACCCAAAGTAGCAGTAGAACTTGTGCCAAATTCACCCGGAGAAGTACACCTGAGAACACACCTGTTAATCTGCCGCCAAGCAGTGATGTACTCGTGTTGCTGTGTTCCGGTGGAAGGGAGTGGGTGCCGGTGAAACTGCAGGCGCATGAGACGTAACATCCAAGGTGATGGACGCAACGCAATGCGACTTGAGTCATCTCGTACTTTGGTGAAGATGACTTGAGTCGTATCGCTGTTGTCTATGGGCGGTGGTTACCACTCCGGGCCGTCAGCTCGTTCTGTCACATACGTAGCATAAAAAAATAGTAAAAAAATATAATAAATGTTGAATATATGGCACATCTTACGTTCGTACTCATCTGGGTTTTCTTAAGCTCCCTCTGCAAGTAACTAGCCCGTTCTCGAATATCACACAACCCCATCTTGCCCAAACTACAGGAATAGATAAAACTGAAAGAGAAACCAAAAGAATAATTATGTATCAAATATTTTTGTATATACACGTTAACACCCATACAAAAATATATGTTTGTCAAACAAATGTTTGTCCTGGGCGGGATTCGAACCCACGACCTACAGCGCAGAAGGCAGAGTTACTACCAACTGAGCTGTGAGGCCAGTCATGTATTACATACCTATGGTTGTAAATGCAACAACGTGTACAGCGTAGATGAAAACAATAGGATCTCTTCAATTATGACAGGTCACAGATTAATTAAACATATTAAGTTTTACACTATTCATTTCCAGAAAGTCATTATTTCTACTCTGTCATCATTGCAGAAATCTAAAGCTATAAAAGAAAAATACATTAAATTCGAAGACATGTATCTATTGCACGAAAGGAGCCTCTTTGAGGCGCACTTAAAATCCTTTTACCACACTGGTTCGAGAGAACCATTGACTCGAAAAAAAGGAGCTGAACAGACGTCGACTTTCCATCTTTAGATCTGGTGAAGGCGTACACCGAAATTATTATTTATCGATTGGCCTCACAGCTCAGTTGGTAGTAACCCTGCCTTCTACGCTGTAGGTTTTTTTTTTTTTATATATATAATAGGCTCACATTTGACCGCAATCTCACCTGATGTTAAGTGACGATGCGGTCTACGATATAGCATGCTTGCCTAGAAAATACCTATTCACTCTCCTCTTGAAGACCTCCAGATTATAGTTCTCGGGGAATACAGACGCAGGCAAGGAGTTCCACTCTTGGGCTGTCCGCATTATGAAAGTGGAAGCAAAACGCTTCGTACGGATGTGAGGTAATTTGACCAAGAAAGGGTGACGCGATGCTGTACGTCTTAGGTCGTTGGTTCGGTTCCCACCCAAGACAAATATTTGTGTTACGAACATAGGTGATTGTTCTGTGTCTGAGTGTTAATATGTATTTATAAAAAAGTATATAATTATTATATCAGTTGTAATTAATTAAAACTAAAATTAAGCTTACTTTGGAACTAGATGGCGCGTGAAATATCCACCAATATTATTATTATTATTATTTATTGCTTAATAATACCGGCGGAAATATTATATGGGAAACGGCATATCCTAAAAAAATATCATAGAATTTGCTGAAAAGAAAATGTAGCCTGCTCACCCCACAGCACAAACGTATTCTGAGATATTTTTATACGTGATGGAACTCTTGCTCTACAGCAGACTACCGTGAATATCGTTGAAGCAGCTTTCACACAAATATTTTATACACATATTTTCCAGGGCTTTAATAGATTAGAATATTTATACTGGAATCCTAGTCAAAGTCAAAGTCAAAAACTTTATTTTCCATAGAATTTATAAAGAAATGGCTTGGAAACGTCAATAATATTCAAAACATAAGGTCACGTGCAAACCCTATCTGACCCTCCATGGGAAGAACAAACTAGAAACCCCTAAGGGAGAGCTTCCTTTTTTTTTCGCGAGCACGATCCTTGTAACATATTCGCGTTATATAATTTAAATTTGTGTAATAAACAATTTAATCTTGTAATGTAGTACAGCAAAACTATTAAAAAAATCTTTTATTTACCAAATATTGTCACCCCATCTATACATTGGTTCAATCCTCCGCGCCCCCATACAGCCGACGGTAAGAATTATAATCTCATTTATATTTCAAAGAGCGTTTACGTTTGGTAATTACAGGCAAACTACGTTTTTGTACCGTGATGGTGTAAACAGAGAGCAGTTAGCGAGACAATGGACGGGGAGTCACGTGCGCTGTAACGGAGAAGTTGGACTTACGACCTGTCGTTATATGTCGATTTGACTTGTAGCTTCTAGCAAACACTATGATTTGCCTTATTCTCTAAGTTTTTTGATTGCAGATTTGATATAATATACACTGGATAGATGAAACTTCTTAAATTAACATTTACAATAGGTAATCTGTTAGGCATGATCATTTGAAGGCGCTATTTATTTATTTACTAGCTGCGTTAGTGTTATCCGCGGTGAATAAGTAATCCCACGCGAACACTTCACTTTTCCGGGATCAAAGTAGCTTATGTGTTGATCCAGGATATAAGCTATCTTGATACTAAATTTCAACCAAATCCATTCAGCCGTTTGAGCGTGAAAGAGTAACAAACGTCCATACATACTTTCACGTTTATAATATTAGTAGGTATTTCATGTGTCCGAGTTTCGCAATTAGATCGAACTCAACCTACCTATCAAACTTGATATTGGACTATTAATGCAAACCTACTACTAGGATTATGCGCTCACTACACCGGTAAATAAAGAGCACTTTGCATTGACTCTTCGATACCTTTTTCACGATTTTTAGGACTTTTGAAAATATTACACAGATTTTGTCTTTTCGAACCGTAGCTATTTCTGCCACGAAAACGTGTGTTCTTGGTCTGCTCCTGTTAAATAAATAAATATTGGTGGACATTTCACACAGTACCATCTAGCCCCAAAGTAAGCTAAGCCTAGCATATATCATGGGAACCAGACAGCTGATATAATACTTATATACTTTTCTTTTGTAAATACATAGGTACATATAATAAATATTAACATCCAGACACAAAACAAACATCTATGTTACAAATGTCACACAAATGTTTGTCCTGGGTGGGAATCAAACCCACGACCTACAGCTCAGAAGGCAGACTTACTAACCAACTGAGCTGCGAGGCCAGTCAAAATAACCGTCTGTAGTAACTAAATACATTAATCGTGGTGTTTAAAAGGTGCTTTTATATCACATTCGTGTCGGACGCAGTGCACAAGCGCTCTTACTGTCTCAAGCAATTAAAAGGTAAATAATATAACGTCAAAATATATGTCAAAGTCAATCTGATGGTTGAAACAATTTAATTCACTTACAGTAATAGTCAGATTATTCAGTCCACCGCGCAGCCTTATCAATCGGGGACAGAATATTTAGCATCAATTATATTTGAATTAATTACATTAAAACATCCTACAATTTATATATTTAACATCGTTATAAAATAAAAACAAATAATTATGATTACTAATAAAAGTGGGAAATGCCGAATTGTTCCGTTTTACAAGTAAATTAATACGAGTTGTTTTATTACCTACAATGTTTCGTTTTCTTTTTGTTATTTTTCAGTTCAAAGTCTAAGTCAAAAACTTTATTTCGATATAATTCATAAAGAAATGGCTTGGAAACGTCAATATTATTCAAAACATAAGGTCACGCGTACTTACCGCTAAGTTTGATGCCTGTTCAAACCCTATCCGACCCTCCATGTGGAAGAACAAACAAGAAACCCCTAATGGAGGGCTTGCTTTTTTTCGCGAGCACAATCCTTGTAACAATGTGAGTACTTCTATGTTACATTTATGATTACACAAAATACTGAAACACAGAGAAGTATTTCTGATTATATCAGGAAACAAGTGGGTTTCAGCGGCCCACCTCGGAAAGATACAAGATTGCGTACTAAAAGATAACAGGGTAATATTAGCGACGAAAGTACATACTTTTTTCGAGAACAGTTTCATTTCAAGTTAAACGGAAAATAAGATTAACATCAAAACCGCACCAATAGCATAATGTGCTTGCTCGTTTCTTTTAATTATTTATATGTGCAACATTATGACATAGTAGATATCTTCTCGGCCTATGGTCATGACGTCATGGAAAATAACACTAAAATTTTACTTCACATTTCGTTCAAAACACAACCATCTTTGTAAATGTCATATGTAAATTAACAGTGAACAAAACCTTTTGAAAAAACCTTTTGCTTTAAAGTTCATCATATTTGTTCACGAGGTGTAAATGGAAATTGACAAGTGAAAATGTCGGCGCATTAATGATTAACTAATATTCAGAAACAAACAATAAACAAAGACAATATCGACAAAATTTGAGAATATATCAACCAAAAGTTTTATGTGGTCTTCGTAAAGGAAAATTCAGGCTGTATCATTTTAAGGATCTTTAGCCTGATTGTCAATTTGAGCGCCGATATTGTCACCAAACCAAACATTGGTGGACATTTCACACAGCGCAGTCTAGCCCCAAAGCAAGCATAGCTCATGGACGACTCCGAATAATTATTATATACTTTATTTTTATTGTAAATACGTTCATATATTATTAAGACCCAGACACTGATACCTATGTCCGTCACACATGTGTTTGTCCTGGGAATCGAACATACAACCTACAGCGCGTACTAGCAACTGAGCTGTAAGACCAGTCATAATGTAGGGTTTATTTGGTCATGGGTGAAAAATGAGTTGAAAACGTCTGTTTTAAATATTTATTTATTCATATATTTATTTTATAACTAACCTAATAAAAAACCTAACAAACTAATAACCTTCAGTGCTTTTCAATACTCCTGTGGTAAATAAAAGCGTATGTCCCATTACAGAAGTGGTAACATGAGGCTGAGGTATGTTTCTCACAATAAGAATCAACCTTTTTGTGGTTTTAGGATCAAATACCTAATTAAGCACAAAGCTTCCAAGAAAAAAGTCTGTGAAGGTTCATGTGACGTCAATGGACTTACGAATACTTTTAGAAAGAGTCACTGAAACCTTTCCATGCACACGCGCACGCACGCACTCGTAGGAGCACGCGAAAAGCATTGAGTAGCACGTGTGGTGAACCCCTTTTTTTATCTGATACAGTTACGGAACGAGCCGACGGCCCACCTGGTGTTAAGTGGTAACCTCTGCCCATAACAACCTATGCGACTTAGGTCTTCCCTTACTAGGTACGACAGGACCCAAGTCGCATCGTATGCGCCCGTAACTCTGAGACGTGGAATGTCTCTTGTGCCTATAATTTCACCAGCAACCACACCTTTCAAACCGGTACACAGTAACGCGAATTCGTTACTGCTTGGCGGCAGAAATGGGCATGGTGGCAGTACTTCCCCGGACGAACTTGGCGAGAGTTCTACTAGTCTTAAAACTCACACACGTGTTTATTGCTCAATATTATTAACTGAGAAATACGAAGTGCAGTATTATAATTCCGTTGTTGCACCTATGACACTAATTATGCATATTATGTAAATACAATAATTACATTATTGTGATAAGTATTACCTGTCTGTTCATCCCATTGCTAGAAGAAGAATCAGAATCTTTATTTTTGTTTCTATTTAGACGTTATTCTCCCGGGAATACATGTGTAGTTCTAAATAACGCTGACACACATTATACCCTAGGATTCCTGTGTCACAGTTGGCATTAATACACAACGTAATATACATATCAATACAGAACGTAATATTTAACACAACGTGAAATAATAGCCCAGCAGGACTTCGCAATCAGGGTCACTACCTACGTAGGCACGGGCTAATTCGTGGAACTAGTAAAGTAACGTCTATAGTGCCTAGTATATTGTATGGTTACTTTAGTGAGACAATTAGAGATACCCTACACGAAATGCATATAAACTGCAAACCGTGCAATCCTTTAGATACCAGCTTAAAAATGGTATAAAGAGCAAACATTATTGTAATCACTCTGTTAAGAATTTGTTTTATAATAACTACTTTTTCTGATCACTATATCAATTGATAATTAAATTATTACTGAGTAATTACTTATTATATTGGGAACAGTAATCTATTACTATGAATTTTGAATTGTATTTCTTAAGTTTTTATATATTGACTTGTAACTTGTGTAAATGGATGAACGGGAACTTGAACTTTAACTTAACAGAGTTTTTAACTTTTCATAGACTTTTTTATACCTTTAACTTTTCGTAGACTTTTTTTATACCTTTAACACTGATTGTAATTAATTTGTACGTAGGCTACGTACAAATTAATTAGGAATTAATAATTTGTGATTACATTCATTATTGAACATTTCTTATTTGCTAACTTATATAAATATATGTGAACTTTTCATCTATTTTGTGTTTTAATGTGTATTTAAGATCGTGGTGGCCTAGTACGGACACGGAGTTTTAAGCCAGAAATATATAATCAGAATTTCACGCAGAATAATACCTACCGTTACTTAGGTTTCATTATTAGTAAATATTACTAAGTTCATTAGCCTTACCTCCGTTGTAGTTTGAATTGTCTACAACAACATTAGAATCTGTCAGTCACTTTTTATTCACGCGATTCTAAAGAGGACTGTCCTTTGAAATTTTTCCTTTGTTTCTTAAAAACATCTGCAATTTTTCATCGTTGTACCCATTACGGTTCATTGTCGTTTATATCAGTAGCACAGTTTATTGTTTTCATACACATGAATATAATAATTAGTTATCATAGAACGTAGCCAGAAGTAATGAAGCCCATAAATTACGCATTTTTACGTCAATTGGGAGTTAAGAACTAAAATTAAAATGATGCGTGATTAAGAACCGCTTTTCTTACGCGCAGTCACAAAAAATATTAAATAAGTCATAAAAATCAGGTTGTTTTTTTACTTCGAATTTGTCGATTCAAATTCGATAAAAACCCATGTGGTAACGTTGTTATGTAAGTATACTTGTTTCAAGTTAAATATTTAACGTTATTTTGTCCTTGACCAGGGCAGATCTCGATATTAGGTGTATTATGTAATTTACCGGGCATCCAGAAGCAAAAAAGCAACTCAAGACATGACTGAGATTTTCAGTTTATTCGTTTGACTTTTTAAGACGATATAACATATCAGTGCGTATTTACTGCTAATAAGTAAACTGCATGAATAAGTATAAGTCGAAGCAAAAAATATCTTTAATCTTGAATTTCACAGGTGAAATTTTAAGTAATTTTTATATAAATTACTAGCTGCACCCGGCATGCGTTGTAATGCCACGCTAAGGCAAAAGTGTCATTAAAAATGAAAAAAAAAATAAAACATTTAACACTAATCGACCACTGAGGGTTGAAAATTATTAAAGTACTTAATTATAAAATAGGGGTTGGTGATAGAAAGGTGAACATTTAGAGATATAAGTATTTTTGAATGCTGAATCATAATAAAATGAATATACAAAAGAATTGTCAAAAAATAATAATAATTGGGGTGGCAAAATCAGTCAAGCCGTTTCGGAGGAGTTTTGTACAAACACTGTGACAGGAGAATTTCTATATATTAGATTTTAACTCTACAGCGGATAGCGAGGTTTTCCTAAGAGAAATTATATTAGGAATGTCATCTCCATGTGACATAAAGTTCACTTTCATTTCAATTTATTTATTTTTATTTATAAAAAGTAAAAGCAATCAGAGTTTACCTCAAATCCTGCGTGATAGAAGACATTAAACTGAAATTGTGCCGACGTTTTCTCCTTAGAAGAGTATAAATAAGTTATTGCTAGTGTATATAACTTCTATAAATAAATAGGTATACATTTGTTAATAGTAAATTAGTTCATAACTTCACTGAATGAACTGAAGACAATGCATGTGAACCAGAATTCAGCATCTGTAATATTCGATACAAGAGATATCGACATCGATTCCTTAGAGTAAGTAATCGACTACATTTTTATCCAGTTTAGTGTCAAAATAAGTCATAGTACCTGGATTATACTCCGACCCAAAAATTCAAGTCGTACTATGGGTCTGGTAAGTAAAGCTTATTACACTGTAAATGATTATATAAATGATAAATCCCCATGGTCTGATGTCGCTCTGCTCAACGACACACAAAACATCCTGTAATATCTTATTTTAGTATTTTATGTAGTCATAAATGTAACATTGACTAAGTACTCAATTATTACAAGGATCGTACTCGCGAAAAAAAAAGGAATCCCTCCATTAGGGGTTTCTTGTCTGTTCTTCCCCATGTAGGGTCGGATACGGTTTGAACAGGCATCAAACTTAGCGATAAGTACGCGTGACCTTATGTTTTGAATAATATTGACGTTTCCAAGCCATTTCTTTATGAATTCTATGGAAATAAAAGTTTTTGACTTTGACTTTGACTATAAAATAAAGGACCAATCATTATTAAATGCAAAGATTGATTATTATTATGACGTCATCCAACAACATAATAAAAAAACAGGTTATCGGTACTCAGATGTGCTAATCTGTAACGAATGTTTAAAAGCCTTAATTTTATTGGCGTAATAATATTATATAAAACGGAATGACAGACAAGTGCGAGTTGTGAATCGCATCTTGAGGTTCCTGTACAGCAATCTTCAAAATTGAATTAAACAAGGAAATTCTCTTCGGGAATCTGTAGCAATCACCATACAACTAATTATAATAATAATTCAAATTATTTTCTCTCAAAACCAGGTACAAGTACAATGCATAATCTAAATGTATATTTAACTTACTTTGTGGGAGACTGCGGTATCTCAAATAGGTTTGTGTAAACCTGTGACACAGCACAGCTACCTACTGCAGATTGCTAAGTTAAAAGTAATGTTAGCGCTTTCGTAGTAAAAATCTACGAGGCAGAGTAGTTCAACAATCTAATTCTTTACGGATTAAATAGGTTAGTTATTAGGTAGTATTAATGTAAAGTCTAATAATTATTTGCATTGTTTAGTCCAATCGGTAACACTTATGGTGTATATGCGAAAACTAAATCGAAGTTATCTTTATTGAAATTATTTGTTTACTTGACAATAATGCTGTATAGTAAAATAATTTATGAAATCCATATTTTTATGTCGTGTTGCTCTAGTGACGTTGAATTTCCGAAAATTGATGTCATGGGTTTAAAACCCCGGCGAAAATGATCATTAAGAAAAAAATTATGTGCGCATAAAACTAATCGTAGGAAAACATCAACAGAAAACCAGTTACATATTTCCAGTTAAAAGTGATCGGCTACCTATCACGTGTGGTGTGCTTACTAGGATATAGCAGAGCTAACTTACGCCTAACATATCGTGTAAAAAAGCCTGAAGACGCGCCATTCCTCGCGATGCTGATATTTAGACGCAGATGAGCGATTTTGCTCATTGACGCTAGATGGCGTTACTTTTTCATAAATGTTCATTATAGTTTAAAAAAGAGCGAGCATGGTGGTCCGACCCCGAGTTTCAATCCGGAGGTCACCGGTTCAAATCCCGAAGTGCACGTATGAGTTAATTGAAAGCTTTATGTGCGCAATACCACGTTCTCAAAACGGTGAAGGAAAACATAGTGAGGAAACCGACATGTCCTAGAACTGAAAATTCGAAGACATGTGTCGAGTGCACGAAAGGAGCCTCTTTGAGGCGCACTTAAAATCCTTTCACCACACTGGTTCTCTCGAACCAGTGACTCGAATAGATAGATAGTTTAAAAAAAGGACTTTAAATAAAATGTCTTTTGTAGAAGAAAGACTTAGCTATATATTTTTGTTGACCTTATACATTACATAGTATTTATTATTTATTTTCTATTACCTTATGATCCGTACTACATTATTTCGAATTTTTTATATCACTCTCTAGTTTTAGCAACTTTTACGTATTAAGTTTAGAATAAACAAACAGTTTTATTTTGATAAATGTCAGTTTACAGGTTATCAGTAGTAAAAAATATGCATACAGGACCCTCAAGACAAGAGAACAGGAAGGGTCTTGACAGAGATGTACAACAACGTGATCCTATAAGGGGTTCCGTTTTTACCTAAGGTGCAGAACCCCAAAAATAAGGAAAACCTAAAACATTGACGCGTGCGCTAATCAATCCACTGAGAAGGGTCGAGATAAATCGAAATTACAGGCACATGAGACATTTCATCTCTGTCTCCGAGAGACAAGCGAAATTTGATCCCAAGGATTATTACTATTTAGGTTTTTGATGTGGCAATGTTACAGAACGAGCTGATGGCCCCTCTGGTATCAAGTAATAACCTTTGCCTATAATAAGAAATCCGACTTGGGCCTTCACTATCTAGGTAACAGACCCAAGTCGCATCGTATGCACCCGTAACTCTGACACGTGAAGGTAGAATGTCTCATGTGCCTGTAATTTCATCGACAATTACACCTTCCAAACCGGAATACAGTAACACATACTGCTTGGCGGCACAGCTGGGCATGGTGGCAGTACTTCCCAATAGGTTATCACTAACTTGAATTTTTGCACCAATCACAATCACCTTTGTGAAAAAGATTTTTTTAAAATATAATGTATTAAAAATATATGTGTTCATTTGCTGACAATATTCATTGTTTTTGCTTATCACAGAAGTGTAATTGATTTTTTGTGCTATCAACAACATTGATATATTATGTACCAATAATTTTATAGCGGAAATTAATAGCTTACCCAATGATTAGCTGGTGAATAATTTGAATAATTATCATTAATAAATCATACTAGGCGATACATTTTCACAGTTTAATCTGTTTAAAACACCAAGCAAAAAGTGATCAGTAGAAATTTGGTAGTAACTTGTTGATTTCACAAAAAACTATTGCATTAAAAACAACAAAAAACTATTTCGAACGTAGGAATTAAACTATCGAACTAAAATTGAGTTTTTTGCTCACTCATATTATCGGTTTACGGATTCTAAATGGATGTCTGGGCCACTGCACCCTCATAATGGTGACGAAAAAATCGTGAGGAAACCGTCATATCCTAGAACCAACAAGCGACTGAGGCGAACTTAAACCTTTTACTAGACTGGTTCAAGAGAAAATTACACGAATAGTAGTAATATCAGTACCTACTAACAGAACCTTATGCATCTTTAATCCCATGGAAAGAAAGAAACATTTTTTATTGACTTCACAATACAAAATTATATTAAATAATACGAAATAGAGAAATAAATTAATACGACAAAAACATAAACACCTATTAATTACATATTAGGTAACTAGGTGAGATCTACTATCCGGAGTCAATATCCATTCGGGTGAATATTTAAAAATATGCAAATAAAAGCAATACAACAAATAAAAAACAAAAATATACAAAGTAGTAATAGTAGTAGTAATTGCCATAGTAGTAGTAGTAGTAGTAGTAGTAGTAGTAGTAGTAGTAGTAGTAGTAGTAGTAGTAGTAGTAGTAGTAGTAGTAGTAGTAGTAGTAGTAGTAATAGTAGTAGTAGTGGTGCTTTCACATTTAAAAAATATTTAACAGACAGATGGTTATAAAAGCTGATTTAATATTTTTAGGATACAGAAGTATTGAAAAAAAGCGTTTGAGTAAGTATTATGAAAACTTTGTTAACGAGGGATTCAACGTTGGAGTTTGTGAGCGTGTTATAAAATTAAGTCTGAATACAAAAATATATATCTTAAAGTCGTTTCTAAATTTCCGCAAAGAAAAACATTTTAAACAATTTTATACAAACAGATATACTCCATTATACCCTCTTTGCCTTCAAGAACGCATACCTAGGTGTTATTATGTATGTAAGTGTAAAGTAAAAAGTACTAGTAAATTTCAAGCTGTGCTTAGTCTGTTAAATTATATCCACCATTATTTATCTAGTACTGACTTCCTGAACTCAGAAGTTTCAAACAATACTTATATATAGTTTCAGGTAAATAAAAAATATCCTTAAAACATCTTTTCAATTAAAGCGTAAACAACTGTGTGAACTAAACTAATTAAATATTGAGAAAATATATTCAACATTAAAATTTAATACTTTATATGCTGGGACAATTAAATTGAATTTAACTAAATTAAGTAAAATATGGTTTTCTAGATATTGGTTCAATTTTCTTTACGTCTATATATAATATACTGATTCATATTATCTTTATGACATTAGAATAGAATCCTAGGCACAAAAGCGACTCGCACTTGGCCGTTTATTTATCAACACGCCCCCGTAAGTACGTCACAAACCAGTTAAGCCGCTGCCAAGATTAGACATCAAATGAAGCCTTGAAAGTGAGACGGCCAATTTTTTGGATGATTAATTTTCA
This sequence comes from Chesias legatella, assembly GCA_947359385.1. Taxonomy (NCBI): domain Eukaryota; kingdom Metazoa; phylum Arthropoda; class Insecta; order Lepidoptera; family Geometridae; genus Chesias; species Chesias legatella. The sequence continues at coordinate 5,280,701 of OX375777.1, read as the reverse complement.
AAAATTCGAACAAGTTTTAAGTAGAAAAAGAAAGGAGCCTCTTTGAGGCACACTTTAGTCCTTTCACTACTTAACTAGTAGAACCATACATTAGTGAAGGCGCATTGGCGACCGGTTTAAATGGTTTGTGTGACTGTAAAATTACAGGCACAAAATACTTTCCGGCATGTGATTCGAGTACCATAATAAAACTTTCAGCACTAATTATTTTACAGAACAGGCAAACAATTTGCGAGCCATTGTTTTATAATTGTAACTGATTAGAGAAACATCGAAGCCAATAATAAAATAAATATTTATATTGTACAATCACTGCTTAGCTTGTATTTCTATCAATCTCCTACCTACCCCTTAAACATCTTTTAAAGCTCTTTTTTACCTTAGCAATAATATCGTTTGTGCTTGCAACATTTTTATAAAACCTTGTATGACTCAATTGTTAGAAGATATTTCCAGGAGAAAGTTAATTTATTTTGAATTTATGTTTACTAACGGCGTAGCTCGGTATTGCCAACATACGTCATATTGTATATTATTAACTGATGTCTGCGCAACATAATATTATTGAGAAGTGATACGTCATCTAATATGTTTGGCCGCAAGTAGCTTAAGGCCAAAAAGTTAGTTACAAAAAATGCATACTACGATATAAATATTACCCAGGACAAACATTTGTGTGACGAGCATAGATGTTTGTTCTGTGTCTGGGTGTTAATATGTATTATATGTAAGTATTTAAAAATATATACAAGTATTATATCAGTTGTCTGGTTCCCATGATACAAGCTATGCTTAGCTTACTTTGGGGCTAGATGGCGCTGTGTGTGTGTGCTGCTGCGCTGTGTGACATATACGCCAATATTATTATTATTATTATTATTATTGTCGCTTGAATTATTAATATCATTATTTTTGAAGAACGTTCAGATCCGAGCTCGCTGGTTTAAACAGTTCAAAATCAGATTCCTGAGTTTGATACCCGGCCGTGGCGTGTTATTCGCCGATTCTGCTGCCCCAAAAATATTTTCCCTAAATTTTAAAAATAAATATTTTCGGTCACGATTATTTATATAGGTACATATAAGATAAAAACAAATGTACCTATGATATGCTAAAAGACAAAAAAAAATATTTCTACTTCTAACATCACCGATCGATTGTAAGATGAGAGATTTATTCCTTTATATGGTAATGACTATAGTTCTTGTAATTGTCAATAACAGCAGCATAAAGTCGTTTATGTGTGAGGTCATTCAATAGGTCCATTTCTGCCGCCAAGCAGTGACGCATTCGCGTGTTCCGGTTTGAAAGGTGTGGTTGCCGGTGAAATTACAGGCACATGAGACAATCCACCTTTACGTCTCACAGTTACGGGCGCATACGATGCGACTTGGGTCTTGTCGTACCTAGTAGGGGAGGACCCAAGCCGCATCGGTTGTTATGGGCAGAGGTTACCACTTAACACCAAGTGGGCCGTCAGCTTGTTCCGCAACTGAATAACGTAAAAAGATCAAGACATTTCTTTATGAATTCTATGGAAATAAAGTTTTCGACTTTGACACTTTGCTTTACAATTTTTAAAGTTTTTTGATATTGATTTTGTTTAAGTGTGTTAAGAGTTTATTGGCGGAACGAGCAGTCGCCCCACCTAATTATAGGTGGTTTCCTCTGCCCATAAAAGCACCAATACAACTTATTATAAAAATAATCTTTTAAATTAACAAAATATATTGTAAGTAATACATATTCAAAACATAAGTTTGACGCCTGTTCAGACACTATTCGACCCTTCATTTGAAGAACAGCCAAGAAACCCTTAAAGGAAGGATACCTTGTAATAATTCAAGTGGTTAAATGTTTTACTTGGACAACATTATACTGTAATGCATAAGATAGTACAACATATTTGATAGGCCTCACAGTTGGTAGTAACTCTGCCTTCTGTGCCTTCTGTGCTGGTCGTGGGATTGATTCCCGCCCGGGACAAACATTTGTGTGACGAATATAGATGTTTAATCTATGTCTGGATGTTGTCTATTGTATTATATGTATGAATTTACAAAAAAAAAATGTATTCTATCAGTTGTCTGGATCCATTCTTAGTTTGGGGTTAGATGGCACTGTATGAATTTTTCACCAATATTATTATTGTGTTGTGTGTGCGTGGAGCAGAGTGACATCAGACCATGGTATTTGGGATCGGGATTGCCTCTATGTAAGCTCATGGATTGAAGACAAGCAGATCCTCGCTTTAAACATGATCATGTAAAGCGGCACAGCATCACAGCAACATCAGACCGTGGAGATTTGGGATCGGGATTGAGCTCATGGATTGAAGACAAGCAGCTCCTCGCTTTGAACATGATCATGTAAACCGGCACAGCATCACAGCGACATCAGACCATGGGATTTGGGATCGGGATTGACTCTATGTAAGCTCATGAATTGAAGACAAGCAGCTCCTCGCTTTGAACATGATCATGTAAACCGGCACAGCATCAGAGCGACATCAGATCATGGGATTTGGGATCGGGATTGACTCTATGTAAGCTCATGGATTGAAGACAAGCAGCTCCTCGCTTTGAACATGATCATGTAAAGCGGCATAGCGTCACAGCGATATCAGAACATGGGGATTTGGGATTGTTATTGACTCTGTGTAAGCTCATGGATTGAAGACAAGCAGCTCCTCGCTTTGAACATGATCACGTAAAGCGGCACAGCATCACAGCGACATCAGACCGTGGAGATTTGGGATCGGGATTGAGCTCATGGATTGAAGACAAGCAGCTCCTCGCTTTGAACATGATCATGTAAAACCGACACAGCATCACAGCGACATCAGTTCATGGGGATTTGGGATCGGGATTGACTCTCTGTGAGCTCATGGGTTGAATACAAGCAGCTCCTCGCTTTGAACATGATCATGTAAAGCGGCACAGCTTCACAGCGACATCAGACCATGGGGATTTAGGATCGGGATTGACTCTCTGTAAGCTCATGGATTGAAAATATGCAGCTCCTCGCTCTAAACATGATCATGTAAAGCGGCACAGCATCACAGCGACATCAGACTATGGGGATTTGGGATCGGGATTGACTCTCTGTGAGCTCATGGGTTGAATACAAGCAGCTCCTCGCTTTGAACATGATCATGTAAAGCGGCACAGCTTCACAGCGACATCAGACCATGGGGATTTGGGATCGGGATTGAGCTCATGGATTGAAGACAAGCAGCTCCTCGCTTTGAACATGATCATGTAAAACCGACACAGCATCACAGCGACATCAGTTCATGGGGATTTGGGATCGGGATTGACTCTCTGTGAGCTCATGGGTTGAATACAAGCAGCTCCTCGCTTTGAACATGATCATGTAAAGCGGCACAGCTTCACAGCGACATCAGACCATGGGGATTTAGGATCGGGATTGACTCTCTGTAAGCTCATGGATTGAAAATATGCAGCTCCTCGCTCTAAACATGATCATGTAAAGCGGCACAGCATCACAGCGACATCAGACTATGGGGATTTGGGATCGGGATTGACTCTCTGTGAGCTCATGGGTTGAATACAAGCAGCTCCTCGCTTTGAACATGATCATGTAAAGCGGCACAGCTTCACAGCGACATCAGACCATGGGGATTTAGGATCGGGATTGACTCTCTGTAAGCTCATGGATTGAAAATATGCAGCTCCTCGCTCTGAACATGATCATGTAAAGCGGCACAGCATCACAGCGACATCAGACTATGGGGATTTGAGATCGGGATTGACTCTGTGTAAGCTCATGGGTTGAAGACAAGCAGCTCCTCGCTCTGAACATGATTATGTAAAGCGGCACAGCATCACTTCAGCCGGCCCGCCGCCGCGCCGCTGTACGGCCGCCGCGCCGCCGCTATCAGGCTGTGCGTCTGCGCGCACTATATAGGACATCGCACCCCGCCGGTAACGCAGTCACTATCGCGCGCGGCCGGCACACGACACGCATGACGGATATATATTATTTTTATCTCCTTGAGATAGATTTTATTGCCAGTGTCCGTTTTGTGAATTTCGGAAATTGATTTGGACATTATTGATTTGAGTTTTTGAAAGGTAATTTATTTTATTTTATTATTATTATTATTTTAATTTGAATATTATAATTCGTATTAAATATTATGAGCAAAATAAGTAGTTTTTTTTTTCTTGTAAATTCATTAAAATTTATTGATCATATTTCAAATATAATTGAATTAAAAATTAAAAAGATATTATATCGTATTTTCTATTATATTAATTAATAATATGAAACAACAGTTTTTAAAATATTTAGAATAATTTAATTAATATCAGTATATTATAACAGTAATTTAAATATAAATATTGGTGGACATTGTACACAGCGCAGATCTAGATCTCAAAGTAAGCTAAGCATAACTTGTATCATGGGAACTAGACAACTGATATAATACTTATATACTTTTTTTGTAAATATATATTGTATATTTCAACACCCAGACACAGAACAAACTATTTGCGTCACACAAATGTTTGTAACGGGTGGGAATCGAACCCACGACCTGCAGCGCAGAAGGCAGGTTTACTGCCAACTGAGCTGTGAGGTCAGTTAAGAAGTCAACAATATTGTATACAAAAAACTTATTATAAAGTAATTATAGTATTTTTTTGCAACCTCGTTGGTATATTATATTATTGGAGTTGATCATAAAAGGAACAAGCATTATTAATAATAAACATTTACCGCAAAAACTTGCCGTTATCTCCGTATTGAGCCAAGGACCCGAAACCGCGGACTGTCTCGGAAGCGCCATTTGGAATCGGAAGTAAACAATCGATAGAATTTATAATGTCACCTGCAAATTAGGGTGTTCCCACACGTGCCGTTACCGCCTAACACTGACGAACAAGATAAATAGATAGCGATGTCGCAGCTTACTAGTAAAGTGAATTATCTCCAAAGGCTAACAAGTGTAAATTAAGAAGATAAGTTTCCGTAATGGAGAAAAACTTTACTTAAAATAATGCACCTAAATGAGGATAACATTAGCTAAGTTAACATTAATAATAAATATTCAATTGTTTATTAACCCAAATAAATCAAATTCAAATAAAATAAATAAATATAGTTCCAATATTTCTTTTAAATAATATTTACACTAAATTTATATTCATCTGAAAAATATGCCGCCAAACACATAAAAAAAAAGTATTTTATATATTTTCTCGATCGTATAGCTCTTGTCACGTCTACGCGTAATTCTACCGGCTCGTGTGTGAGCGTCCTTACCGACCGAATTCGTCGTTTATGCGCGAGCTGACATTGAAATCGAGAATATTGCATAAGTATGTAGATCCCAATACGGCAAGGCCCGTCTGCGGTAATCGAGACAAGTTTTGACATATTGTACGTCTGTCTGTAACCACGTATGAGTAACGCATTCGACGAGCTTCTTCCTTATTTGACAATTTTTTTATTTCACCTGTTATTGTGTTTTTATGCGCCGCGAACAGATCCAACTCGGTCGTCTCCAGTCATCAGCTGGTGTTAAGCTATCAAAGTGGGTACCTTTGTCTACTCAGGTTTACCACTATATATTACTTATACAGTACTAAAGTAGAAAGTAAAAACTAAAAGGAAGAACAAAGTCTCATCATGTTGCGCCCGTAACTGTGGGATTTGAAGAAATGTCTCATGCGCCTGTAATTTCAGCCGGTAGTCATAAATTTCAAACACTTATACATAGAAGTAGTCAATATAATTATCACTTCTTGCGAAATTATGCACTGTATGCGAGATGGCACGGGACTGTATAAAATACAGTATAATTATTCTTACCACGTGGTTTTAGACTATTTAATTAATTGGAATATTTAATTTCAACACAACAATATGTTTAAGACGTTTGTTTTTATTACATTTAGAATATTTTCGTGTAAAATATTGTTGTACTTATGGATGATTTTTAATTTAAAAAACTTTAATATATAATTAATATAATATTATAAAAATTTTATGTAAATGCTTAAGAATCGGATTAAACAAATTATCCAAAAAAATATGTTAGATTTACACGTAAATAATAAAATGTATAGTTACTTACAATACGTAGGTAGTTAACGAAAACTTTATGCTCTAAAATGTTTTTTCCGTACATTTAGCATTGAGACAGCGAAATAAATTATTTAGTTCGTTGAATGCTGAACTAAATTGAACTTTGGTGCCGTGCAAACGGTTTTTCTGTATTTTGACTAAAGGTTTGTCGTCGCGACCCACTCATGACCTTTGCAAACGGCTTTAAAATGTCCTAAAGTTGTACAAGAATAGAAATTTTTAATGTATTTTAACAGTCACGTGTCGCGAACAACACTCACGTTGTCAATGTTTCGATTATATCCGACAGCCTTCAAATAATAATTTTAGTTTATTAATAAGCTACACATTTTAGTATCTGTCTTTTATAAAAAAATACGTATACAATTAATAAACAATTTCTATGAAAAAAAAATATGAAAACAATTTAATATATAACAAAAAATAAGTTTAAAAATGTAGCCTAAGATAACTATAAAATGTAAAGAAATAGAAGAGAAGGAGAAAGCGAAAAACTTCTTTTTTATTGTTCATATAAACTTATAGTCACATAAAACAGTCATGATAATTTTCAATCGCCCTCTTGAAGCACCCACGTAATTCCTTTCTCAAGGTTTCAAGCTGAACTATGGATCATGCAAAGATTATATCAATAATATAATCTCGTGACTCCACCGACCAGCCGTGCTGCGGATGTCCTAGCCTACCACGAGCACTTCCGGTCAAGTTCGTGGTAAACAACGTTTAGGGAAAATTCACAGGATACACGTTTGGTAAATAAGTGAACAAAATATACACCATTAGTAAAATCAATATAAACACATGTCGCTTTTAAATCCTTTGTATTATTAACGGTTATTTTTTTCGTAAACTTAAATCCTTCATTGTGCTAAATGAATTTTCGTGGAGGTTCTAATTAAATTGTGTATGCCAGTTTTAGTCATTTTGTCATACAAATATTATTTATTTAGTATTTGTTCATTATTAAGAATTGTTAACACTCGTAGTTTCTTAATTCATGGTGGACCTTTACTATTCATTTATTTTATTTATCATTTATAAAAAAAAAACAAATTTTAGAATATGAACTCAGAGAATATACTTGGAATAAAAAAAAACAGATTTAAATAGTTCGAATTGTGTTACTTAGATTTAACTGAAATTATATTAGGTATGTTAATTGAACAAATTATTCAGAATATCACCCATTCTTCCATATACAATAGAATATTCACATAAATACAGAATACAGTAGAGATATAGCACAGTAAGTAATAAGGTGTAAAATTATACACAAACATAAACCTAAGTACCTACCTAAATGTTTCCATAAATATGGTAACACTGAAGTTGGTATAGGATTAGGTCATGTGGTAAAAAAAAACTACGATTTTTTCATTCAAATTAAATACAACATTTTCTTTGGCAAAGTCACGCAGTAAACTTTTCGCCGAAGGGGTAGCTAGAGTGGATTTTGCTTGCTACGTAGTTAAGTTGGTAGTAACCCTGCCTAAATGGCGAATGGCCCTGGGTTCGATTCTCAGCCGGAGCAAGTGTATGAGTATATAGAACATAGAGTTTTTAACTGGTGTCGTGTACGCTATGCAGTGTTTATAATACAGCGGATGATATAATATAAATTATATGATATAAATTGCCATAATTACATTTGCCATTTAAATGAGATACTAACGATCAATCATGTCCATGATAAATAAAACAGATTTTTCTAATGGATGATTTATTAAAAACGAATAATCGTACCTAGTATTTATAAGAATCAGTTTTTTCATAACTACCAGTCAAAAAAAACACTTGAAAACGGCTAAATGTAAAATAAAAATCGGTAAAAAAACTTTTAAGTTAAACAGTTTTATTTTATGTGCACTGAAAACTACAAAATAAATAAATAGTTACTTACCTATCAACCTACGTTGGTGATCTCGGTCATTAATATCTCTGATGGTAGTGGTTGTCATAACATGAACCATGTCAGCGGCCGAAAGGCAGTTCATGAAAGAACACTAACACCAGGGTTTGCTTGGTAGGTAAACTAAGCAGCCCACACTATAACAAGTAGGTATTTTGACCTTCTAGTTCAGAAATATTTTAGTACTAGGCAGAATAGCTTTTAGGCATATTAGACTAAAATAAAAACGTGGGGCCCATTAACTATTTCTGTATTACTTTCTACTATACTAAATGTGGATTGCATCGACTTATTATAATCGTCATCATCATCATCCTAGCGGTTTATCCCGGTCGCATCCGAAACCTCATAGCTCCGGAGTCCAGGGTCCGCTGAATCGACTAACTATAATCTAAAAACTACTATAATCGTAACTGGAGGTTTTGACCATCAATAACCAGCCGTTACGGCTTCACCAGCGAACGCCGCGCCGAGCTCATGATCTACCAAAGTATAAGATATGCTCTGCCATAGGTATGATTTCAGAGGGGCCCCACGTTTTTATTTTAGTCTAATATGCCTAAAAGCTATTCTGCCTAGTACTAAAATATTTCTGAACTAGAAGGTCAAAATACCTACTTGTTATAGTGTGGGCTGCTTAGTTTACCTACCAAGCAAACCCTGGTGTTAGTGTTCTTTCATGAACTGCCTTTCGGCCGCTGACATGGTTCATGTTATGACAACCACTACCATCAGAGATATTAATGACCGAGATCACCAACGTAGGTTGATAGGTAAGTAACTATTTATTTATTTTGTAGTTTTCAGTGCACATAAAATAAAACTGTTTAACTTAAAAGTTTTTTTACCGATTTTTATTTTCTTGTTTTTAGTATTTAGTGAAATTGTCTACCGAATATTCCTCATTCTATTTAATTCATTCAGTGCATCATTATTACATGGCTGGAAGATCTTCGAAGCATATTAGGTAATCTTTCACTGACCTCAAAGATATCTTGGGCAAACAACACTGCTTGTCCGCGGAAACCGTAGGTACTGCCCGTATAGCCCAGTAAATTTTACGATTTTAACAAACGGGATGATTCTACACAGCAATCGCTGCTCTGCTTGCGTCAGCGCTTGAATCTCATCTGGTATTGAACCTGGATCCAGATTATTCCAGTACGCCTTTGATGGTGCTATTGTTTTATTACTGGTCACATGTGTTTGGCAGCGCGAACATAAAAGTAATGTTGTTTTTGAAGACAGTTCTGCAGGTAGATATCCTAATGCAGCTGTGTTGTAACGTACAGTATGAATTTGGTTAGGATAACAATGCTTCGTGCAAATGTCACAAACGTGTATACACGATGTGTTAATAGCATTTTCAAACGCTTGTACATGATTTTCAGCTCTGCGTTGCTGTGCACGCTCACGTTGGTTATTTAACCTGTCGTGGCGTTGCTCAGGTGTTTCTGAAGCTTCTAACTCCTTTCGTCTCTCACGCCGTCCTGTTAACCTGGCCTCATGTTGCTCAGGTGTTTCTGACGCTAATAGCTCTCTTTGTCTATTACGTTGTAATCTTAGCCTGGACTCATGACGCTCAAGTGTTTCTGACGCTATTAGCTCTCTTCGTCTGTCACGTTGTGATGTTAGCCTAGACTCATGACGCTCAGATGTTTCTGATGCTAACAACTCTCTTTGTCTGTCACGTTGTGATGCTAGCCTGGACTCATGACGCTCGGGTGTTTCTGACGCTATTAGCTCTCTTCGTCTGTCACGTTGTGATGCTAGCCTGGACTCATGACGCTCGGGTGTTTCTGACGCTATTAGCTCTCTTCGTCTGTCACGTTGTGATGCGAGCCTGCACTCATGACGCTCAGGTGTTTCTGACTCTACCAGCTGCCTTTGTCTCTCACGTTGTGCTATTAACCTGGTATCATGTTGCTCAGGTGTTTCTTTTTTTTCTTCTTTCCGTTCTCTTCGTTTCTGTAGTCGACTATGGGTTTCATTTTCACTTTCCTTTGCACGTTTCGTTCTATACTTTTCTTTTGCCTTTTCGAGCCTTCTTCTCGTTGTGTAGCAGTTTCGTTTTTATTTTTGTTTGCTTTTTTATTTATTGTTACCATGTTGTTCCCACGATTAAGGGGCATTTTGACGGTCGACCCCCCCCCCCCCCTCCCCAGAGGTCCAGTAAAGGGACAAGGCTTAATATACAACAAGATGCGCCCAATCTTGAGGGGGAAGCGCTTACGACATTACATTTTTATCCACCCTAATGCCATACAGTCCTCGGCACGTTTTAACCTATTACCTTAACTTGGGTGGTATAGCTACCGCTTACTAACGAGGTATCTAATTACGTATTTTTTTTTATCTGCCCCTCTAACGTCACACAATCTTGGACGCAACTGTTCTCGACACGACTAATCATGCCCCCACCTAATACGCCATTTTGTAACAGCGTCCATCTTGAGTTTGAAATTTTGACATAATGACAGTATTCTGCAGTGTAGTCCTATTATTTGATACCCATGTTGTGGTGGTTGTGGAAAAATATGTACCTAGTCCGCCATATTGGAACGGCGTCCATCTTGAATTTTAAATTTTGACATAATCATCGTGTTTTACTAGTGTAGCCCTTTGATTTGATACCCATATTGTGGTGGTTGTGGAAAAATATGTACCTAGTCCGCCATATTGGAACGGCGTCCATCTTGAATTCTAAATTTTGACATAATCATCGTGTTTTACTAGTGTAGCCCTTTGATTTGATACCCATATTGTGGTGGTTGTGGAAAAATATGTACCTACTCCGCCATATTGGAACGGCGTCCATCTTGAATTTTACATTTTGACATAATCATCGTGTTTTACTAGTGTAGCCCTTTGATTTGATACCCATATTGTGGTGGTTGTGGAAAAATATGTACCTACTCCGCCATATTGGAACGGCGTCCATCTTGAATTTTAAATTTTGACATAATCATCGTGTTTTAATAGTGTAGCCCTTTGATTTGATACCCATATTGAGGGGGTTAAGGAAAAATATGTAATCCGCCATTTTGTATCGGCGGCCATCTTAGATTTATAATGTTATTGATTTTATTATATTGTATTGTCATCTAAATTAAATGTGTGTACCAAATTTCAGATCAATCTGACAACGGGAAGGTGCTTAAATTTCAATTTCTAATTTTGACCCAAATAAATTCCGTACGGGTCGAGCTAAATAAAACCGTTTAATAAAAACTGATTGAATTTAGTATGCGATTATCTCGATATAATATATCTGTTATTTTATTTGGCGTATTTTCGTGTGTATTATCCAGATAATAATCAGTATAATAAATAATACTAGATAAGAACTAGAAAAATAATATTTCAGGCAATTTTTTGCCTCGCTGTTCCATTGTTAGTGATTCATTATATAAAATATCGTATATTTGGTTAACTCTGCTACTTAAACCAACACCATTAATATAATACATTTAAATAAATATATAAACATTTAATTATAATGCTTAATTATTTCTAAGTATTTATTCTAAGTTCATAATTTTTTTTTTTGCAATTTATTTGATTAGCCAAAATAAACCTTAATTCTACAGCACACTGGAATAAATCACAATTTAAATATCAGTTAAATATTTCTAGGGTAATGTATACTGTTTTTGGTAACGCCTTAGTTATATCCGCCGGATGATAACATTTGCACGATCAAAGTAAAAAAACCGGAACACGTAATGTGTAAGCTTTATTGCTTTGCGGCAGAAGTACTTCCCCGGACGAACTTGGCACATAATACTGCCTTATGTTTATTCACTATAGAGAAAATTACAGTCAATAAATTAAAGAAGCATAAGATTTTTAACGTAGCCATCCGTGTTATTATATTGACACGTTCGTTTAGTCTGGTAAGTAAGCTCTAACTAAATAACTAACTAAGCATAACCCCTATTGTAGTTTTTGCAGCGTTACACGAGTCTCTTGAGTCAAAATTCTCAAAATTGGTATTGAAATTATATAGTGGATCGTTCACGTATAATTGCAGTTCGGTTTCCGTATAACTCTGCCATTATTTTTTTACAAATACAATACAATTACATTTTCGTAACTATACTCTACAATCAAAATTAAATCCTAGATCCATTTTGGATTGTTTTTTGTAGTGTTTTTTGCAACTTATGATATGACTTTAATAATTTTGCTTCAGCATTGCGACTAAACGTGTCAATAATTATTGCCCTATTTCATTTAACTCATTCGGTACTTTATGTTTGTTTATTAGTAGTAAAATAGTTTTAAAGCAATAGAAAACCCAGGAAAATAATATATCACAACAAGGTAATACTGTGTGTTCATATGTTTTAACTATGTGTCATATCTGTGCAAAATATTTCGTTCTTACGCTGAGGGCCGCCGCTCGGGGGGTCACCGGGCGCAATTTGCTTGCTGACACTCCACGGCCAAAGATTGACCCATTAATTGTTTTCCTGTTTAGATCATAAGTATATTTGTAAGTTATTAGTTTTAGACGGGTACGCTTGTGAATAGATGACCTTTCGATTACTTGAGGCTTCGACATTCAAAACGTTTATTTGTCTGGTTTCGATTGTTGGCCGTAAATTAATTTGATCATAATTTTCTTAATAATTCATGTTCGGTTTTAGAGATAACAAATAACACAGCATATGTATTAAAATACATAAGTAAATTCACGTACTTCACTGTATAAATATAAAACTATAAACATAACATTACACTGTATAGACATACTACATATATTATCATATCAACTAACACTGATAAAAAGCTTTATAAAAATATATATCTAATGAAACTTTTTATAGCGATTCTGTGGGTGCAGGTTTAGATCAAAGTTTTTACTTAGTACTTCGACTTAAGTGCACTAAACTAGACTAAATCGCAATAAGCTTTAATAACGAAGATTTATTTTTGATTCGCAGATTAATCACGTCATTATCCCGTAACTATCTTGTTAGATTAAATAATAATACATTACAAAGTCTTGGAATCAAGGCAAAGCGCGTTAAATTAAATGAATAATTTGATTGGATCATATATAATATATATTATATCATAAATGTTCATATATTATATCATATATTTATTTGGTGGATATTTCATACATCGTCATCTAGCCTCAAACTAAGCATACAAGTAGCAAGTAGGTAATGTAATATGGGGAACATAATATATATTGGTTATTCAATAGAAAACTTATAGTTTTGTTTGTAAATACATACATATCAATATTAACACCAAGACAAAGAATAAATATCTACGTTCGTCACACAAAGTTTGTCCTGGGTGAAAATCGAACCGACGACCTACAACGCAGAAGGCGGGATTACTACCAACTAAGCTGTTAAGCCTGACAAATATATGCAAAATATATGTCTCAATTAAATTATACATTATTTTTGCACCAAAGGTCTATTAAAACATGTTTCCTGTATTTTTTTACAAAAAATATGAAATATAGCTTCATTTGAACAGCCGAATGAAATTTATGTAGCAATTATTTTATATTGATTTTCGATTTATGTTAATCTTAATGCCAAGGTTATGGTCAACATCGTAGCGAAAGTTTAGTAGCCCAGTGGAACGGAGGTTTCAAACCTGAGGTCACTAGATCTAATCCAGACGGGCACCAGTTAGTTTTTACGTATGAATAAAATGAATGTGCTCAATACCGCGATCTCAAAACGATGAAGGAAATTGTCATGACTTAGAACTCCAAGGAATTAAACCGCTTAAGACTGCTTACTTTGCAGGATCACTAACCCGTAAAAAAATATATATGAAGTTATTTAAACAGTCATTTTGAAAATAAGATAAATACAATATTAAAAACCGATTATACAATTAACATAATATTTAAATTACACTGAAGATTGTAAGATGTCAACGTATGTCATAGGATGTAATTAATATTATTGAAAACTGCAAAGTTCAAGGATTTGGTGGAAATATTTTCGATAATCAATATTCGCAACAGTCTACCAGCGGTACGGTAATTACGTTCCTTCTTTGACTTGATGAGCCGGAAGAATGCACAAAGCCATGCCACCCTGATATTTTATTCATATATACATTTTATTTTATTTAATGCGTTTTCGTTCAACAGTAGGTAAACTACTTTTTTTCTGCAGGAATTTTCAAATTGACTTCGCGCTGTGAATTTAATTTACACACAATACATTTTATTAAATATTTTTGTTGAATTTCATTTGATTTTATGAAATTTTTATTACTTGATTCAGGTTCCAAAGTCAGCGGGCCCTTTGGGGATAACTCGTTTATAATGACTTAAGTGCACGAAAGGAGCCTCTTTGAAGCGCACTCAAAATCCTATCACCACACTGGTTCGGGAGAACCAGTGACTCGAATAGATATAATGATTTACAAGGTATCTTTTGTTTCAGCAATCAATATGGTGGTGGGAGCTAAGAAGACGCTACAGAGTACGGCCAGCAAAGGCCGTATATCTGTTATGAAAATACAGAATTTCACAGTTCAGAAAAGACGTAAGTAATAACTCTTAGTGCTACCTAACTGTCATTTATTAATTTAGAATTACTTAGAAGTTAGTTAAGCTAACGATCAATTTTTAATCAATTTTACAAATATTTAATTAGGAAATAGGCGCACTTTATAGCTTTTAACACACTAGTTTGAGGCAGGTACAATGACACGATTAATAACAGTAGTACCCGGGCAGTTGTGATTAGAGCAAGATAGGATGTCGTATATGCTGTCAGGTAAAAATGTCCACCAGATCAGTACACTGTGCTGTCACTAATGGGTCGGGTGTTTTCTTGTAGACCTCCATTTTGTAATGTTCATGATAAAAGGCGAAGAAATACTTATTAAATTTAAATGAAATATTCGTTTATTTACTTATAAAGGATCACGTAAGTTACGAATTAACTAAGCTATAAAAGTAAATATTTCTTACACCATCTGTCATCGAATAAAAACATTTGTGGGCAATTTTGCCACAAAAGGACAAGATAACGGTTTTCCTCAGGTATAGCAAGTAAAGCTAGTATTTTAAAAACGTGAACACTAAGTCTCTATATCTAAAGCTTAAAATCGGTTCCGAGTGAATTAAGGTTTTATTTATCCATGTAATAGTTATAAAAGATTGATTGAGTAGGGTGAATGAACTCTCTAATTGTTATAATAATAATTAAGTTATAGCAAAACATTTTTGTCATCCCAAACATTTATCTCACTGGGTCAACAAGCTCAGCTGTCCACATATCCGCTGTTACGTACAAGGGTCGCGGGTTCAAGTCCCAGTTTGATTAATTTGTGATCTAAAAACTATTATAAGGAAAGTAAACCATTTCGGCGTTAACAGGAACAAACTAAAATGAGAGAAACTGCTTTATCGGCTCAGCAGCATATAAGAGGAAGCTGGCAGTTTTTGGTACAAACACCAGTGATATGACTGTTTACAGCTCAGTAGTAACTATGCCTTTTGCGCTGAAAGTCGTGGGTTCGATTTCCATCCAGAACAAACATTTGTCTTACGAACATCGATGTTTTTTCTGTGTGTGAGTGTTAAATGTATTATATAAAATATTTCATATATGAATATTTACAAAAAATATACAAGTATTCTAACAGTTATCTGGTTTCCATAGTACAACCTATGCTTATTTGAGGCTAGATGGCGCCGTGTATAACTGCGCACAAATATTTTTTTTTCTTCCTTCACAAACACACAATGTCACCTTAGCGGCTCTAAATTTTTTGAGGGCATAAATCTGATGAATTTTTTAAATAAATAATAATAATAAGTTTTAGAGTGCAACTTATTCACTTATAGTGGTCAGAGAACGCAACATAAAATAAATTATGGCAACCCAGGATGGCAATCTCGTTTGACTAAGGTTTTTAGTCTGTCACTGGTATCCGTTATTGCCTTCGTCAATGTGACGTGCCAGAAAAACTTATTTTTTGTTTTTATTCTGTGGTCAAGACATCAAAGCCGTAACAGAATATTTATTAAATCGCTTATTTAATGTTGTGGTTATTTTACGCACACTGTACAGTGTCATTTTTGTTACAGACACTGTTTTGAAAGTGGCGTATGGAAGCCTCCTAATAGTGATATCGATCACTATGGCAGCCATCAATCCTGTACAGTTGGTGACCAGTTGGGTGAGTTCTAGAGATATTACATGTTCTGCCCTCCATTAGGGGTTTCTTGTCTGTTCCCCCATGGAGGGTCGGATAGGGTTTGAACAGGCGTTTTAAATATTATCAACGTTTCCAAGCCATTTCTTTATGAATTCTATGGAAATACATTTTTTGACATTGACTTTTTCTGTAGTTCTTAACACTATTTATTCTAGCGCCTTCTACGAGGAAATGATTTTCTCTCTTTCTAATGGATGCATGATACTGTGTATATAAAAGAGATTTAGGTATACATCTGAACAAGAGAGAACACAGAAGTGGGACACACCTTCGCATGTTTAATTTATTCATTATTATTTTAAATTTATTTATTTTAAATTTCAAGTAGACTACTAAAACAAAGAAAGAAAGAAAGAAATCTTTTATACACACACACATGTACACAACAACGGAAAACATATTCTTATTTATAGCGTATTATCATTAATTTCTAATAGTAATTTTTCAGTACTTAACACTACTTTTAAGATTCTGTGCTTTGAAGCTTAGAGGTATAAAATAGGCATTTTAAGTTCGAACAATACTGTTTCGCATTTTAAAGGACGAGCTAGTTATTTAGTTGTAAGTAATTGTGGTTGCTCAAATACAGATTAATTATTCATTGAGTCATCTGTACCTCTATATGATTCACGTAAGAATTTCCTCAATTTCATACGGCATTTATCCAATGACGTCAAAATGTTTATACGAAAGTCAGTGAAAGCTGGCGATTAATATTACGTCCGTAAGTTTAAATACAAACCAATTAAATAAATAAAAAATGATGCTAATTTTGCCTTAAAAAAGAAATGTAAGCTATCTTAATTATATAGGAAAAATTATTGAATTAATTAAAATCTTTACTGAGAGTGTCGCCCGTCGTATCAAACTCAAATTTTAATAAAAGGTAGCGAGTTCTGTCAGTTGCGTGCATCAATAATTATTAGATTAAAACGTCATACAGGTATACCTATATACAGGTTAGTGCTAATTTATTTTGATGGTCGTTTAGTTTCAATTTTTTATGTTATTTTAGTGTCGGATCGAGCTGGCCCACCTGATGTTAAGTGGTAATAGGCAGTCCTTTTCTGGGTGAACTTAGCACAAGTTCTACTGCTACTTACGCACCACCCGGGGGCACGGGTAGGGATTCACAGGGTAATTATCTGTGCTCGTGAGCAACACGGGCCCCCAGAGACATTAAAAGCCATTAGGACTTTGTTCAACCCTTCAATGAAATAGTGTGTATGCTAACGTCAACCTTAGCTATGACGTCTAATGTAGGCACACCTGTAGGTATACTATGACGTCTAATGTAGGTAGGTTTAATGTAGGTATACAAGTCCTTAAAAAAAGGCTCATTAGTGTACCCAAGATTTTGGGAAAAATGGCGTAACTAACGCGAAAAGTGTGACTTTATGCGTCTCGTATCGTACTTCGTCGTATTTGTCTCGCCCGTTAAATGTCATTATTTTTTTGTAAATTTGCATAATCACTTCATATGAAACTGGTACTCACCGACGTCAGTATGCTGGGAAACTGGTTCTGTGACGTGGCGACAGGATTCTTGTAATAAATCTAAACCCAAAAAATATTTAATCTAAAATGTGATCTATGTTTTCATAATTTTGATAATTCGTTTATCTCTTTTTTTATAACAGTAAGAAGGTTATAAATCATGTCTTGAATGTTGGAATGCGATGTAATGCTCATGACATTACAATAATATGTAAGGTGTTAAACTTGATAACAGAAAATGCACACTTAGCTCGTTGTGTTACGTACCTATGTAACCACTCAACGCAACGAGGCAATATGATTAAACTCTGATGGCTCTTGGATAAAACTAACACACTGTCGGTACAATGTATATTCACAGCACTTAATAATACCCGTAATATGTTTATGAATATTACATTGTGTGATTAATACACAAACAATAAAACAGGTCCAATCATAGTTCCTTGAGGTACTCTTCTAGGGAGTCCTCTCATTAATGTGTTTAGTAAATATTAAATTATCTTAATTACCACAAAAGTAAAAGTAATTTTTTGCTTATTAATATCATTGTTCTATATATTGTCTGTTGATATACTTAAAAATTATAAAAGTATCTAAAATCTATCCAGATCTAGTCAAAGCTATCTCAATTTGTAATGTATAGATAACTAAAGAAAATCGTTTAATCATGATGAAACAAGTTTTTATCGGCAAATTACAAGTAGTTAATGTGTGTACCGCTTTATTACTATTTATTTATTCTATTGGTGCTAAAGCAAATATTAAGATTAATAATGAGGTCGCTACACTCGAGGATGATAAAAGTATTATCGGAGAAAATACTAAATACACTAGGAAGTGCTTCTAAATATCTAAATGTACGCATTTGTCATTCATAAAGGTTGAAAATTTGAATGAGAGGCGGGCATAGTATTACATTAAAGAAAAATATTTTGGAAGCTTATTTTGTGATTAGTTTTTTTTTATCTGGGGTCTGTTTTAATGTGTTTAGGTTACTAAGTTAAAATATTAAATAAGCAATATATTTCATAGGTACTTCATAACCCCAAAACAGCTTATCCGACAGGGAGAGGTTATTTACATCCTTTTTGTTTAAAAAAAAAATACGATCAGTACTGTTTTTTAAAGTCCTGACTGTTAATCCATGTAATCAATGTTGCGTTATTATTTTTCTTTTAATCATTCTTATTCATAATTAATAATCGTGTAACATTGTTGTTTTTATTAAGTTAATGGTGTCGACTATTTTTAGCCGTAAAAGTATTTTACATAAACAAAATAGTAGGTCTGATAACCCTTTAACTTTCATTTACTTATATCATTAACTATCTGGTCTATTTTAAAGTTATTTAGGAATCACTGTTCCGGTGTCGTAACATTGTTCCAATTAAATTACTTTTTTAGTATCGACGTGTATCAATATTGAAGATCCGTTTAGTTTCTTCTGCTCAAAACAGCAGCTATAAGACAATTTTAGTAGCTGTAGAACCTATAGTTCGTCCGGAGAAGTACTGCCACCATACCCATTTCTGCCGTCGAGCAGTGGTGCATTCGCATAACGGTTCAAATTTATGGTAGCCAGTGAAATTACAGGCAGATGAGACATTTCGCATTCGCAGACTGGCGCATTTGATGCGGCTTGGGCCTTGTCGTACCTATGTGGGGGATGACCCATGTCATACCGCGTGTAATGAGCAGAGGTTACCAATTAATATCAGATGGATCATCTGCACGTTCCGTACATATAAATCAATACCATAAAATTATATTATAAAATTTATGCGTGAATTCAACAGAATCCAATAGTCAGAAAAATCCTTAATTAATAAAACTTGGGATTCACATATAAAAGTCTTTTTTTTTATGTGATACAGTTACGGAAGTAGCCGATGGCCCACCTGGTGTTAAGTGGTAACCTCGGCCCATAACCGATGCGACTTGGATCCTCCCCTACAAGGTACAACAAGACCCAAGTCATATCTTTTCCACCCGTAGCTCTGAGACGTGTAGGTGGAGTATCTCATGTGCCTGTAATTTTACCAGCAGCCAAACCTTTCAAATCAGAAGACAGTAACGAGAATGCGTTACTGCTTGGCGGCAGAAATGGGCATGGTAACAGTACATCCCCGGACGAACTTGGTGTGAGTTCTACTGCTCATAAACGTATATCGATCAAAGTCAAAGTCAAAGTCAAAAACTTTATTTCCATAGAATTCATAAAGAAATGGCTTGGAAACGTCAATATTCAAAACATAAGGTCACGCGTACTTATCGATAAGTTTGATGCCTGTTCAAACCCTATCCGACCCTCCATGGGGAAGAACAGACAAGAAACCCCTAATGGATCGATTTGAATGTCTCACTTGGTCGTCTTGGTATTTTCTTGGATTCGTTATTCGTCGTTATACTGCTAATATACGCCACCACAAAAACAAACACGGATCCGTTCAAAATTATCTCTATACAGTTAATGTGTGAATGAGCCAAGTTTTTACATCAAAACAGCCGCATTCAAATAATGTATGAAATAAAAAATGTTTTGACACATTTTTTTTCCTCTAATAAACATAAATTCGCCATTAGATTTTGTGACATGCGTGGGCGGCGCGTTGATGTCTTTTATTCGCAATGAAATTGTGCTAATTGTTAGGTGTTTATGACGATGTAAAATAAAATATCTGGTTGGCTTCGCCATGTGCAATCATTGTAGTTTTCCATAGGCCTCCGTAGAATTACCTATTTCGCTTTTCCAGGGAGAAACGCGGCAAGATTCATAGTAGTACCTACTTCTGTAAGATTTGTCGAATACTTGGTGTTGGTCGATTAAGTTTAGTAGTTGTAATTAATAAAATAAGCTTATATATAAAAACATAGGGATGCTTTTTATTTGAGGAAAATATCAATATTTGGTATAGTAGTTCAAGAGATTGCCCCCTTATACACTATTTATATTAAAAATCTCTTAGTAGTATGGTTACGAAATAAACCCATTGTAAACTTTGACGTTACCACTGCTGCATTATTTTTGAAAATAGAAATTAAATCCATTATTTATTACTTAAAAACTCCATAAATAAGTAGTGATGTCATTCAACCCGGAAGGTTGTCATCGATGATGTTAGTTTAATTCCGTGAATTGTTTATACGTGAAATTAGAGCTTCGCTAACTTGGAATAGCTAATTATGTTTTAAGATCTTGCGGTAAATCCCTACTTCCTTAAAAATGTTAGGACATGTTTAGATGTGTGTGAATTCGGTAAGTATACAGAATTAATAAAAGGAATATTACGAAACAAGAGCTTTAGGTGAGTGCTAATGGGACCAACGAGCACATATGAAGTATGTAGTTAGAGTCATGAAGCAAAAGCGAAAGCAAAAGAATTTTTAATGATTTACAACTTCATTCAAGACTTGCTATGAAATCACTCTTTTCTAGATTTTTAAGGCAACGATTGTGGGTTACTATTTTTGGAGTTAAATCGTTTGCCTTGGCTATAAATAGGCAATGTATTCGGTGCATTGGCAATTTTTAATTTGTGAGGAATTATAAGCAAGCTCCTGAAAAAATATTTTTGTATGGAAGTTTTTATTCAAGGTAATCAGACCAAGGTGTCAGTTGAGTTAAATGCAAGGATAGACGACATGCAAGTAAGTGAGATAACGTTTGGATGCTTATAATGTCTATGGACTCCCGTTAGTGTGTTCATGAAACAAATTTCATTTTCAAAATGGTCTGCAGAGTCTTGCCTTTTCCCCGAATGAGCATGCCGAGCCTCAATAGAACACATCACACCGTGGAAACTTGTGAATTATGCGTTGAGTTTCAGCACTTTACAGAATGTAACGTTGTACCACAAAATAGATACGCAGTATTGAAATAACAGAACGGTTGTGGTTATAATAATAATCACAAAATAACTTTAGGTATTCGCTCGCGGCTTCGATATATAGAAAGTATATTTATAGACCTTTTTCTAAACTTTAGTCAAATCGGTTCAGTTTTTTGTAGTGTAGGAACACTACCAGCACCCAAACAAACGATCATATTTATTTTTACTACTATTATATATATATTATTTTTAATTTTTATTCTAATTATTAATAATGAAGAATTCGTTTAATGTACTATAATGTTTTCCCGCATGTTCCACAATAAAAGTCTAACATTTTATCCTGTGATTTCAACCGAATCGTTATTAGTATCGAGTATTAATTAGAAGAAGTAAAAAACATCCAAATCGTTCACAAGTAATATGCGAGGAGTTATACCACAGATAATTTAGGTACACATATTATTGACAAAAACAAAACTTTGATTTTGACTGCTAAGCCGTCCAAAGGATCCAAATAAATTCTGATAAGGTTAATATGCTGCACACATATTATATACATAATATTTTAAATTGAATTAATTCGTTTTAATCGTGCAACGGACCGGATGCATTAGACATAGCGACATGCTTACTACAACACAAGGTAATTGCAGCGGCGTTAATTGATAAATCTAGAAATACTAGTACAATTCACCTGTTTGTTTATTCGATATTTTGAACGCATTTACATTAAAACAGTAATAATTGACTGGCCTCACAGCTCAGTTGGTAGTAACTGTCTTCTGCGCAGCGGTCGGTCTGTTCGATTCCCACCCAGGACAAACATTTGTGTAACGAATATAAATGTTTGTTCTTTGTCGGGGTATTTATATGTATGTATTTATAACAAAAAGTATATATTTAACTATTCTATCAGTTGTCTGGTTCCCTTAGTACAAGCTTTGCTTAGTTTGGGGCTAGATGGTGCTGTGTGAATTGTCCACCAATATTATTAATTAAAGGTCAGTTTAGTCAAAATTGTTGTTTCAATAATTATTGGAGTAAGAGCCGTGAAAGCTGGGTATGGACTCTGTCAATCTGAACTTCGCGCGTTCAATTTTGGATTGCAGCGTAAACTAATGAAGAAGTCAAGAACGTTGAAGTATGAGCTTTAAAACCAAAATTAAGACATCTACTAATCCGGCTGAGGAAGTCATGGTAGAACAGCCTATTTCCTCTCGCTGGGGATTTGACCTGTAGTAATTCGCAACATAATAAGCCACAAAAGAACTTTATGTAAAGTTTTAAAGTCAGTCAAATTCATCATCATTGTATTCGGGAGGAATACATTCAGCAATTTTAGCGCTTCTGTCGGTCTCTATTTATGCCTGTGAAATAGTATAATAACCAAATATAATGAATTATTATTAATAACAATAATAATAATTTTATTTCTAATAATAATCCATATACAATCATAAAAAGTCAGTTACTTATTTAATCGTAACTTACTTTAAATACATTAATATGTCAAACATAATAACACAAACGCGATCGAGTGGCCATTTTATTGTACGAAATTGGTTTGTGCGAAATATATCACTCGCGCATAGCATTGTCTGACAGATTTGATATATAACATTGTTTTAATCATTACAAACATGGCAGGCGTACTTGAAAGTGCAACAGCGATTATTGCGAAATTCAAAAATCAGTACTAATAGCTGGCGTAAGGCAATCATTACGTAGGTATATAGAATTGCTTGAAATTACTGACCAGCGCGAGCGCAGAATTATGCAAACCTGCCAAACTGTATTTAAACGAGACGTTTGGAGGAATGGTGCAGTCGTTATCAAATTTAACGTTCCGAAATATCCTTAAAAATTATAAACTAAGTCGCTATCTGCCTCTGTCTTTTTTTCTGCATACTTCTTAACCACGCAATGGATTTTGATACGGTTTTCATCAATAGAAAGAATGATAAACGAGGAAGATAGTTTGTACAAAATGGATGTTGTTTTGTCAAAAAAATTGATTCGTACGCTTACACCTACATGGCTAACGCTGACCAAATTTTAAGCGCATTCTTAATTTTATTTTTAGTAAATTACCGTACGAAGCCACGCGGATCGTATTTTGGTCGGTTGGTATTAATTTTCTAAGTATTGCTAATTAGTTATAAATAATATATATATCAAGGAGATAGAACTATCAAATGCATCTGGTGGCTGATTGTTAAGGCTGAAGGTTCGTGTTATGTATATTTGTCCATGCCAACTGCAACACAGTCCTAGCGCAGGAGCAAGTGTGTGTAAAGGTTTCCCGTTGATTGGGTACGGAACCCCAAAGATAAGTTTTTTAACCTTTTCCGAATATTAATTAGAAAGGAATTCATTGCAATGGACTTGCAAAGACCTTACCTTGCTTCTTCGCAGAAAGTTTAATGAGTCATTATCTGTTTGTTTAAGTTTGACCGTGAGATAAGTGGCTTAGTGTTGCCATTCTATGAATAAAAATCAATAAATTTTATAAACGGTAGTATATTTTTCGAGTCTGAGTATGTTTCTATATCAATTGATTGCTATTCTAACTTAGGTGGGTACTGCTTGCTCGCAGTTACACATAGTGCAAAATCAAATATTTGAAATAGTTGCAAACTTTGGACGTTTCAACCTTTACATATTAATTTGTTTTTAATTATCTTATCTACATACAAACCTTGTAAAAGACGTGGGCGTTGATGTCTGCGGTAAATTTGTATTACTTCTACAGACATCGTTTACCAATTTTCCTGCAATCCTAAACCTCAGTTGGTAGTAACTATGTCTTCTGCGCTGTAGGTCGGTCTATTCGATTCTCACCCAGGACAAACATTTGTGTAACAAATATAATGTTTGTTCTGTGTCGGGGTATTTATATATATGTATTTACAACAAAAAGTATATATGTAACTATTCTATCAGTTGTCTGGTTCCCTTAGTAAAAGCTTTGCTTAGTTTGGGGCTAGATGGTGATGTGTGATTGTCCACCAATATTATTAAATTAAAGGTAAATTGTATTGTGACCCAATAAAAAAATTATTGATTTCATTTGCTTTTCAAATACTTATAGTACATTTTTTATTGTAAAAAAAATCGCAATGTAATAGCGACTGCGCATGACATGACGAATGGTATCATCCATCATCTGTAATTACTAAATATTTTGACCAGTGTTAAAAAATAACCTTAGGCCTACAATATAAATATAAAAAGTCATATTATAGTAATCAAAAAATGCTTTGTTTTTTGCTCCAAATATTATACTGTAGTGTCGTTAGCTTCGCAGGTACATTTAAAATTTATCTTTACGTCGTATTTTTTTTTCTAGTGCGTTATTAGTAATATTCTAATAAAACGACTTTTTGGGGCCCATGTTGCTCGCGTCCGTAGGTGATAAATCCTTTGAATCCCTACACGTCTCCCCCGGATGGTACGAAAGGAGCAACCCAAAGTTGTAGTAAAACTTGTGCTAAGTTCGCCCGGAAAAGTACTGCCACCACACCTGGTAATCTGCAGCCAAGCAGTGATGTACTCGTATTTCTGTGTTCCGGTAGAAGGGAGTGGGTGCCGGTGGAATTGCAGGCGCATGAGACGTAACATCCCCGTCTCGGAGTGATGGACGCAACGCAATGCGACTTGAGTCATCACGTACTTTGGTGGAGAGGACTTGAGGCGTATTGCTGTTGTCTATGGGCGGCGGTTACCACTTAACATCAGGTGGGCCGTCAGTTCGTTCAATCACCTACGTAACATACAAATATTTTATTTTTAAAAGAAATTTTAGTGTAACTATATTTTTTTTAAAGTGAGCCCTAAATTAGTTTTACTCTATGACCTTTAGTTCGGAGTGGTAACCCTGTGGAAACACGTGACCACAATCGTATAATTATTACTTGTTCCTTTGCTAACTGGTATGCACAACCTTCTAGTAAGGATAAAAGTTTACTGTGCAATTTTCATTAAGAACTCATTTAGTGATGCAAATAACGTGATTAATAATTTTATTCTATTTCCAAGACTTAAAGATAAACATCAAATGTGAATTATTTATTAATTAGAACTTGCAAACTGACATAAAATCAAGTATTTTATCGTTTTACTAGGTTAACAAGAAGGTTTATAGTTTCAAACATAACCAGTATCATCATGACAATAATTGTATTCGTTTAATATATAAAACTTATAAAATAGACTCAATTTAAAATTTCCTCTTAAAATATTTCAAATTACGAATTATTTCACACTAAAATGACAATTTTAATCGTTATTTTATGATTATTTCTGCGTGTAGGTATATTTATTTAGGGATAATTTACTGCATTAAGACACTAAATTGATATCATGGACAGAGATTACATATATAGAGGAAGCACAGTAAAAAGCAGGCATAAAGGCTCTTTCTACTACTTCAGGGAAAAAGCATGCTTCTTGTTAAATATGTCAATGAGTTAGCAATAATTGTTTTTCACATTATTTGTACCTATGTTCCGTATTAACGTATTTGAGCGATTCAAAGTAGGATAATTCAAAGGCTACCAAATAGAAGTACCAAATTCTGTGTGGATTGTCATCGTGAGAGTAAAATTTTGTAAATGTCCGTTTCTTCCACACTTTGTTAATTACCAATATACTGGAGTACATTTCACACAGCGCCATCTAGCCCTACAGTAAGCTAACTAAATAGCTTGAATCATAAAAACCAGACAATTGATATTTTCGTAAATACATACATATAAAATATGTAATATATGTATTATTTACGAAAATATAAACCAAAATACAACACCCAGGCACAGAACAAACATCTGTTCCGTTTAATTAACAATTAATGGACACGATGTTTAATCATGGTAATTTCGTAAACATTTTAGAGTAAAAGGACTGGCTTCATTGTGAATAGATCCTAACAGTGCCTACATCGGTATAATCATTTATATTTTCCACGTTGAAAACAAAAGACAATGAGATAGCATTACAGGTGTACCAACGTACGGTGGGGTCAGATGTCAATCCATCTATTCGCACTTGTCTCGAATGAATAATACACCATAATGACACTTCACCTTTATAAAAACGTAACACGAGAATACAAAGTATTTGTACAGAGCCGGCATTAGGTGGAACCATTAGTTGACGCAGTTTTAAAACGATTAGACAATGGTGGAAAATATCTTCTCGTGACGTCATGTTGTAGATGTTATCTCTGGTCTGGGAAATATTCTTAGGATCAGTTCAGATGGTGCACTCTCAGCACTCTCTTTTAATCCTGAGCACAGAAATTTGTATGCTCTTCTTTTTGGCACAAAAAGTTACGGTACTTAACACTTTTTCATGCAGCAAAACTTGTCGAGTTCATCCGCGGAAGTACTGTCTCTGTACCTATTTCGGCCGAGTAGATACGCATTAAGTACTATGTTCCAGTATAGTTCAGGCACACGGGACATTGCACCTTCACTTCTCAAAGTTAGAGGCGCAATACAATGCGACTTGGGTCTTCTTATACCTAGATTGGGTAGGACCCAAGACGTATTACTTTCGTTATGGGCAGAGGATAGAGCTAAATTTCAGGTGGGCCATCTGCTCGTTCCGTACCATAGCCACATAAAAAATATATAAAACTTAGTCTTTATTATAAAAGTAATATAAAATATGTGTCGTTTTTCTCCCTGAGCTTTGAAGATGAAAGTTCTCATTCATTGGCTCTTAAAGTTTCAATCTAATTATACAGGTTAATTAATTTATGTAATGTTATTGTCCGCAGTACCTGGATATGAAAGAAGGGTCCTTTCTCTACAAGATGTGGGAGACGCCACCCTACCAGCTCTACTCCGAAGTGTGGGTGTACAATTACACAAACTTCAAGGAGTATCTCGCTGGCACTGATGACAAGTTGAAGGTCAAAGAAGTTGGACCTTTCATGTTTCAGTAAGTTTATTATTGATATATTACGATGCTATTGATTCTAAGCTTTTAATTGGTGAGCTTTAAGTTACAAATGTATATAAAAAAATGGATGTTTGTATGATTTTTGGCTGAAAATCAGCGCTGACTTATAAATTACACGGCATATGCTGAGCCTACCCCCTTTTTCGGCACTGTACATATAAAAGATTGATTATTTTTTTATTTTATTAATTCCTTAAAATCACTTCGTCGTTCTTATGTATATTTGTGTCCTATGTGCTAAAATAAATATTGTACCTATCTATTCGTAAGGCTTAGGCCAAATAAGCTAAATTTTGTAAGTCGCGTGTTTGCGGAGTCATTTAGTTTATTTTTGAATTAAAAGCTCTTTTTGAGATAAGCAAGACTTTGTATGACCCTAATGCCGCTTATATTACACTACTCACCCAAAGGCGACTGGTAATCCAATTTTAGTCCCTATGGTATACCCGTAGTGAGTTCATAAATATTGACACCATGTATATAGGCAACACCGGAAGGACTGCGCATGATTAGTGGGCACCAGACACTCCCCACCCTGCTCACGCCATAGGGAGATGACTGAGCTATATGGTTTTCTTGCATTTATAAATGTTTCTTCGCAAAGTCTTGACTTCGGAAGATTCAATAAATTATACCGGTAAAAATAGTCAAAGACAGGAAGATTATTAAATACGACTTCACTAACCTTCTAACTAACGAGTTTCTCAAAATGCAGTCACGTGTCTCACCCCGCCCACAAGCGGTCTAATGTACATGAATTAAATAAATAAATCATACACATCAAATCATGCATACACTGAAAGCTTGCAACGACCTGTGAAGCTATGTGTACATAATGAAGTCCTGAAAGGTGGTAAAAAGACCAAAACCTAGACCAAAGATTGTTGTAATTGTTTTCTATAATCGTATAATTTTAATAATATGTAATAACCAGCGTATTTTATGGGTAACTATTTTGGAGAACTTGTAAGAAATTTATGAAACTGCAGGCGCAACGCAATGTGACTTGACTTATTTCGTAGTTTGGTGGATAGGACTTGAATCGTATTGTATAGTGATCTAAGTGATCTCTAAGTGATAGGCATTGAATATCTCAATACTACATGGTTATTTTCTATTTGACTTTAGGACAGAATGTCACATAAGTACATTTTCCTGTGATCTAAACTTCTTTCGTGTTTTCAGGGAGACTCGAGTGAACGAAAACATGACGATGGACAAGGAGCGAGGAGTCCTGCGCATCAATCCCAAGATCACGCTGAAGTTCATTCGGGAGAAATCCGTAGCAGACCTGGAGGATGTCTATGTATATGTACCAAACATCGCTCTTATTGTGAGTACATTAAAATCTATTTTGGCTAAGCAATGTGTTGTGATATTAGACAAACTTCAGGTGAACTTTTGAAGTTACTGATGGCTCTAAAATAAGAGATTCTCTCAGACGACCATTTGTAAAAATAACGATACGAATTTTACAAACGTTTAGGTTTGGCAAAAAATGAATTATCTCACATCCATCTATGAATAGGGTCCCTAGTGTAGGCTATAGAGGGCCGTTCTTTCATACTTCTCACTATCTGACATACTGACTAGTAACTAATTATTTTACAAAGTCAGTGACGTGTAGGACGAAAGGATATATAAAATTTACTTTAAAATTATCAACGAAATTAGACTTCAATATTTAACTAACTACATCTGTTGAGTGGAATACTTAAATATGAATTGAAACTAAAATTAATTTTATAAATAAATTTAGTATTCATGTCTCAACTGGTCTTAGGTTAAACAACATGGAAATTTTATGTTACCCACGTCAGACAGCTCATGAATACAATGTTAATCTAAATTTAGCATTTAAGTGCAGTGTAAAATAAAATTTCCTCCGAAAAATACTGTTGACCTGACTTCTCTGTTTCTTAAATATAAGATTCTTGTAAATTCATACCTTTTATGATATAAAATAAGTGATCCCATGTGCGTATTATATGTAGATATTTTTTTGCCAAATCTAATCGCTACTCATCGATCAAGAACAGCAATTTAAACGATTCAAACTAACTATTATACTGATAAGAATGCTAACAAAAAATCGGAGTCAAAAAGGTGACTTCGACATAAAGTTATAACTCATAGTAGCCAAAATCGAGATTTTTTCAATGGTAACAAAAACAGTTGCTTGCTAAATGGTTTATACTAGTTATCCAGAGTTTTTTGCGTGGAATACCGCCTTGATATTAAGACAAAAAATTAATACTCTACTCTTTTTTGTAGTATATTTTGATATTATGGCTGTCTGTTGTCAGTTCGTGTAGAAAGCTTCGTTTATTTATTAATTTTCTTTTACAACATAATTATCGTCAAAAGTCAAAACGTGAATAAATATAAAATGAAAATTTAATAAATTATTTAATTATTTCAGTATTTTGGTATAATCATACATTGCATTAGAAATATAGTTTACTGAGATTATCAGCACCAACTGTTTTAGCAAGATCTAATTAATTTATAATAAGTAAATTGATGAAAAGGTAGTCTCTGAAATCTGTCTCCGCCTTTATAGATATCGAAATAAACACAAATTAAAATAAAATAAAAATCTTGATGAAAATAATACGTTACTAGTAATATTTATTACACGTACGACAGCTTATTAAATATCACACCATTAATAAAATTATAATGCGCGTAACGATTTAACCGAAATGATTTGTAGACTTCATTACGTGTTTCATAATATATAGTTAAGTTTTAGTGTTTTTTAAACGCCCTATGTGTAGCGTCGATGTTGAAGACATAAATCATTATGTATCATTATTAATTAATGTAAAATGCCGACTGACCACATGCTAGGTAGATAATTAACGATGTATTTTTTTCCGAATGTCTCCTAAAATATCTATTACTGCTGTTTTATTTATCATTCTATTTATATATATTTTCATGATTATAATTTAAACTGATAGGTTTTTTGTTTGGCGGATAGATAATACTGCTTATATTTGTATTGATTATCGATTGCAATTATGATAGCACAATTGTGAATGTTAAATGTGTTTAAATTAAAAATTAAAAACTATTAATATTGTTTTAATTTTTTGGTTTTTTGTCTGTTTTATTTCATCCCTAAATGTATTATGTACCTAATTTAAAGTTAAATTAAAATATATACTATAGACTATAGAAGTATAGACTATAGCCGAAGCGGTACGAAATTAGTTTTAGGTGTAGACTTATACAAACCAAATGCATGAACTTTCTCTTAATTATGTTATTAATATACCTGCTTTACTACGTATGACGTTTAGGTAAGCGTACTGAATGTAATTTCATTGTACTGATTTCATTTCAGGCTCTAAGCACTCTGGCAGCGGATAAGCTAGGTTACATAGCGAATGCCGGCGCCTACTACTCAATCACAGCCCTCGGCTCCAAGCTCTTCAGCAAGCTCTCTATCCAGGAGCTGTTCTGGGGGTACAAGGACCCTCTCGTCTCCATTGCTAATACCTTCGTGCCCGGGTGGATAGACTTTGGAAAACTTGGACTTTTGGATAGAGTGAGTTTTACTAAGTCACTAAAATTGCTAGTCATTCTGGAAATAATAATGATTTATTTTGCACAGTTAACATATAAACATAAAATAGTTATGCTTAAGGTGAAAAAATAATAGAATGAAACATTTCAAATCATATTTAATTTTAAAGCAATATATGAACCGTCAGAAAGCGATGACTCTCTTAAATCAAATCAATCAAGTGAACCTTTATTTAACACAAATGGGAAACCAAATTCTTGTAATACGTAAATATTTTATTAATGTTCGTGTTAATTGTTTGTAGTTTTACGCGGTGCGACCCGAGAGAGCTGAGATCGAGATGAAAGATCCAGCCAAGATGTACTCCATCAGAACTTGGAACGACGTGCAAGGACTTCCCGAGCAAGGATTCAAGAATTTAAATACCAGGTTAGCTAATTTTGTGTCAATTGAATAGAGCTTATTTGAGGCACTCTTTAATCACCGCACTGGTTCGAAAGAGAGGATATAATAAACAAATTAATATTGGTCGGTATTTCATACAGCGCCATTTAGCCCTACAGTAAGCATAGCTTATATTTTTTTTTTTTTTTATGTAATACATTTACGGAACGAGCCGACGGCCCACCTGGTGTTAAGTGGTAATCTCGGCCCATAACAGCCGATGCGACTTGGGTCCTCCCATACTAGGTATGACAAGACCAAAGTCGCATCGTATGCGCCCGTAACTGTGAGACGTGAAGGTGGAATGTCTCATGTGCCTGTAATTTCACCGGCAACCACACCTTTCAAACCGGAACACAGTAACGCGAATGCGTTACTGCTTGGCGGCAGAAAAGGGCATGGTGGCAGTACTTCCCCGGACGAACTTGGCGAGAGTTCTACTGCTCTTAAAATATCATGAGAACCAGTCAACTGATATAATACTTATATACTTTTTTGTAAATACATTCATATAATACATATACCCAGACACAACAAACATCACACAAATGTTTGTCCTGTACTGAAATCGAACCCACACAGAAGGCAGGGTTCACCAACCCTACTGTTCTTAGAAAGTCAGACTTATTATAAGGGCGCTTGAAATAGAGTTTATGTCTATTGTCTGTTAAGTAAAAGCGTTAGCAGCTACTTGCGTTATTATATAATTAAGGCGAAAAAGGCGATTAGTTCGCCACATCGCCATATTAAATCCCTGCCGATACACACGTCCACACATCATATTTTTTATTTTTTTTTCACTGCGTGTCCATGACAAAGTGGACACTGAATATATCTGTCATTCACATGTCACGTATCTCGGAATCTCGACCCAGAACTTATGATTATTCATGTATCTCAAACGTTTGAATAAATATTCGTATATTAATACCGTTCGATTATTAATACGCGTTATGCTGATTATCACAATACCAGAGCCCAAAATAAATATTTGTAGATCATGAGTAAGTGGAGCTACTGGGCCGAGGTCGCCTAATCGTAGATAATGATGACCGACTATATGAACCAAGTTGGTATTGAAACAGATACCTTCTGTAGAACCGGCTACTGAGAATACTGCCACTGTACCCATTTCACCCAAGAATTGGTAGTGCATGCGTGGTCCAGTCCACCGGTCTGCGTGCCGGTGAAATTACACTCACATGAGACGTAACATATTAAATTCTCTGTGAGGACGCAATGCCAATTGATTCTTCGCATACTTTGGTGGGAGTGGCCCTGAGTTGTATGCAGCTTTTACGCACAGAGAATACCTTAACGTCAGGTGGACCGTCAGCTCGTTCCGTAATTACAAATTACCTGCACGTACATTATTAGAGTAACCTCATAGCGTCAAAAAAACATGATCATATAGAGGTTACTTCATTATTTCTAATCATGGAAGCAGCATAGTTCACAAAAGGAGCGTCTTTGAGGCGTATTTTAATCGTTTCGCCACACTGGTTCGTGAGAGTTATTGATAGTAATAGTACGGAACGATTTTCATGATTTCGATATAATTTTGTTTTTCTTAATAGGGGGGGTCATCTCTGTTTTTTTTTTATGTTTTCACATGACTTGTTTTCTAAAGTTTTCACATAGTTTTTTGAGGTACCAGTAGGCTAGTTCCTCATCAGTTAAGTGGTGCTACGATCGTAGCCCGGTTACCCAGGTATTCTTTATTCTTTATTGTACACAGAAAACACAATACTAAAAAGTCTTAAAAGAGTTAACTTAACCCTAAAAGAGTTCGCTTCCAGCAAACCTTTGAGACTAGAGGGATTCATGTTTGTTTCAATACTATAAGAAACAATCAACTTTCAGTACCCCCTGCAACCGGGTGAACGGTGTGTACGAGGGTCTGATGATCACCCCCAACTACCCCAAGGGGAAGGACATCCCCATCTTCAGGAAGCAGGCCTGCAGGACCTACCCCTTCAGCTTCGAGACGGAGATGGTTAACGATGACGACATCAATGTATACAGGTATTGCACGTTTTTTTGAACTTCTCCGTGTAAATGTATTTCTTTTTTTTCGAATAAGCTGTGATAAACCCAATCAAGCCACAGAGGTTTTGATTTCAGGACATGTCGGTTTTTCTCGCAATGTTTTCCATCACCGTTTTGTAACAGCGGGTGCTATTTACTTTTGAAATAGTTTATTTTGTACAGCGGCTGTTGTTTATTTTGAACAGCGGCTGTTATTTACTTTTGAACTAGTTTATTTTGAACAGCGGCTGTTATTTACTTTGAACACGTTTATTTTGAACAGCGGTTGTTATTTACTTTTGAACTAGTTTATTTTGAACAGCGGCTGTTATTTGTCGGGGTTAGTCTTCATGCTCTTGTTAGTGTTATATCTTCTCTCACTCAGGATATCTCTACAGCTCTGCCATCAGATATTTAATTGAATATGTTTCCATTTCTCAGATACACATTGTCGAAAACGGCCTTCAGCAAAAATTCTAAATACGCGTGTAACTGCACCCAGAACTGCCTGCCCGATGGCTTCGTCGATGTCAGCCAGTGTTATTACGGTAAACATTTTTTTTTTAACAGACATTTCACACTGCACCTTCTAACCCCAAAGTAAGTTAAGCATAGCTTGTTTCATGAGAACCAGACAACCGAGAGAAGACTTATATACTCTTTTTTTTGTAAATACATACATATAATACTTATTAACACCCAGACACAGAACAAACCCCAATCAAAACAAACATCAATGTTACAAATGTCACATAAATGTTTGTCCTGAGTGGGGATCGAACCCACGACCTACAGCGCAGAAGGTAGGGTTACTAACCAACTGAGCTATGAGGTCAGTCTTATTGTCCACTTCATACACACATACACAGGACTTGACAAGTGTTGAGTGACTGCTACTCCTATTACTACTAATCGTGTCACCGGCTCTCTCGAATCAGTTTTGTGAAAGTAATAAAGTGCACTTTAAAGAGGCTCCCTTTGTGCACCTGAAGCATATCTCTTCGAAGTTTCGGTTGTTGAAGATTCTGGTTTGTCATTTGTCACAATCTAACATGTCCTTTAAAAATAAAATACAAAAGCATGCAATATCTGTATCAAGTATAATATCACACAATTCGCATATGCTTATCAATTCCACGCGGAAATCAAACCTACAACCTGAGAGTAAACAGCCGCAGCACTTGTGTCTCAGAAGGCTCCTCTAACCACAAGACCGCAAGTCGGCGAGGTTAGGCTATTGATTACAGAAACAAATATAGGTATTTTCCCTATCTCGACAGGACACAGAATATTGTTTTGATGAATTTACGTGAGGCAAAGGTCACGGTTGACAAAAAATAACAAACACGCCGTGAGTGTCGTTTTCACACATCCGAAGGATTTACTGGTTAATTTCCATTCCTAAATTAACTAATAGGTTGGTAAATATCCTAGCGCAGTGAGCTAATAATGAAACTGATTCATTCCTTACAGAATTAATAGGAATGAAATCCGTACTCTTTGTAATAGTCACATCATTATTTATAATTATTTCCAATCTTAAATAAGATACTCAATAAAACTTTATTTAATTTATTTGCATTAGTAAATAAAACAATATAAATCATTGAAGTGTTCGCAAATGTTAACTTAACAAAAGGTCGACGCTGTTGATACAGCTCTGAACCTACCGGTATTGCAAAAAAACCCAAGATAAATTTTTATAAATATTCATTTAAAATTTATATGCAACAGGCGCCAAATTTAACAAAAAGTGCGCGTGAATGTTTAGATATATTTGAAATGATTTACGTTTCGTTTTTTTTTTTATAATTTAAACAAATTATTTTTCCTATACTTGGCGTCATTAAATTTAAAGTACGACTCACAACTTGGATCAGGGCTCGGACAACAAAGTTAATAAACGCATAGTTATATTTTAATTATTGTTCAAACAGTATAATAACGAGCGTGAACCGGCTTAAATTTACATATTATACAAAGTAACTACAATCGTTTGTTCACTAGAATCGAATCTACGGTCTATTAGTTTATCGCTGGCTTCCTCACCAAGTACTAATGCCTCGTGGAGTTTATATAATAGTTTTCCGTTGCGCATGTTGCGAATTACAGGGTCATTCTCGTAAATGAAGTTATATGGGCGATAATTTGAATTGTCTAAGCCTTTGGACCCGTTTGCCTTCGGGCGTATACTGAACCCTAAGTTCACCAACTCACGAGTACGGTGATATATTCAATTGACTACCGGATTTACTAGTATTACAATAACTAATAAAGGCATTCTTTGATGATCGTTTCGGTCTTCGATTTTAATATCGGGTCTGCCGCAAGGTTGTTTACTAGGGCAGGTATTGTTCACCTTTGACACGTGTCACATGAAATAAAACGTGAGTTGTTTTACAGGGTTTCCAATTTCGCTATCGAAGCCCCGTTTCCTGGACGTTGACCCGCAGCAGCTTTCGTACTTCGAAGGCATGACTCCTGACCCTGAAAAGGATGCATCTTACCTAGAAATGGAACCGGTAAGTTGTTTACAATGCAAGTCTCGATCGTTACCGGATATGACGATAATATTTTAATTTGATGCATTGATTCTAACAAATAACTTGTACAAATCGAACTTTGTAATGCTTTATTTAATTTATGCTCCTTACTGAAGGGCACGATTAATTGTTAGTCTTGGATATTATAGCAGTCCTCATCTTCTTTAATTGATAGAATATTTTGAAAACGGTATTCACCGTACTGTTACAAACTTACTTGTTTACAATTTTCCGTACACAAGTTTTTTTTTTATCAACATCATATACAATTATTTTATTTTTATGTTATTCTAGATACTTGGAGTACCACTTAAGCTGAAGTCCAACATCCAGGTGAACCTCGCAGTGAGGTCGTCATCAGGAAACCCCATCACGAAGCCGCTCAAGGACAAGGTTGTACCTCTGGCGTGGCTGTCTATGGTAAGAGTTTGTTTGAATTGTGTTACAGGTATATTGAAAATTATGTTAAAATGGGACAGATTGTGAATGTAGTGAGAATAAATAAAGTCAATTTTGAGTTAGGTTGATATAAATCTAGTGAAAGTAAGATTTGTACTAGTTTTGGTAGCTTTTTTTTTATTTGGAAGGAAAATAGGACCAATAAATTCTATGTTAAATTTCATATAAAATGCATTATGAAAATTCTGTGAGGTTACTGATATTAATATTTGCTTATGCCTTATTTTTCTTTTGCGATTCAACATTCCAAGTCCGTAAATCAAACGAAATAATCAGCAATAAATTTTAATATTATATTTTATTAATAAAATTTATTATATTAATTATCTCTCTCAACATCCTCCTAACTTTCATCACACTGTATCCTTCTCGAACGAAACATTAACATTTCCATATGATGTGTTCAGTTCTGCGACGGGCCTCCGCCGGAAATCCTGTCCCTGCTGCGGCTGCGCTTCAAAATCGCGCCTCCCATCGTCATCACCATCACGGTCGTGCTCGCGGCTGCTGGTCTGATCCTCACTCTCCAAGGCCTCCACCGCATATGGAAGCCCAGGTACAAACTCATCGAGAACGATAAAACACCGTCTAGGAAAATCAGCAAAGGCAGGAGAATCAGCGTCGAGAGAAAAATCAGCATGGAAAGGAAAGAAAGAAAAAAGAGTATGGAGAGGCGAAAGAGTAATGTTATCCTCAATATGGCGGCAGACAACTTTATGTTCAGAAAAGACGACAATGATCTAGCGAAAGAGGCAGTTTCATTACTCGCTATCACCGAAGACGACCATGATGATCTACCGGATCTAGTTTTCACTGATTGAATCGTACATTATAATTAGCTCAAATTAGCTATTTCTATGTTTCTAATATAAATTCTTGCCATGCAAAATAGTGTCGACATATCTGTTAATATCGTTTTATTAGATTTACGTAAGTGATGAGCGTGTTTTGCGTAAAGGTGCGATCAAACAGGCGCGGAGCGAAGCTGGAACGATGGCCGTTTTTTTTTAGAACGATTACACACTTATTGCCTACACTGGGATGCTCTATGTAGCAGGTGACATGAACAAACACAAGAACATCCATGATACGGCAACAAACTACGCTCACAATACAAAGTTTCCCCAGACCGGAGATCGAACCCCGGGTCCGATCGACTGGCAGGCACGGTTAATGTAATTAACTTATCAAAACAACGAGAACGCGGGTTCATTAACTTTTGATTCATAAATAACATCATATATAACAAAGTATTTCCGCATCCGTGTAGTTTTACCAAACTAGGATGGACCGAAATCGCCTTGATGTAGATACAAGTTCCATTTTGATTTTACGCCTCTTCTCTTCCCTCTATATTGCAGACTATAATTTCTCATTCAGTTACGCTATATTCACGGCCTGAATTTCTAGATATTAGAGGTCCTAATTAGAAATCTAGACGGACTGTACTGTAAAACACCCAGCATTTATAGCCAGTAGCTTATATGACCTTGCCAATCGCTCAGCCGCTCCGACTTGGCCGTACTTTTACGATTATGAGACACGATTTCCCATAAATTCATAATTATTCCATCGCTATGGTAGGTGTAGGGTTAACACACACCGCTGCGACACGTGCTTGCCAGTGTCACGTGGTAGTGCTTGATGACTTGATGTCACGTGACAGTCGATGTCACGTGACAGTCACTATTTGAAAGGTGTCATGTTGTCAACCGAGAAGATAACAGAAACCAGTGATTCTGATAAATTGTTTACATAACAGTTTTCTATCTATCTATTCGAGTCACTGGTTCTCTCGAACCAGTGTGGTGAAAGAATTTTAAGTGCGCCTCAAAGAGGCTCCTTTCGTGCACTTGACACATGTCTTCGAATTTTAGTTCTAGGACATGTCGGTTTCCTCACGATGTTTTCCTTCACCGTTTACTAACATTCCCTTGACGCAATCACATAGGATATATTTGTTATATGTTATTTTGCAGCTGATGTATTTGTACAATTTGGGCAACACTGATTCTTGCCAAGCAAGAGACATGGAAAGAGATGACAATATTTTTTGTCATATAGGGCTATCCAAATTGGAGACTGAGCACAAAAACCGATCTTGAGCAACGTGTCCAGAAAGGGAAATGAGCTCTAATAGTGAGACAGGAGATACGTTCAATATCGGTTTTTGGCTTCATATAATGACTGTGGTCTCCATATTTATTTAACGTGTCAGCCCTAAAATAAAGCGCTTTACACTCTTAAAACTATTTCTTCACTTAACGGGCTATGTTTACCAGTAGTTAGTAATCTTTTATAAACATTGCTCAATTAGTTAAGTTTAACGTTCTCCTACTAATGTTAAGTTTTACTTGTGTATTCTTTACTGTGGTTATGTTGTGCTGTCTAAGTTAGGCAGGCTATAGATGTCGTAGTGTGCGCTTCCTATTCATAATCGGATCTCAAGTTTGAGAGCAGCGCTTGAGACAACGTTCTGAAGAGAACTTGAATGTTTATCTTTTCTTCTCTTTGGTACATTTCCGACTATTAATATGATAGCGCACAACCACCAATGTTGTGAGCAGAAACTTTTAATTTAATTATAGACAGACTGCTTGAAGAGCAAAGTGTTTATTTCGCTCAATAGTGGAATAAACTAAGTGTCCCAAAAGGACTTGTAAGTAAGAAAAAATTTAAGTCTGTATCATATATAATTATTTCAATGCATTTTGGTTGATGTCACAAGTCATGGTCGAATGTTTTCATCGTCATATTTGATAATTACGTTTATATTTATTTGGGCCTTTAGTGTTTATACTTTATGAAGGGCCGATTACTATGAGGGTATAGTATGGTAAAGAGAACACATGACAATCACTTTACTCTACTGGGTATCTAAAATACGTGTAGGTACCTATATGGCAATCTTGAAACTGAAGCATCCGTATATTAAAAACCATCTTTTAACGAAATAAATAGAAAAACAAATACTACAAAATATACGCAAATTTTATTTAAAAATTTTCTTAAGAAAAATGTTTCTTGTTGATTATATTATCTGTATAACAGACCACTTTAGTAGATGTTGCTTTCAGGCTTGTTGGAATGTCCTTTAAAATATTTCTATATTCCGTCAATCAGGCTCCTAATGTGATATTATTTTTAGTTTAAGTTTTGTTATAAGTATATTGCTATTGTTTTGTAGGTATTAATTTATTGATTTATGTTTGTAAATAAATGACCGGTGAAAAAGTTGTAAATAAATAAAATATGAAATAAATTTTGTACGATTTTCATTGTATTTATTTGTTTACTTCAAAATAAAACCTATCAAATTATAATTACTAACCTTACTTACTTTTTACACAAATATATACTGATGTAAAAAAAATATTAAAATAGTTTTACTGTTTTAATATTTTTTTACATTATTATAATTAGATCAATTAATGAAATTTAATTAATAATACAATATAATAAATTTTATTAAATTACAATAAATACATTAACAATTTATAATACTTACCAACGCATACTAAAGGTATGTATTCTAATAGATTAATATAACAAATTCTCTTTTACATAGTTTAATAATCACAGGTAAATAATGTGGTTCATAAAATATTATAATATTATCATTAAAAAAAATACTTTAACGGTAAGACCGGGATTATTGGCATATCGGTAACTATTGCAAAATTATATACTAAAATATGTAAGAACATAAAACATAAAAGTGGTGTTACGTTATTTTTTATAGAATTATTATTCTATAGCGAATTCAATTTAATATTAAAACTGTATGACATTGA
Organism: Chesias legatella; assembly: GCA_947359385.1. NCBI lineage: Eukaryota > Metazoa > Arthropoda > Insecta > Lepidoptera > Geometridae > Chesias > Chesias legatella. The sequence goes on along the minus strand of OX375777.1, from coordinate 5,240,355 downwards.
TACAGAAAAATGTTTAAAAAGGTTTCAACAACAATTAATTAATCTCAAAATAATAAGACTAGAATATTTGTATTTACAAAATTGAATATAATAATAGAATTTCCTAAGCTAACAGGAGACAGGAACCTACCTACGCAGGTCATAAACAGAGTATCCCAATCGGGGAGGTATTTAGCAAATATTTGGTAATCTCATTGTTCTTCTAGGTATCGGAAAAATACTACACGTATTGAGTATACTGAATATTTTACATATAAAATCTTGATTTACGATGGGTGTTATCGCAATCGCCACCATGCCATTTCTTTATGAATTCAATGGAAATAAAGTTTCAGTCTACGTATATTGCCAACTTTAGGTATGCTATATTTTACATGTCCTAAGGATATTAATTATTATAGGTATAGGGCCAAGAATGAATATAAACAGTTCATAATACGTGGAAGTTATAAATCACTCATTATATATGACTTATTATGATCATAAATGGATAAATTGCGTCACCTCGAAAATATTTTTGTTTAAACGCCTGCACAATGTGAATGAGCAACCAAGGCGACAGCTTGCTCTACGTGATTTTAAACACAACTGATAAGGAAGACAGATAATTTAAACATTTTTATTTGAGATTTGGCAAAGTTGTAGTACTACCTTAAAACTATAGAATTCTATAACATTCCTCTATAAATTATATAAAAACCAGTTGATGTACCTAGTTAGTTCATATAAAGCCCCTAGTGCCTCGTTTGCACAAACAAATGAAATTCGAAACTTAATTGTAGAGAAAACTAAAACTTTACAAGTTTATTAAAGTTAGCGCTGCGTTCCATGTGCACATTAAAGTATAGGTAATACTTCAAACATGAAACTTTTTATACATTTTCTAAATTATTTCACTTAGTTATTCGATCTCGGCAAATGCAGTCTAAATAGTACCTATTCATCAAAATTATTAATTTTATTATTCCAACTGCCGGACCGATGCCATCTTCGAGAATCACTTTCTGTACAATTATTGTCCTCGTGTGAAAGGTTTAATTTAAAATTAGCAAAAGACATAAAATATTGCAAAATAAATACATAAACTACACAGTGTAAGAGTTGGACAACTGTCTATAAATCACAAAAAAATTGTCACTGGGCCACAGACACAGTCCAATCTGTCTCGTGTTATTCACCTAGCTCGCGTATATATGCGCATAGATCCATGGAACGTAATGTACAACGTTCGTGTACACATCGGGGACCCCTCGTCTCGCGCAGCCCGACCCGAAGGACGTAAGCCCGCGGAGCTCCCAGCGACCCCCGGAACGACACTGCAGCGGACCCCCGCTGTCCCCCTGGAACAGAGAAAACCTTACTTACCATGTCGGTGGGTACTACTTCTAATCGTGACACTAATCTACCGAACCAGTGAGGTTCTAAGACCGTTTTCCTTCACCGTTTTGAGTGGTTTTATTTTTCATGGTTCTTGGTGAAGCGGAACGAGCTGACGTGATGTGATTTGTGTGGCGGAATTTGCTGACGGCCCACCTGATGTTAAGAGGTAACCGCCGACGACGACTCAAGTCCTCTCCATCAAAGTACGAGATGACCTAAGTCGCATTGCGTTGCGTCCATCACCACGAGACAGGGATGTTACGTCTCATGCGCCTGAATTTCACCGGCTATCTTCCACCGGTAGGTACATAGCAACACGAGTGCATCACTGCTTGGCGGCGGATTACCAGGTGTGGTGGCATTACTTCACCGGGCGAACTTGGCACAAGTTCTACTGCTACTTTGTGTTGCTGATGGTATTGCGACAGTGACAGTGACAAATTTATTGGTGCACGTAGGGCGACCTTTTAGCGACCTTTGGATTGAACCTTGCGGTCCACCACACTTCATGTCGTCTGAAAAGATACTTGTGGCTTCTAATATTTCTACTCCAAACACATTAGTCAAAACTGTACTAATGAAAATAAATACCTAGACTACAAACTACCACAGGAGACACAACCGGATTTTCTAAATAATTAACAGTTAACAACACATTCCTTATTGAGTCATAAAATCACAAATGGCTACCCAATAAAACATGTTTAGAGTCGTAAATGTATCTTGCTTATTGCATTTTGTAGTAATGATATATAAATAGATATTTTACCCAGAAGAGGTGGGCAGAATCTCTATTTTCTAACACTTATCTTTTTATTTTGAATTCTGTTCCATTTGATTCTCTCGGGAAACATAGTGTTGTTAATTTTTATTCTCTAGTTTTCCAAAAATAAATCAGCTATCGATTTCAAACAGTAAACTGTTATTAAATAACGCGCTAGGAAATTAAAACCTTTAACTATTGATCACACGAGTTGGTTTATTTCACTCTCTGATTAAATCATTAGACATCACTTTCTTATCTTCGGTTTGCAGCACTATTACTGTAAATCAGAAAATGTTATATCAAACATGTAGAGTCTAGAGAAATAAAATTTCGTATAAGTGCTACGTAATTCTGCACGCCCAATCAATTATCCTGTTCTGCAATAAGTGCAAGGAATTCGACCTCATCAAAGCTACCACAATAAAATAAACCGCTTATAACAACATCTAATTCAATCATCGTTTTATCTGATCGTGTCTCAACACTGACGTCTGATGCTGAGATCATCGGATAAGATACGTTGACTTGTTAGAATTTAATTTTATTAATTTGATCAATTTGAAAGTTCAGTGATTTCAACTTTCACTGCTTTGGATTCTGATATTTTTTGGATGTTTACAAGACGTGAAATCCGATCATTGGCTATCAGTCATTGATTACACAATCATATTGAAAGATCAATAAATTGAAACTCGAATCAATTTCGATTAATGTGGACCTCTACTAACTGCATGCGTCTTTGGAAGATTTAGGATTGCTGACATGATATCAGTCTAATTAGAAGGATTGATTTGATTTCATTTTAGTTCTGTAAATTAATTCCTACTTCAATGATTTTTGTTTCAGGAGACCGTGGAGGTATCTTTAAATAGGGCTATTTTATGCAGTTTTTTCATTGTTTGAAATATATCTCACCACGCATGCGCCAGTGCTGCCATCCGTGCTGCCTGCGCAGAGATGTCCTTCGTTCAATGGCAGAGTGAGTGCGTACTTATCTCTGCACAGCTGCAGTGGCAGGATCGGAACCTCAGCTTCCAACAAAACATCCGTCAGATTCCCATTGGTTTGTTCTCTTCCCCACCCGGTAGTGTAACACTCGTCTTTAAAATCTAATCCGTTGTTATCGTCAATAAAGGGGTCTATTTCTTCACCAAACATTAGTTTCTTGTCACTTCTGTCATTACTTTTCACTGGTTTGTCATTGTCAAGTTTTGCTTTGATGAGTTTCACTACACTGTCTAAAGAAGCACTATCGTATACAAAGTCTTCATCATTTTTACGCACTTCTTCTGTCCTGTCCGCTGTTTTATCAGAAACGTTTGCTACGCGGACGTTGTACCTCATATTTTTGTGTTTCTTTGTGAATCCCGAAAAAATGTTCTTCGTCAAATTGTTAAGTTTCTCTAAATATTTGACTGCAGTGTCGGGGTTGGGTTTGGGCGGCCTCATTTTCTTCTTCGTTGAGTCCGTGGGTTCCGGCCGGAAGAAGAAAGGTGAGGTCTTGTCGGAGTTAAACGTGAGAGGAGTCTCGAAGGGAGGCAAGCAGATGGTGCGGATCCGGCTGCCGGGAGTGACGTCTGCTGATCTTGATAACTTCATGAGGGCTGCAATGGATTGTATAGTTCATTATATTAAATATTTCAAATTTATATAAGCTACAGCGTCAGTGTTTTGCACTACCAACTTTGTTATCAAGTATTTGTTATAAAGAATGTCAATAAAATTTAAAGACAACGATGGTCAAACGTATTTTCTCACGGAATTAATGTTCACATGATCTGTAAACGTTTGTTCCAGGACTGGGTGCTATGCAATGACGATAAATTCATATCTTCTATCATCGATAACATCATTTCCTTGCGCAGTGATAGAAAAAATGGTAACTATGTAACCAGTTCTTATACTTACCTATGTCGTGCTGGTAGTTGTGGAAGCGGTGATGCAGCACGATCCTCTCGATAGGCACGAAGGAGCCCCTCTGCTCAGCGCGGTCCCACTCCCCGAGCACGGCAGTCCAGAGTGCGGGCAGAGGCAGATTGAACAGCTCGCTGGAATTGAAACAGAATATTGCTATTAAATATTAGTAGGCTTCATATATGGGTGATTATTGTTGCAAGAAGTAATTGCAAGAGGAACCTTCGCTCATTATGAGTAGCTAAGCGTAGCTTGTATCATGGGAACCAGACAACTGGTTTAATACTTATATACTTTTTTTTTGTAAATACATACTTATAACACATATTAACACTCAGACAGAAAAAATATCTATCCTGCAACTGACTATCCTTCACTGAGGCAGGACGAGCAGAGACAGATGATAGCACTACTACGTGCATCACAAAGCATATAATCTACTACATCTTCTATTCTTGAAAGGTAGAGATAAAAAAGTAATCTTATTAAACTATATAGTAATTCCGACACCCGACGTTGACTAATAATTGACACAGCAGTACGGACGTACCACTTGTAGCGCGAACTGGTTTCCGCAACTAGGCCACAAATGGGCCCTTTTTGCGTTACGGACGTACCATTTTGTATTGCGATATTTGAACTGAATTACGTTTTTAAATAAATTATCACTATTTATTTATTTATTATACTTGTGTACGCAGTGCGCAGTGGTGAGCAGCCACATGGGGTGTACCAGCACGCCGCCGCACCAGTGCCCGATCAGACCGTAGTTTGGATGCAACAGTTGCAGCGACACCTGGAAACAAATGGAAATCATTCAGATTAGCAGTAGAACTCGTGTGTGAAGGAATTAGTCGTCGAGGTCCTGGTGGTGCGTGTCAGTGAAATTACAGACGCGAAACGTTTCATCTTCAAGTCTCAGGGTGAGGCGCAATGCGATACGACTTGGGTCTTCTCTCTTATCATAATAAAAAGGGGCCATTTTTATCTGTTTAAAGAACTATCAATATTGCAGCAATTAAACGGTCACCAATCGTTCTTTCACGTTGAATCTTCAGACTGGAAGTAGGTGACACTGTTACCAAGCCTTTGTCGAGTTGAGTGATAGTTTTTAGAAGAGGCAGCAGGATTCTTTCTTTATTATATAAATTATCAAGTTATATTAGCCGGTGTCTCACCTGCCACGGCCAAGCTCCTCGCTTGGACTCCCTGCCTTTGATGATGCGCAGCTGTCCGGCCGGCCGGCCTCGAGGCTGTCGCGTGTGTCTCCGTAGCGGTACACCACACTCTGGAAATATGATGAACAGCTGCATAAACTCAAAAGCTGGGCCGGAATATTATACGGTGGAACGGCCTAGCCAGAGAGAGTCTTAAATATGCATGTGGGTGGATGTAAGAGTATAGGTAGGCCAAAGAAAAGATGGAAGGATTGCGTGAAAGACGATATGAGTAAGAAAGGAGTGAGTGCTAAGATGACGTCTGACAGAGAGAAATGGAAGGAAAATACATGTCGTGCAGACCCCACCTAATTGGAACAAGGGCAAGGAAGTGATGATGGATTGGCCTAGCCAGCACAGTAACTGTACCTTCCTCGTCTCTTCAAACAAAGATCTATCAAACGTAAGATAATGAGTGATCTAGCTGGTTTGATATTATTTTAATGTCTTCCAGCGATTATTATAATGAAACTGTTAAGCCAGTGCAACATAATGCCATTAATAATAGATGCCGTAACATTTGTCAAAACTTCACAAACTCAATTGAAATATTTTCAACACTGCTACTATATGTACTTCATACCAATTATACAGTAGATAATGACACAAATTACATATTTATTGGCACGGATCGCGTGTGTGATGTACGCCAGTTTTTACGGTCTGCTGGTGCTGAACGGATATACACATTTAAGTGTTGATTAGGTAAGAGTAATTAATGGATGTAACCGTTTATACCGTCGGAATTGTAGTAGGAACTTTTTTTTATGTGATTCAGTTACGGAACCGGCCGGCGGGCCGTTTGGTGTTAAGTGGTACCCTCGGCCCATAACAACCGATGCGCCTTAGGTCCTCCCCTACTAGGTGCGACAAGACCCAAGTCGCATCGTATGCGCCCGCAACTCTGAGACATGTAGATGGAATGTCTCAAGTGCCTGCAATTTCACCAGCAACCACACCGGAACACAGTAACGCAAATGCGTTACTGCTTTGCACCAGAAATGAACATGGTGGCAGTACTTCCTCGGACGAGTTTGGCGTGAGTTCTACTGCAAATTGAGCCCAGAGAGTTATAAAATAGTACTTTTACACTTTAATGAACCTGTACTTAAATGAACAGAACTTAGTGACACTTTTGTATTTGTATGGGGGTGGTTAGCTCTGCGGCAGACATACTCGTACCTACAAGTGGGGTGACAGCAGCCGCGACACTTGTATGCCGCAGAGCAGAAAATCACTGTCTCGTATTACTGTCCCGGTGTGGGTGCTGGTTAATCAAGACGCTACGTTACGTTACGAGTAACGGGCGTAATACGGTGCGACTTGGGTGTTTCCCTATATTTAAGTGAGTGTGTATATACTGTGAACCACGACAAGAATCAGAAGAAACAATCAACTTTTTTTACTAATTTACTTTAATTATAATAAATTATTATCCTATTATATTCTGTTCTATTCTAGTGAGGACCTAAGTCATATTGATACCTACTGTTACGGACACAGGATCCCGCCTAACATCAGGTGGGCCACGAGCGCATTCCCTAACTTGAAAAAATAATACTGCTGTATGGAAGATCTCACAGATCTCACGAATTAGTAAGCGTTGCTTTAATTAAGGCAAAAAAAACGAGTACAGCGCTGTTTATTGCAGTTAGTTTATCAAAGCAGCAAGAGGACCATCGAAGACCTTAATAAATTATCTGTGGTGCCGCGTTCCTGTATAAAGGATTTGGGACAAATGGCGTTCCATCTTCCTCACTCGCCCAGTGCGTTGCGACTTCAAATAACTTAAAAATCACCTGAACTGTATTTACTCTTTTCATGGGCAGAATACTCTGCTAATTATAAGGTGAGCCTGTCTTCCGTCACTTACTAAAATGCTTTCTTTATCCAGGAAAGGAACTTGGGAAGGCGCGGTGAAAACTGCGGAAGCATCGACACGTTCTGTGTATAAAATTATGCAACATTTACCAACGAGGTGTAGTTGCAACGAAATCGATACATTATTCATTTGTCATTCACTTGTCGTGTGTTGTGTCACGTAATGTTGCCGATGAAAACATCTTCCGGTCAGGTTGCGACAATTCCCACCGACTGCGAAAGGAAATTAGCTCCGAATGGGTGGCACTGTTGGCTGCATGAATTTGTAGATTGAGCAATTTTAGCTGCGTCTATAATCATAGCCTTTATCAAACTAATATCAGAGCTTTTCGTGTACAGTTGAAAACGTGTAGATTGACAACTTGTACATTTGAGAGCTTGTATAGTTAGCAGCTTGTATAGTTAACTCGTACAGTTGAGAGCTTTTTATAGTTAACTCGTACAATTGAGAGCTTGTATAGTTAATTCGTACAATTGAGAGCTTGTATAGTTAACTCGTACAGTTGAGAGCTTGTATAGTTAACTCGTACAGTTGAGAGCTTGTATAGTTAACTCGTACAGTTGAGACAGATAATTAGCATCATATGTTTCTTTTTTTTAGTTTGTCACGTGGAATATTGTACAAAAAGTGGGCATGTACTAAATATGGTGTTTGGACCCCTGTGACAACCCCCTACTTGTGAATCTGTATACTAGATGAGTGATCTATATATGTCCAGTCCCAGGTCCAAATTGTGAGTATTGTAGAATATTTAGTGTGTACTAATGTGTGTAACTGTATATGTAACATAATACTTTATCAATAAAGTGCAGTATTGTCACAGAATATAATTACTTATTAGTCACAGTGTCTCTCTCACACCTTACAGTATGATGTTTGTATATTAACTGACTGGTTAGATTGTCTAAAAATAGTTCATAAACTTAAAATAATATTCATCCTTTCCCTTAAACATGCCACAAAATGCAAAACAGAGAGAGTTCAGCGATGACAATTCGCCCCAAGGGTAGAGAGTGGCAAAATACACAGAATAGTAGCAATATTGACTCTCCAAGTTAATTATTTGCGGTCGCAAAATAGTTGATTACTTTTAGAAATGTGTGGGCGTGGGCGTGGGCGGCAATGGGTTCGTCGATGGGTACTTAAATTATGAGTGTGTGACACTACTTAACAATTTGCTATGTATACTTATCTTAGGTAATGTAACATAATAATATAACTGCTCGTTATTACAAGTTCAGTAATAAATAAATAAGAGCAACTTGTTCAATTTCAATGACTAAGCTTAGTATGCTTCAATCAATTAGAAGATTAGACCAGTTTGGTCAGTACATAAATAAGTAATATTGGTGGAAATCACACACGCCGCCACGCCGCCATCTAGCTCCAAACTAAACATAGCCTTAACTATAGGAACTATATAAGTGATAGAATAATGATTTATTTACACACACTTAAAAACGTATTTACACCCAGATACTAAACAAATATCTTTGATCATTACATAAAACGTTTGTCCTGGTTCCGAATCAAACTCACAGCAGAAAAGGCAGAAATACTGAGCTGTGACGCCGGAGCAGACAAATTTGAATTACGTATGTTTTCCGTTAAATAACAAACACATGTCAATATATTATTAAAAAATGTTAATAAATATGTGACTTAACATTCCGCAACAGATTCCTCAATTCCACGAGAATTACTTTCGTCGCGTCACATAACAAAAGGCATCGCAACAAGAACAGTAATTGCGGTAATTACACGGATCGGTGTCGCGATGGTAGATAGCTGTCGGAAGCTGCGGTGCCTAATGGCAGATGTAGATAACGAAGATGACGCGGCGGCGGCGGCTTTGTTTCAGAGATTGGGCGGATGGTGATAATGCTTTTTTAGTTATAAAGTGAGATACTTTAAAGTCTTGTAAGAAGTTATAAGTATTTGTAATTAATATTGAGTTCGGAGATAAGGACCGAAAGAAAAACTTTTATTTTTATGTGATTATGTTATGGAACGAGCAAATGGCCCACCTATTGTTAAATGCCTCTACCCAAGCTATACGACTTGGGTCCTCCTCCACATAGGTAGAACAAATCCCAAATCGTGTCGTATGGCCCCGTAATTAATTCTGAGGCGTGAATGTGGAATTTCTCGAGTAATTTCGCCGCCAACCACACCTTAAAAACAGGAAAAAAGTAATGCGATTGCATTACTACTTTGGCGGCAGAAATAGTTATTGAGGCAGTACTTCCCCGGACGAACTTAGCGTGATTTCTAATGCTCTTGAATGCATTAGAGATATAATTAAGCTGTTTGTTTGTTCGAACACACTCAAAAACTACTACACTGATTTTTAGTTTAAAACTTTAACTTTTTATATTAGCATTACTTAATTTAAACTTAAACTAGCATGTAAATTATTTTACTACGATGGTGGCAGCCGGATATTTGACAGTAATGCCTCCGAAGTCACTTGCAAAATAGCCCACAACATGAAAGCTTGAAATGAAAGAGTTCATTTTGTGGAAGAATTTTTGACCCTTAATAAACATTCTCATCGACCGTTATTCTAATGTAAGTAATGCTGTGATTTTTTTCATTACAACTGACTTCAGGATGAAAACAACGAAGTAGATATTAGTGGTGTAGAGTCAAATCTTTTATCTTATCTATATTTTTTTTTATGTGGCTTAACAGTTTATATCTAAGTACAAAAACAGGAAAAGATGGATAAGAGATCGCTTTTAACAAGTCTATAACGATCAGTTTACTTTCAAGTGTCGTTAGATCACACTTAAGCGTTCGCTATACTATACGTACTTTATTCCAAAGACATCAAATTTTATTTGCTTCAAACACCAGCAGCAATCACCTTGACTGCCGAGTTCAAGGCCTGTGGCTCTTCTGTATAAGATTCACACAAAATGTGCTTTATGACTTTGGCATAAGCATTTGACTCGCATGCTTTGAACTAAGCACGAAGCTTACTTTAATACAAAGATAAAACTATTTTTTTAATACCAACTGCATTTTATTATCGGATATTTAGCTCGTAAATAAAAAGTATTTAAAATTTGATATAATAAATAGGACTATGTATGCAGTTTTTTTAATTTTATGGTATATATTTTTAATATATAGTAACCCTGCTATTAAAGGTCGGTTCAGAGATATGCTTGAATAATTTTAAGCATTAAAGTATGTATTACCTTTGGATTTGATGTCTGCCAAAAGGACTTAAAAACATTTTTTTGTCTAATTTAAATACGTTGCGGTTTAGTTGACAAATGCTTTGGAAATTCCCCTTTTTCCTGTGCCCTTCACTTAAATGAACTGTAAATGGCTGTAATTTCAGAGACTTTCTTTAAACTGGAATAACCAATGCAATTGCTACATATAAATAAGCAGGTACCTATCCTTAAAATTCAACTCAATCTAAATTCATTAAAATATCTATCAGTTGTTCTCATTATAAAATGAAGAATGATCATTATGAGAGTACTTAGAGGCCAACGAAACATGATGCAAACCCTTCGGTGCGGCTCAAGTTACCGCGAGCCATTCTGACCTCTGTCCCAACGCAATATGGCATAATTTACATTACAGGTCAATACAAATATCTATGTACACACGACTACTGTTCGAGGTAGGTACTGTGACGCGGTGCAAGATGAACCCATCATCGGATGCACTTTCTCTAGCACCATCATGACGTAACCCTGTGTGATGTCAAATTAGTCATTGTTGAGAAATCGTTTGACATTTGGATTTAATTTCGGAATGGATTGATTGATTAGTTATGTGAACATACTGGAATCACTGTCAATTTATATTGCTGTACTGCCTATGTAGACTGGTAATGTAGCAGTGAAGTTTTTTTTATATAACAGTGACGGAACGAGCCGACGGCCCACCTGGTTAAGTGGTGACATCGACCCAGAACAATCGATGCGACTTTGGTCCTCCCATACGAGGTACGACAAGACCCGAGTCACATCGTATGCGCCCGTAACTCTGAGACGTGTAGGTGGAATGTCTCATGTGCCTGTAATTTCACCGGCAACCACACCTTTCAAACCGGAACACAGTAACGCGAATGCATTACTGCTTGGCGGTAGAAATGGACGTGGTGGCAGTAAGTACTGCCAAGTACTTACTGCCACACCACTTTTGCACTTACTACAACACCAAGTTCATCCGGGGAAGTCCCCGGATGAACTTGGCGTGAGTTCTACTGCTTTTGCACTACTACTAATTGCTCTTGATGATTAATGATTTAAAATTTATAAAATGCGGGACCAATGCGATTACACGGCACCTCATCGCGAAATTGAATCATAGATAGTTAGGGTTACAAGCTAACGAAACTCATGCCTAATCCGGATTTGAACCAACAACATTCGGATTGAAATCCAGGTTTCTTACCACTACGCCACTACATTCTCAACTATTAGACTGCTTCTACTGGGTGCTGTTGCACCTGTGCTGTGAGTAATGAATAAATGAAATGGATGCGACAATCGTGGACGCTAAGGTCATCTCGTATGACTTCATTTGCTTTCTCTGATAATGCAGGGTCATATGTCAGCTGAGAGAATTTTGTTTGTTTTATGTAATGATTCTACTATATATCAGGCTACTCAGAAAGTTGGCCACAAAAAGGCACCATGGGATGGTCAAATCAAACGTATTATGGCCAAAAATAAAAATATACTCAAAGGATTACTGTTTTCATCGCTGGAAGATGCGCTACCTGCGTTCGAGCAGGCTATAGAGATGTCTGAGGCGGATTGGAAAAGTGTTTTGAAAATTAGGTTCGCACGCATGAGACTTTGCATCAATATATGCATAATTATTCACATCGGCATTAATAATTTTTTTTCTATTATAATTGCAGAGTTGTAATACAAGATTTAAGGAAAAAAAGAAGTTTAGATACGTTTTTTTTAGTCTGACTAAAGTTAATGGTTGTGACTCAGAACTGTAGTACCATAATATGAAGGTATTCATGTTATACTGAAAGATTTAACTACGACGATCCTAAGTGCGCTACAGAGACGCGAATGCGTTACTGCTTGGCGGCAGAAATGGGCATGGTGGCAGTACTCCCCCGGACGAACTTGCCTTGAGTTCTACTTTTCTTAAATCAGGCCTTAATTTACATGCGTGCTTAGAAAACAGCATGGAAACTGTTGGTTCTTTTACTAAAACCAAAAGCGCTGCCATCTACCAGCACACAGCCGGACATCGGACTACTGTCAGTACGCCACGCAACAGTTTTTGCCGCCAAAGAAAGCTATTATGCCATTCACAGTAATCCACTACTTCTTCAGGCGGGAAAGAAATCAAACGTGCGAAATAACTGTCAAGTGCGAGAAGTGAATTCCGTTAGATGGCTCTGTGCATTATTATATGTTGTCTCGTTCATTATTTGATTAATAACTGACATAATTACATTAATTAATAATAGCATATATATTACTGACATGCCTATAATAAATAATACCACGTTCTTAAAACGGTGAAGGAAATCATCGTGAGGAAGCCGACATGTCCTAGAATTAGGAATTCGAAGACGTGTGTCAAGTGCACGAAAGGAGCTCTTGTTACAAGAGAACACTTAAAATCATCCTTTCAAATCCAATCAAATCCTTTCACCACACTGATTCGAGAGAACCAGTGACTCGAATAGAATAGAATAGAATTCCTTGAATAAATAACTATTAAGTATTCAAAGCAGGTACGGAATCCCAACGAACCTCGGAAATATTTTCACGTTACAGTTTTTGCGGCATTTCGAAAAACGATTTCACTCAATGAATAGCGGCGTCGCTAATTATTCATCTTTTGACGGAGATGAACGTTTGCCTCCGCCTCTATCCGCGCTACAGTAAATACTATTGTGTGGTTCTTCACAATTTTTTGACAAATGGTACCTATTATTGAAAAAAAAAAGCTTTCGAAAACCACGCATGGGAATTATTGGTACCTCGTAAGTACTTGCATAGGTATTCTATTGCTTTGAAGTTACCGAGCACAGTTGAGTAATTACTTATTTGTATGTCGTCATATTTGGTCATTAAATTGCGAGTGTCATTTCAGTAGAGAGTTAGAACGAAGCAAATAATAATATTTTTTACATTCTCGAAAAAAATAGTTCTCTAAAACTAGATACAATAATTTAGGACGATTAAAAAACCTACTTCAGGCGTGAAACTGAAATAGAGATATAATAGAGTGTATCGACCTTATCGAACTTAAGGAATGAGCAGATGGCCCACCTGGTGTTAATAATAACCTCTACCTATAAGAATTGGGTCCTCCCTTACTTAGGTAAGACAAATCACATCGTATGCATCCGTAACCCTGAGACGTGAAGGTGGAATGTCTGATGTGCGTGTAACCGACAGCCACACCGGAACCTCTCAAACCGGAACACAGTAACGCTTTGCAATAACGAAACATACATTAATTAAACGTATGTATGTCATACGGTAGCATTTAACACAACAAGGTTACATGAACTGGGGCTCAACATAACACCGAAACATTAATAAACAAAACAACATACAAGCCATCAAAATGTGCGACCACAAACATTGCGTAACGCTACGTAACGCGTGATCTGCGTTACGTCGCGTCGTTTCCGGTTGCTCGTTATAATGATAACGCCGCCGCTCTACTTGTATTGTTTGGGTGAATTTGATTTGTTCTGACGTCACCGATGCATTTACGGAAAAGGTAAGACAATTTAAAAAGCTCTTTGTGTTTCCGATAATATGGAGTGTACATGGATAAAGTTATGTAAGTTAATTACGTAATAATTGTTGATTGAATGTGTTGTTTATAACATTTACGAATAATTTATAACAATTTTGATAATAGTAACTTTTCTCTTTTTTTTAGGTACCTATTTTCTTTGTGTTTGTTCAGACTGGAATTGTCAGTAAGTCATTTGTCATCGAATAAGCCCAGACGCTAATCTCTTAATTATCCTCAAGCAATGCCAAATCCATAATTCGTGATGCAAATTGACTCGTGATCGAAACTGATACGCTTTCTATCTCGCTCTGGCGTTCCCGTCCCCGGGGGCGAACCTGCGACATTAACTTTCGATGTTCTAGCCGAGTGGAAATGTCAGATGAAAATGTCGCATAATCCCAGCGAACAATTCTTGTTAATTGTTGCCCTTCAAAATTATAAATAAAATAGTTGAGTCAGTAGATATATGAAACATTAATTGGAATGACCGGCTTCACAGCTCAGCTGGTAGTAACTCTGGCTCCTGCGTAGGTCGCGGGTTCGATCCCAAACCAGGACATTTGTGTGAAGAACATAGATGTTTGTTCTATGTCTGGATATTATATGTATAGTATATAAGTATTATCTCAGTTGTCTAGTTCCCATGATACAAGCTATGCTTAGCTTTGGGCTGGATGGCGCTGTATGAAATCTTCATCAATATTTATTTATTTATTTGTTTTTTTGGTCTCCTGTACCATTTGATCCTTCAGATAATTGGTAGATATATTAAGGGAAGGGAAAGGAAATAATAAAATAATTTTAACTATGGGCTAGTGTTAAATAAACAATCTTATTGAAATACCCCAATTAAATTTTAAAAGCTCATTAACGTATTCGAATTTCTAATATTTAATAAGTAAAACTCTTAACAGCATGAAAATTACCGACAATGTTTATTACCACATTAAAATGAATCTCAGACATAATTATGACTTGTTTACCAACAATCAAATTAAATTTGAAGTAGACGTCTCGTAATGAGCATGCAGCAGTCGTGGCGTAATGTAATTATAATTTATTCGGCGTCTATACCAAAACTAATAATCCCTTTATGATTACAGCTCAGAGCTTGACCTGTGATGCAATCCGGTGAACAAATTGGTATGTACGTTTTGAAAAACATGAATTGTCGATTCGATTGCTGCAATTACGACTTTTTTTAGACTTAGAAGCTTAAAGCAATATAATTAAATATTCGTATTTGTAGATTCTATTATGTATTACGTATTCAGGGAAAGAAATTCATGTCGAATACATTGGAAGGGAACCATCGGTGAATACCCCATGATTATTATGCATTACGTATTCAGGGAAAGAAATTCATGATATTCTCTCCTTTCGTGCACTTGACACATGTCTTCGAATATATGAACAAATAACTTTTTAGCAATATTAGGCCGGCAGCCTCTGTAGGGAATTTTGACTTAAAACTCTACTATCGAGTAAGTCCCGCCAAGTTCGGCCTGGGAAGTACTGCCACCATGCCCATTTCTGCCGCCAAGCAGTAACGCGTTCGCGTTACTGTGTTTCGGTTTGAAAGGTGTGGCTTCCAGTGAAATAACAGTCACATGAGTCATTCCACCTACACATCAGAATTACGGGCGCATACGACGACTCGACTAGTAGGGGAGGACCCAAGTCACATCGGTTGTTAAAGGCTGAGGTTACCACTTAACACCAGGTGGGCCGTCGGCTCATTCCGTAACTTTATCACTTAAAAGACTCGTACAATGTAACTAATATCGTGCATAAAGTCATTACGAGGTGACACAAAAACTTATCTAATAACAGTTTATCAGATTACACGCAGCATCGCGAAATTAAAACAATAGCTTATTAGCCGAGAATTCCACGCAAAAACTATAATCCCTGGTTCACCTGGGTCAGGCATCGAACCCGCGACCTCGGTGAAAGCGAATGCCATCTAGAATTACGGCAGGTTGTTAAAGCATGGCTGTTTCCGTGTATCATATTGCTGTTGCGATGTTGCTTGCAATCTAAGCGTTGCGGAAGGAAATGCAACTCGGATAACACAGGCTAATAGCCTCATAAGTTGGTAGTAACTCTGCCTTCTGTGCTGTAGGTTGTGGATTCGATTGTCACCCAGGACAAAACATTTGTGTGACGAATATACATGTTTGTTCTTTGTCTGTATCATTAAGTAATTACCTTACCGAGAGCGAACGAAGTGCCTCTGTGGTAGAGACCCCTAGTTACAATCCTGAGGACGCCGGTTCAAATCCTGACACCCACCAATGAGGTTTTTCACACACATAATATGCGCGCAATACCACATTCTCAAAACAGCGAAGGAAAACATCGTGAGGAAACAGAAATTCCCTAGAACCAAAATTCGAGGATATGTCTCAAGTGCTAAAAAGGAGCCTCTTTGAGGCGCACTTTAATCCGTTCCCCACTCGAGAGAGCTAGTGATACGATTAGTACCTCTGCTATTCAGTCGTGAACCGGAGCTTACGAAAGTAAAAGTGGTCTCAGGACTAACAGCCGTGACCATCAATGAGTTTTATAATAAACTTCCGTCCGTTTGAACAGGCAACTAAGCTTCGACCCAAAAATTCAAGTCATATAAAAGGGTCTGGTAAGTAAAGCTTATTACACTGTAAATGATAAATCCCCATGGTCTGATGTTGCTCTGCTCAACGACACACAAAATATCCTGTAATATCTTATTTCAGTATTTTATGTAGTCATAAATGTAACATAGAGCTAAAGTACTCAGATTGTTACAAGATTCGTGCTCGCGAAAAAAAAGGAAGCCCTTAGGGGTTTCTTGGCTGTTTCCATATGGAGGGTCGGATAGGGTTGAACAGGTGTCAAACTTAGCGATAAATACGCGTGACCTTATGTTTTGAATATTATTGACGTTTCCAAGCCATTTCTTTATGAATTCTATGGAAATAAAGTTTTTGACTTTGACTTTGAATGTACTTTTATCTCGTATTTAATTAATTAAACAAATTACAATGATATTATAACCAACAATCATGTTATTTAAATACTGGAATTTCTATCGGAAGCTTTATGTAGCTGTCATTCGGGGAATTTCGGAACACTACAAGACCAACCAAACCATCGACCTACAGGGACTCTATTCCTGGCTCGATTTCAAATGTCGCACGTATTTTTTAAGGAGTTATAAAAAATACAAGATAGAAAGTGAATCTTAATATCAAAACGTATGGCAACAAGTTGGCGCGATAATGAACACCATTACCATTCAGTAAGGAAAACGGCAACAATAGTGTTTCTCTACAATTTTCTCATGTTTTGTAAACCTATGTCATTTCCCTAGCTCATAACTAGAGTTGTATGTCGTCCGGCTTTTCAGACCTTATTCCGACGAGATCTATATCATAATTATTACCACACTTTGGAAAGATTCTTTACGGCAATAATATTGAGGTATCGCGAAAAATAGACCCTAAAATGCCCTGTCATCCATAAGTATTGCTGTAACCTTTGGAACAGTTCGGCTAAGTACAAACATAAACCATCGACTCATACACCAAATTGCGCAGCTGGCGGCATCAATAAAATAATAAAATAAAATAATAATATGAAATAAATCATATTTATAGCACCGAAACGATTTGATTCTACTCTTATTAATACTACCTTGGAGTTGCAGTACTTAGCTGTATTTCTCAAATAATGAAGGTTGGTATTAATATCTTAACATCAGTTGAGAAAGCTGTCGTAAGTATGACTATAAAAATAAATTTAAAATAGTCTACAAGGGAGTGTCAAGGGGAAGATTTCAAGAAGATTCCAGATTTTATTTATTTTACTTATTTTAAAAAATAGATCCCAGATGTACATCTGTATTTCTTATAAACTATTTTCGTCATTTCTAAGCAAGGTAAATTGAAATGTTAGCATTTTTTTTTAACAACTTTTTTAATAATTAAAGTCACATCGTTGTTGTACACTAAGCAAAATAAATGTATTTCTCTTATGAAATACGATTTAGTTCATTCGTAGTTTTCATCAACACAAGCAAATTTGCAGACTTTGTCGAGGGAAACTCTACCCACAACAAGGGGGAAAAAGATAATGTGGCATTGTTATTGACACATCACACTTTTTACCGGTTATCGGTTCTGTGATCATACATTTTGCATTGTGGACATTTTTATTATGATGATCATGGCACGGACTAGACGATGACAGCAATTGATCCGGCTATATTACCCCACTTGGGACAAGACAATGGGATACTTACATACGACTTGTGTTCTATGTTAACCATCCATACTAAATTTGTATTGGATAAGTGTAGTTTGAATATAATAGTATGAGAGTTGAAGTCGCTCATTTATGTAGCAATATAATTCATTCATATAGGAAACTTATTTTAGTAATGCAATCTTTATTTTATAATAATAATATGCGATGTCCCAACGATTAACGGAATCACTGTGCAAAACAAAAAATCGTTAAATACTGTTCAGATGGACGAAATCTAAATTTCTTACCAATTAAGTATATACTCATCAGAACCCTATTGTTGGCTCGATGTAAGACGTATAACTTTATTAATATACCGACAAACCAGAAGAAAGATAAAATACCTGGAGGGTTTGCAAACGCAAAAATGAATAGTTACATGTCACATCGGGCCGAGAATACGACCCCACTGATTTATGACAAGGAAGTCTAAAAAAAGTAATTTCCGACGCATCAAATCAAAAATTACATCATAATACCAAGAACAAATTCTTTAAACGACATAATCATGGTAATTTTTATAAAATTGATCCTATTGTGAAGTGTAAATGCGTGAAAGTGGATCTAATTCCGTGTTGAATTGTCATCGTAATCTTAGAAACTCACAAAAAGTCTGAAAATGGATGCTGCAGGCGTTGTGGCTTATGATGCTGATGGGTTTATTGAACTGGGAATTAAATAACCCCTTCAAAGTTATGGAGTAGTTCGAGTGAAATGAATTTTGGTGTTTTTCAGGTGGATATGGAAATGCTTGTCACAGAGGGGTAGATTGATTGTTTTTCAGGTAATACAAAACTGTCTGAAATACCCCATTATTTTAAATTTATTTTTGTTATTCGACTATATGGTGGCCGAAGTATATGGTACTTCTGCCAAATAGTCGCTAATAGAAATACCTAAGCCTCTCTAAGCCTTATGCCTCATAACTGAGTTGTATGGTTCAAATGAAGAAATCACAATACAGCACCTTACCACTGTAGTGTTACAATTGCGAACTGTCGTTGACTTTTTAGCTTTCCTCGTGATTGCATAATATCTGTAACGGAGCTCGCGCACAATTCGCACAATTAGTGGTCAGATTTTGTGCGATTTTATTATCTGATTGCTATTTTATTGCGCAAATTTGACGAGGAAGTATTTGCGATTACTATCTATTTATATTAGGTAATATATGTTTGAAGAAAACTTTAATTTATTCATTTAATAGGTACGTAGAGATATTTAGACGTAATGGCCAGATAAATCTTTATTGTACATAAAACTCAAAATAATCAGAAATAACATTAATAGGAATTCTACATGCAGAGTAAAAGGAATCAAATTGGAGATTAAATAGGCGTCCTTTCGCTAACAGCGATCTTTCCAACAAAGTCGACAACTTTTGTACATTGATAATTCTCTTGAGAATAAAGGCAATGTTAATTTGATCTATACTAAATCTAGGTATTCATTTGATAACATGTGTAGCATCCGCTAGTTACATTAAATACTGACAGAGTGTAACCAACACTATTTGGGCGGTATACTGCATACCGTCTAATTTTTACTGCGACATCGGTTAGTTAGGTCAAGAATAATCCCATAGAAAAAACGCGAAAATAAACTGATGCACAAGTAGCTTTTCCCAAAAAAAATTTAATAATTAATGTTAAAAATTAAAGCGAATTGAGTCCAATAGCCAATATTCTTTCTACACCAAATGTTTTGTACAGGGAATGGACCGAATAGGTTCGGTCCATTCTAGTCTAGCTTAGCTTGGTTGTTCGAACCAGTACAGCCGCCAAGCAGTGATGCATTCGCGTTGCTCTGTTCTGGTTTGAAAGGTGTGGTTGCCGGTGAAATGATAGGCACATGAGACATCCCACGTCTCAGGATTTTGGGCGCATGCTTGTCTAACCTAATGCTTAGTGCTCCTAGATGGTAAACGTGATATGACTAAACTATCGTTACTCATATTTTCTTATACTTAATTTTATTCGCTACTGTTCTGGATAACAAATTTATGGGCCGAGATGTATCGAGATTCCCATAGTGGCTGTGTAAAAAAATACTGGACTTTGTTAACAATTGAAAATGTTGTTATGGTAATCCTGCAATGCAATAGTTCAGACCGAGCATACAAGTGTTAAAGAAACCCAGCAGATGTTAAACAAGGCTTTGATTGGATAATACCCATCGAAAGGGAAAACTGCTTATTTCATTGGAAGTGTTCCAACACTGTTATAAAATAATATCGGCCAGTCTGAAGAAAAGTGAAATTTAGAAAGGGATCTCTTCAATAATGTGTTAAATGTTATTGTTTCTTTGGTTTATGCCATCTGTCCGATGTAATTATCCAGATATCTGATTATGTATTGTTTTACTACATTTTTTTATAATTTTTTTGAGTAATGAGGTGGAAAAGATTTGATTCGTTAGAAATTGTAGTGCAAAATAGATTTGGACTGATCTAAAGTAACCGGTTACATATAGGTAGGTACAATTTATATTTATACTAGACTATAATAACCATAAATTTGAAAGTTTATAACCAAAAAAAAAATTGTATTTATTTTATTTTACGGCGATTATTTATTCGCGTCGGTATACGTGTAATACGTGTACGTATATCGTGTACCTATATCCCAACCGTAATTAGTAATTAATTTTAGATTAAATTATTAAAGTTATGTTAACATCAGGTTTTTTGTTCCAATTAGTAAGTACATGTCTTTCTAGTAATAATTATTTAAAATACAATTTTTGTTTCTGCTCTAGAGATAATAAAAGGTCACGCTTTTGAACCAGTCACTGATTATTTTCGTATTACTTAGATATTTTGTTTGAAAGAATAATAAATAAACTATTGCATGTAAATTTGTGACAACAGAGGGGCGGTAATCCGACATGCAGAGTCATGCTTATTTATTTTATGAAATTTTTCAACTGGTTTTTGTCTTTCTAT
The DNA here is from genome assembly GCA_947359385.1 of Chesias legatella. Lineage (NCBI taxonomy): Eukaryota > Metazoa > Arthropoda > Insecta > Lepidoptera > Geometridae > Chesias > Chesias legatella. The sequence goes on along the minus strand of OX375777.1, from coordinate 5,219,203 downwards.
ATATCAAACAGATTATGGAAATATTGCCTAAGTATATCCTGAAAATTAAAATATAGTTACCAACCTCTTGAACTATAAGCTCCACACAGGTCCAACGACCCCAAGGTGACCACCACCAAAACACTGGCAACACACAGCTTCATTCTGCCACAGTTTCATCTAACCATTGTTTTAACACCACTATGTTACCATCACTTTCAGTTTTTCAATAAATATTATAAACACCGACGTATTCTAAATTCAAAAATTTTCATAAAAGCTGTTTTTAAAAAAAGCAAATTTTATTATTCAACCATTTTTTAGTAAAAATTATAAACACCAACGGATTCCAAATTCAAAAATTTTCATACAAGCTATGTTTAAAAAAAAAGAAAATTGTATAAGTAAATCTATCTTCGGGACGTCGACTCGCGACAGTGTCCAAATTAGAAATGGCAGAAAAAATGCGTCAAGTAGCGACGCGCGCGCACCCGTGTTGTTATTGACTAACGATAGTGTTTTTACTTTTTTCGCCGGCGCGGCGCTTAATATCTCCGCTGGAAAATGTTGTGGTTGGTGGGGGCGTCAACATTTTCAACGAGGTGTCGGGTGGGCATGGCTAATACGAATAATATCAGATTTGCTAAGGCCACTGATATAGCCCTGATAATTTAATTTGATATCGTTTAACAAAAGATCAGTTTGTGGTTATAATTCTTTATAATTATGTTATTTACAATATTAATCTGGATCGCCTCTGTTTTAAAAGTTTTGCACACCACTTATGGTAAAATTATGCTTTCACTGGAAATATACTAACACCTTTCTTACACTGAAAAATTGTGTAAGTAAACGATCGTTTAATCCAACTGTTGTTAGTTCCGCATTCAAATGTTGCCTTCCCCTGGCTATAGAGAGTGAAATGAATGATCTGCTCAGGCGCAATTCAGCTGTACTATACCCACTGTCGTTAGGCACGTAACTTTACCTGTATTTTAGTTTACTTTCTTGTTCATTTAAGGTAAGTAAAAATTACTTAAATACCATAGCATGAGTTTTAGATTCGATGTAAATAAAATTCCACATGTTCCCAACCTAAACGTATACCAACGTAATGACGTAACGAAAAACGATAAATCGTAAGAACGAATCGTATCCCATAATTTCCTACCAAAAAGGTGCGTTTTTTTTTTTTACCTCACCTGCATGTAACATAGTAATAACGTCAAAAACGCGCAAATAATACGGTCCTCATAAAATGAAGGCCCTCTAGCGCATTTTCTGGTAAACATTATACTGCCATCTAGTGACTACCTTTCAAACTATGTTGATTTTATTCGACCGAAGCAACTTACACTCTCAATTGATAGAGGCGCAATTGTTCAGCCAAACTGTTTGCTACTGTGCAATCTGGCTGTCAACGGGACTTATGTTTTATCTCTTTCAATCAAGCCCCCTTTACCTTGGTATAAAAGAGATAGAGAACCATATGTCAAATCGAATATAAACAAATACCAGAACAAGAAAACAGTTGCTGGCTGACCGAGTTTGTCGGTGGACGGTTCGTGTCGGATAATTTCAATTAAAAACTTCCCAAAAGTTTGTAAAGTTAGATTAACAAATGAATGAATCTACAAGCTTCGTTTGCAGTGGGCACAATTGCCGTTGAAAGTTGACGTCGGTGAAAAGTGAGTGATTTGTGCAGTTTGGTGTGATGTCGCAAACCCGTACAAATAACGGTATTGTCTGTTGAACTTTTGCTGTTTGATTTTGAAGACACACCTAAAGCTGTTTTGTATCACATAAAAGAACAGGATGATACGTCACGTGTGATTTTTATTTAACAATAGTTTACAGGCAAGTACCATGAACTTTAGTTATTTAAGAATTTCGCTCTTCCGCGCTCTCCTTCTTAATTTTTCAGTTTTAAGCTCTGGCTATACAAAAATACCAGAACTTCTTGATTGTGAATCCCAAAAACAGGTTTTTATGCCGTCAATTATCGATGAGTGAATCATGAATCGTGTCAAAATATCCGACCTTGCGCATACGCAGAGGTCCGCGTTGCCATTCTCCGAGTCTGGTTTGTCACGTCTTAACAGAAAGGCTGTCTCAGTGCTAACGTTTTGGTACAAATGCAGCATTCGCGGTATTGAAGGCGTATTTTCATACTTGCGTTGCGCCGGAACCCATAAGTTCTGCCCACTCTTTTATTATTATTTATTCGAATTTAAGTTCCAATCTGGAAGAGGGTTGAACCACAGAATAAATGGTAAACAAATAAATAAAATATTGGTGGACATTTCACTCAACGCCATCTAGCCAAATTAAGCATACCTTGTACCATGGGAACCAGATGACTGATAGCATACTTGTTTTTTGTAAATACTAACATTTAAATACATATTAGCTCCCAGATACAGAACATAGATCTATGACGTAAATGTTTGTCCTGGGTGGGAAGACATTTCAAGTTCCTGGTAGTGATGTGGAGTCAGGGAAGATTTATGTCACATTTTAGTGGTGTGTGTCTGTTTACTGAGAGACAACCTGGTCTCTGTGATGAATGTTAGCTGGCTAGATGTGGGCCTGTATCAGAGTGTGCTAGCCTCACAGACTTCTGATGCAGCTCTCATACTCTACAGGTCCAGGTCTAGACTGTTGCAGGAGTCTGAGTAAAAACACTTTAAAGTAGTTACCTATTTAACCTAATTATTTTAATTATTTCCACATTATTGAAACACATATGGAAACGACATGTTCTAATTAAAGAAACCTAGTCCTAAAAAATAATAATAAAGAAAAGTTCCTGGTAGAGGAACGGCTGCCTTACCTCGGGATTGTGTCTGAACAAGCTGTAATGCCTTACTCGAACTTCATCACTTTGTGAATGGTAATTCTGGATTCTGTCAATAAACGAAACACATCCAGCTGAGAAAGCCCTAACAAAGAATTCAAAAGAAAACTAGTTACAAGATCCTATATAGTACAGTATTAAACCATTCAAGCCACTGGTTCTCTCAAACCAGTGTGTTTAAAAGATTTGAGTGCAACTCAACAAGGCTCCTTTTGTGCACTTGATGATGTTCTTCGAACTTTTACTTCCAGGACATGCCATTTCCCTTCACCATTGTGTTATCGCTCACATAATTTTTTTCAGGAGAAATAACCTTTTGTACTTGTCAGGATTTCAACCGCATCCTCCGGATTGAAACTTGAGGGTCTGTACCACTGTGCCACCGTACATCAGTGATTGAAGTAATACTGGCATAAGTACTAACCTGTCAGCTTACTTCACATAATATGTATCTACCAATCGAGTTTTGTTTTTCCACACATTTGTAATGATATGGAACGGATATTAGTTGCGACAATCTCGGCAAGTTATATGATGTAGCTCTTAGTACCTGCTTAGAGTGTGGTAGCTCAGTTGGTTTGATTAGTACATTACTTTTATTACCTACCTTTTATTGACAAACTACACAATAGGTACATATTTTTACAATTAAGTTTCTTTGCCAATGCACTTGAAAGTCCTGGCACGGTTATTGCTATGTCATGTGTGAAAATATTTATCAGATCTTAAAATTGTGGTCAGGAATGGAATACCCAAAACCATCCAGCTCGATTCTAGTCTACCCCAGTAGATTCAACTATTCATGATAATGAACGGCTTTAGTATAGACAGAATGACCATTACAGAAAGAATTATATACTCATAGAGTATGTCTAGCTATCGTTAATGACACATCATTACTAAACTTAAGTACCATCTACTTAATTGTTTAAGTTAATTGTCCCGTGATTTTGATTATAATTATCCAAGTTAACTGTCTTTTAATGAGAGCACTCACCTCCAAAGATAACTAAGTTTAATTATGTAGGTTTATCGCGGGGTTAACTAAGGGAATTATTTTTGGACCTATTCTATTCTTGAATGTCAAAGCGAGATCGTAAGATCTATCAGCGGCAACCTGGGTGGTCTTGATGTAGATTGATGAGCGCTGTCGCAACCTAACACAATGAGTTTCATAAAATGTGACATAATCATGCCAAGTATTACGCGCTGCCAAGACACAGAGAATCCTAGTTTAGGTGAGAACTACACGACGTCTTATATAAAACTAAACTAAATGTTGCAATAGCTAGGTACCGTTGATATTACCTTTTGAGTTGCTTACTGGAAAATCCATCCATCAATCTACTCCTAAGTAGCTAATGGCATTTGCGCCAATTTTCGTTTTGATATTCGTGATCAGGAGGTCAAAAAACGTTATTATACCAAATTTTTGATCGATCGGCGGTATGCGCTTTTCGGAAGTTTATCCTAGTTAACATTTAATATTTTATCTACAATTAGCAACCTTTACAAAACCACATAACCAGTTACACAAAGCACTACGAGTGTGTGTAGTACACATTTCGCTCATTGTTCGAGACTGTAACTCTCTTATTGTTCAGATTATGAAACAATTTCTTGACAATACCAAAGATAACAGCACAGAGCCACCGACAATGCGAGAGAAATTTGAGGCCGGTTGAAATAAGACCTGTCTATAGGGAAAGTTTCACAGTGACTCATAACTACCCAAGTCGCCGTAAGGTGCACCTAAATTACTAATTGCGCGGTATTGTCCGCTGGGGGCACCGATGAGCCCTTTATTGGTAGAAGCCGCTGGTTCAGACATACTTTGTCGACCAGTGACGCCATAAGACTGTCAAAATGCAAGTTGCTTACTTTAGTTAGTTGCTGCAGTTTCTTGAGTCTTTTGGGTTCTGGCTCGTGGCTCATGGCTGGCTACATTCGGTTCATGACATGAGACAGCAATCACGTCTCCAAGGTTTAGCAAACGATGCACGCAAGGTGGCTTTGAATTAATGGTCTTCCTGTTGCCAAATAAGCGTAATACGGTTTTACTTATTTGTATTCTCTCTTGTCACCCTGTGTCTATTGTCTGTGCATTGGGTAGCATTCAACCTGCGTTCTCACTTATTGTTGCACTCTCAGTATCTATAAATAATTTGGTTTAAATGTATTTGGCCATAGGTTAGGTAGGAAAGTGATGAACACAAGAACTACTTACTACCAGTAGTGTAAAAAAATGCTTAGTAAAGGGATTCCTTACCGTAGCAGTCATTGACGTCGCTACAGCAGGCGTACAGGCCAACTCTCGACTTGATTGAAATGACGGACTTGGTCAAGTCTAAATATAATTTTTTCCGGCATCGTATTTTGTAACGCAATGTTTGTACAAAGCTTTATATAGTTGCTAATCGTCTGTTTAGTTAATGCCATTACAGAATGCAAAAACTGATTGACCTCATTTACCTGCATAACTAGGTTGTCTAGTATTTAAAGCATGCATTTAATTTGCATGTCTCGTCAATTGAAATGCTGTTTTTTAATTAGGAAGACGTGTTGGCAGTGAAATAAAGGAAATTACTTCGTTTTATAAATTCCTCCTAAATTGAAAACTTAACAAAGGCTTGTTAACTTGCTCGTTTGCAAAAATAAAGTTATTTCCATACACGCGTAGAGTGCATCGAAAAAATATCTTATAGTCTTACTAATATGTAACATTAAGGCACTAAATGCATTGCATGCAAACGCATGCATTTTTGCAGCAGTAGAACTTATGCCAAGTTCGTCCGGGGAAGTACTGTCACTATACCCGTTTCTGCCGCTAAGCAATGCGTTCTCGTTACCGCGTTCCGGTTTGAAAGGTGTGTTTGCCGGTGAAATTACAGGCACTGGAGACATTCTACCTTCACGTCTCAAAGTTACGGGCGTATACGACGCGACTTGGGTTTTTTGTACCTACCTAAGTAGGGGAGGACCAGGAAAAAGCATTCAGTTGACATTCCCCCAGATGCTTACTGCAAAGGATAGGTCAGTTTTTCAATAAAAGTGAAAATCAGCTCACACTATATGAAAACAAACAGGGCTAATAGTTTAATTAAACGTGAATTTAACGTTTCGCATAATTCACACGAGTTGAAGGTTTTCTCAAACCGATGTTCAAATTAACCCGCTTCACATTATTGTCTCATTGTATTCTAATCTACCTACGTGGACTTCTCTCAGATCTATAGGGATTTTTAATATACTAATTCACTTATAAAACATATATTTTGGGGTAAGAAACCTATAAATACAATTATTTCCATATATATCCATTCAGCTTTCTAATACTGATACATAAGTAATAAATATTGGTGGACATGTCACACAGCGCCATCTAGCCCAAAAGTAAGCTAAGTAAATAACTTGTACTATGGGAACCAGATAACTGATATAATACTTATTTTTTTTTTATAAATTCGTACACATAATACACATCAGCACCCAGTAAGAACAAACACCTATTTTCACACAAATATTACTCCTGGGTGGGAATCGAACTCACGACCTACAGCGCAGAAGGCAGGGTTACTACCAACTGAGCTATGAGGCCAGTCTTTCATATATATATTTATAACAAAGGAACGGACGGGAAGACTGTTTGCTGTCAAAATTGCGATGGACCCGCATAGTGGATTGTTAAGCTGTAGAGTTCGCCCATTATAATAATACCACCATAGACGGTACTAATAGCGGCTTCTTGAATATATGGGAAGCAGGAAGTCTCGAAAATCTAGGTATCATCATGTCTCAAACCAGCGAAACATTAGCGAAGGCACAGAGAATAAAAGTAGTTTTTTTTTATAATAGAATCTTAGTCAATAAGGTAATGGAATCTGGTTAGTTAAGTAGTTAAGGTAAATATCTGAGGCAACAGCTCTTGATCGACTCAATCACATAACTCGACCGGTGGCTTTGCCTTTCCTGTCTCCTGACCACTTACATAACAAGTTCTAACATAACCATACCTATTGACCATACCTTGTGTCAGTTGAAAGAGTCAAGCCATTTTTTTGTATATTCTTTTACTTAAGAGTATTATGAAATATCAGAATTATAAGTTTTTTACTTTCATCTTCAATATCTTAATAAATAATAGTATTCTTAACATTGAAGAAATCGAAATGCTGCGAAAGCGTAATGAGGACTTCCAAGAAAATCTTGTTTTCGTTTCTTTTGTTGATCCATTAAGTGGCCCATTAAATTACTTGTCAGCTGGATCCTTATTAGTTGCATTAACAAGGCCCTCTCCCCTCTGCAGATAGCTGGACTGACAAACTTAACTAATATTACATTCCTCACTTCAGTTTAACGTCGAATTGGGAACTTAGTGGGTGCAATAAGTAAGTACCTATATATATTTATAGTATCCCAAATGCCTCAAATGTAAAATTACATTTTCATTTATAATCAAAACCTACAAATTTATCCTTTGTGGAGCTTAGAGATAGAGCTCCACTTTTTTTTTTAATCTCCATTTATCACCACATAACAAATTTCGTTAACTTAAATGTTGTTGAAGGAATGGAAGTTATTCCGTGTGAAGTAAAAAAGCAATTGAATGAATAAAAGAAAGTGCTTTTTCGTTCTCTTATATCTCTAATGTAAAATAAACAATCAATACCCTAATTTTATTCTATTCTAGTCTCTGGTTCTCTCGAACCAGCGGTGAAAGGATTTTTAGTGCGCCTCAAAGAGGCTCCTTTCGTGCACTTGACACATGTCTTCAAATTTTTAGTTCTACGACATGTCGGTTTCCTCACGATGTTTTCCTTCACCGTTTTGAGAACGTGCTAATTATATAATTAAGACTAATTACAAATCGTGACGTAATTGTTAGATACAAAGAGTATTTTCTGAAAATCAATAAAAACCTACATAGTGTGAGAAAACTGTTGTAATAATATACGGACAGCGAGGTTGTTGAGACGCGGCCTCAAGTTACGTGCGTAAGAAAGTAGGCAGCAGGCAAATTGTTGCCGATAAGCCCCTATATTGTGAGTAACTGGGAAATGGCACGAACGTATCAACTTCACTTACATCTTGGCGTCCGGCATCGGTTATTGCTAGCACTCTATTTTTTATTTTGGTGGATATTTCAGACAGCGCCATCTAGCCCCAAAGTAAGCTAAGCATAGCTTGTATCATGGGAACTAGACTACTGATATAATACGTATTTTATTGTCTGAAAAAACAAATTTAAATAAATGAAAAATATTGACACCCAGCAACAATACAACAATTTATATTCGTCATATAAATATTTGTCCCGCTTGGGAATAGAACCCACGACCTACAGCGCAGAAGGCAGGGTTACTACCAACAGAGCTGTGAGCCCAGCCAAATATTACCACTATACTATATAATATATTGCTAATGTTATGTACTATGTATTGATGATATATAAGAAACATACATATGCCGGTTCCACGTAATCTGGAATAAGGGATATTGCTGATATCTCAACCGAATCTACAACCCTGTCTGCTGCAGAAGTACTGGTTCTCACACTTGCTGTTCAATAAGTCTTTATCTGGAACGTTCAGTAGCAGTATTTCCCCACAATCCAGTGATTATTGTGTGCATTGCTGTGGTCGCTGGCCGTTACTTAGCCCATTATCTTACAGTTACAAACAATAAGCTAGTATTGGTGCTGTCGTACTGTCTTCCCTTCGAGACTGAACGGCTCGGTTTCTGTTCAGGTTTCTAGTTACATTTTTTTTATGTGATACAGTTACGGAACGAGCCGACGGCCCACCTGGTGTTAAGTGGTACACTCGGCCCATAACAACCGATGTGATTTAATTGTATTATTACGCTAGTTTCAAAAATCAGATGACACAGTATCACACTCAGGAGAAGCCATCCCCCCAAAGTCCCAAAAAGAGTAAGGAATCTCACAGAGTAAACAGTATCAGGCACTCTGTTTGAAAAAACTCAGTTGCAAATGCACGCAGCGTTTGTCTCTCGCAAGATAAACGTAAAACAGTGTTGCTACACATGAGACTCTCATGGGATCAACTTTAATCGAAGTGGTTCAGAATCCACACGGTGTGACGTAACTGTGGGAACTGAATGCGCGTGCTCCGATATAATTGTGTAACGAGTTGTTTCACAGCTCTGGTTTTGATATGCGTAAAAGTACACGCCGATAGCTTAAGGTATTTGGTTGATTGCTTCGTAACGTAGAAGTTGTGAGGAAACTGTTAATTAAAATATCCCGTAATTGTATCTAGTATATCGGGTAAGGAAAGTATGTTCAAACAATAATGTACCAGATATCTTCTATCGGTATGTAATTTTGCGCATGAGCGTCAAAAATCAAGTAATCAAATTTATTGTCCAAGAAATTGAATTAATCTAAACTCCATCCAGTTCAATTGGACTGCATCAATGTGTTATACCTAATTCCAGTCTGGACTGTCGAGGTTTTTCATAGACACACTACCTGCGCCCTGCGGTATTCCCCGCGGTGAATATGTCATCCCACGGGAAAACTGCACTTTTTCGCGATCAAAGTAGCTTATGTGTTAATCCAGGATATAAGCTACCTTGATACCAAATTTCATTCAAATCCGTTCAGCCATCTTCACAAACTTTCACTTTTATAATATTAGTAGGATCTACCGCTTCTATATCCATTCTTCCAATAGGACAATTAGAAGCAAATCAATCAAATGAAATCAAATAAGCAAATCATTACTAATTAAGTAACTAATTATTGTAAATGGCGTTTTTTTTCTACCGACTTAAATTTTCAGTAACGCATGCATTGTTATTGTAGCTCATGCATGACTTCCAAACAAGCTCAATGAGTTCACAATTCAAAAGTCAAAGTCAAAGTCAAAAACTTTATTTCCATAGAATTCATAAAGAAATGGCTTGGAAACGTCAATATTCAAAACATAAGGTCACGCGTACTTATCGATAAGTTTGACGCCTGTTCAAACCCTATCCGACCCTCCATGGGGAAGAACAGACAAGAAACCCCTAATGGAGGGATTCCTTTCTTTTCGCTTGTTGGCTATTTTGCTATTTTTTTTTTAATTGGGCTAGCTAGCCCCTGACTGTCACAGTGTCGTAACTGAGCATTGACATTAGATATGTATTGCAAAACCCAACTGATTGTGTCTGAATGTCATTGTTTTAGTCCACAGCCTTAGTGTCCATTACAGAATTTAGTCCGTGTGTGTAAAATACAGCGAATGTTCATCATGCACGTAGAACGATACCATAGATCTGGTTCTAGATATCTAAACTTTGGAAGAATATTTGAACTTGAAAAACCTGGTTACGTCTTATTGTGACGTCACAGTGCATTAGAAGTAGTCTGACGACCCTTTGTGAAAATTCGTGAGAAATATGTGACGCAACCTTGCAACATGTGACTTTTAACAAGGGGATTGATTGCCTTACTATGGGCATCCTAATAATGCTGTAGCAACTTGTAATAGAACATTTCTGTACACTTGTATAAAGGAGTCAGATTTGTTGCAGCTGTAAAGATTGTGACCGATCATTATTATCAGTATGTTACATATCAGATACATACTGAAATTTCTGCAAAAAGTGTAGAAAAATTAGAGAAAGAAGGAAGTAAAATTCAGTGGCATTCATATTCGTTAAGTTTGTAAAGTTGAACAAACTAACGTTTTGTCGTTACTATATAACGAAACTGCCCGATGTTATTCGTTTCGGCTAACGTGTTTTAATGCGGTCAATTAAATATCAATTATTCGCTTATTATTGTGTCCGTTAATGATTCAAACAAATGAACAGGCCTTGGCATCAGGTAAAGTTTTTAATGATCAAGTGCCATGTCTGCATCCGAAGTTTTGTTATGCTAAAAATTGGTTAGGACAAGCCAAGATCTATCTATCTATATCTGTATCTAAGTTGCATGTTTATTTTAGTATTTTCAGACCCAATCTCACTTGCTATGGTGAACAATGTATGGACAGCAGGTGCCTCGAACTGGGGTTATAAACTAAAAGCTAACAAATGTAGCATAGCTACATCCAACGAGGTCTTCCTACCAAAAGAGAACATTGACAGCGGATTTGCCTCAAATTACACAATGTATCAGTCTGGACATCATGAGAGAACTCACTGGCCAATGAGACCCTAACAGTGTCTTTTAAAAGATTAACAACAAGATTAAATGACAGCAGTTTCCATTGAAAATTGTGACACTTGTGAATATCCTTTCGACTTGACAGCGAGATATCTGATTAATCAGCCTGCCTTCTGCACTGTAGGTCGTGGGTTCGATTCCCACCCAGTACAAACATTTGTGTGACGATCGTAGGTGTTTGTTCTGTGTCTGGGTGTTATGTATTATATGTATGTATTTGCAAAAAAAAAAGTATAAGTATTATGTGTATTATTAAGTATTATGTTGTCTGGTTCCCATGATACAAGTTATGCTTAGCTTACTTTGGGGCGAGATGGCGCTGTGTGAAATGTTTTACTAATATTATTATTACCTACCCGTACGGTTGAAAAACCTAATGTCAGTTAGAATGTACGGGTAATGTGTCGGCCGAACGAATCGTAAATCTGTAATGTCAGCTGGTCGTTCGAAAAGTACATTTTAATTAAGTAAATAACAGTACTTTTTAGTTAGTTTTACTTAGTTACTTTTTAGAATTCCAGCAACTATCAAGCTTGCATGTCTCCCTTTTTGTCTCGCGTCTGACATCATAAAAAACGTAGTCACATTAATTTCGTACTTATCGTAACCGCTGCAATTACAACATTCGCGCGACTCTACATAATGTTTTGCAATTCAAATCCAAATTACGTCGGACGCGGTCCCATTGTTCGTAGACAACTTAATCTCTTTATTCACTGTGCGAGATCACAGAATCTCTGATTAATAATTAACCAAGATTTTACGGTTTCTTTGTGACCTAGAGGCACGGCATGCTTAATTGGTAATCAACCTCGAGTACAGTATCTGGTTTATGAATTGAATACAATTTTTACTCTGGGACATGTTGGTTCCTTTGAGCTTTTAAGGTAATTTGATGGTTCCGTAGCTACCCTGTTTTTGAAGAACTCTGCTTCGGTCCCCGCTGGGGGATTGTTATATTGTCATACTTGCCACTCGTGTCTCAGGGAATAATCTTATTGCCCAAGAGGTATCGAGTCAGCGTGTGCTTTTAATTGTAAACGAGCTACAGTTACCTAACACCAGGTGATCCATCGGCTCGTTCCGTAACCGTTTCACATAAATAAAAATATCGTATCACACTTAAAGTTATTCTAGACTAGAGGAAGCTGCATTCGAGCTTATGGATAGAACTAAAAATATAATTTATCCTGCCATTTGGAATTTATGCGTTACAAACACATGATTACCCGACTGTCCAATGGGTGGAGAGGAGAGTTATGTTATCCGGGTGTATGTATGTATGTATGCATACTTGTAGTTAAGTAGCCTGCTAGACCTAACTGAAAATATTATAAAAAATGGTTTTATCTGTCTTTTATCTGCCTATCTAACCACATCTGCCTTATGAAATGAATTTTTATAATTCATTTGTATTTGTATCCATCGCTTACCTGCTGGGCAGTTAAATGCAGCTTACAATTTTAGTGCATTCGGATTTTATTTTTTTTATCAATTCATAACTCAATTTCCATATGAGTAACAGTTCAACAGAATTATGCATTGTTATATATATTCAATCTTATGGCGCTGGCAATAGGAACTAATCTAGCTGTTTCTAAACTCCTTGGCTGAGGGTCACGAGATCAGTCATAAGTCGCAATAGACATCAATTGAGTGGTCAAGGTGAGCTTTAATCTGATTGAAAATAACTAAAGTCATATCAGATTGTTGTGGGAATTAATTGTTCATTAATTAGTTAGTTAAATTAAACGGCTTGAGACTTATTTTGAATAGGTCTGTTTGATCGCTTGCCTTCATTTTCATTTAAATTTATGAGAAGCTCTACTAAATTGTACGTAATTCACCCCTGTGATTTTCGAAAAGCATAAAAATAATGCATTGCGCACTACATATTGTTTATCAAATATTAGAATTAAAGCAACGAGGAAATTCCAAAAATTTTATAGTATATAATGTATATAGTATATAATAATATAGGTGTTTATTTGCATTAGTATTCTATCAGTTATCTAGTTCCCATACAACAATATGTTTAATTTGGGGCTTCTATCTATCTATTCGAGTCACCGGCTCTCTCGAACCAATGTGTTTTTTTTATTTTTTATTTGGGGCTTGATGGCGCTGTATGAAATGTCCGCCAATATTTATTTATGTAATTGTTAATTTTGTTGTTACAGGGTACAAAAAATGGAGACGCGGTTGAAACTGTTCATAGCGTGCTTGGCAGCATGTTGGACACCAGGTAACATTTTTTTTTAAGGTGATGTATGTGATAGAGCGAGCTGACGGCCTACCTAATGTTAAGTTGTAACCGCCGCCCATAGAGAACAGCAATACGACTCAAGTCCACTCCACCAAAGTACGAGATGACTGAAGTAGCATTGCGTTGCGTAAGTGATGTTTCTTACATTTCAGAGATTCAATACTATATTCTTAACAGCCGAATGAACCTACAAAGGGAAATAAATGAGTCCGTCTCTATTATTATTATTAAACTGGTTGGTGGTGGCTCTTATACACGTTTGTGTTTCTGCCAAAATTACTATTGAACTGTTCTGTTGCGTTACGGTACTCCGCTTACTGACCGGAGTCATTGAGTTGTACATAACCTCAAACAGTTCTTTCAATTATCGTTCATTATCGTCAAGTGAAACAACAGCTCTTTCACGTGGTGTATCGCTATCGACTATGAACTAAATTTAGTCGTGGTAGACCCCATGCCACCAAGCAGTAGTGAGTCCGCATTACCGTGCTCTGGTGGGTTCTGGTAAATTTACAGGCACTTGAAATGATACATCTTGAAGTATCAGAATGAGGCGTAATTTTAAAAAATTGGGTGATACCATACAAGTACCAGAGGCCCGGTTTTATTTTTATTATTATGAGCAGAAAATACTGCTTCCGTTGGTTGTAAATCTGCATAGGTGGGTGGGACATCTGATTGTTCCGTTCCTTACTGAAAAAAAAAAGTAGATATCGCCTCTTCCATGGCACAGTAGTTGGTGTAGTTATTTGAAAAAATAAATACAAAATAAAAATTGGTGGACACTTCACACAGCGCCATCTCGCCCTAAAGTAAGCTAAGTAAATAGCTTGTGTCATGGGAACCAGACAACTGATATACCCAGAACAAACACCTATGTTCGTCACACAAATGTTTTTCCCGGGTGGGAATCCCACCCACGACCTACAGCGCAGAAGGCAGGGTTACCAACTGAGCTATGAGGCAGTTCAATTTCAAAGGTATCCTCATGATTCCAGGATGTACGAATATGCTGCCGGTGTTCACGCAGGACATGAATAACCTGGCGCTCTCGGAGACCACTCCTGTCGGGGAAGTGGTATACAGGCTGCAGGGAGTCGACCCTGAGGCTCTTCCGGTAAGCGTCAGCAACAATTTGTTACTTCTGTGTCACCAAACTTTATATTGTATTCGTTGCTAAGAGAACTATTGATAAATCCAAATCATGAAAGTTTAACAAATCTCAAACAAGCTTATATTTTATACAATGTAGTAAAGTAATAAATAATTTATTTGCACCTTATATATTTAATTTAGAAATTTAAAAATAGTTATGCTTAAGGTATATGTATAGTAACAATTTTAGTGAAAATAACTAGAACCTAAACTAAGACATTTAATTATCTTGTAATATAGGAACTAGCGCCAATAAATATTATTCTTTAATTTTGGTCGAAAAGGTTTCCAGTTAATTAATTACCGAAATGAAAACGGTTTTCAGTGAATTTACTCTACTCGTGCTTGGTCATTGAACTCATCTTTAAGGTTCAATTAAGGGAATCAACTGATATTGGCATTAAGTATTACAAATTAAATTAATTAATAATATATTATAATAAATTAAACATATAACGGTGAAATTGCAGACGCGTGAGACGTAACATCCCCGTCTCGGTGTGATGGGCGCAACGCAATACGATTTCGGTCATCTCTTACTTAGGTGGAGAGGACTTGAGTCGTATTGTGGTTGTCTATCGGTAGCGGTTACCACTTAACATCAGATGGGCCGTCAGCTCGTTCCGCCACCCGATCACATAAGAAAAAAAAATTACGAAGTTAATATATCCTACGTTGTTAAGTGTCTCAGAAAGCGTAGTTCTGAAATGAACAAGTGTTTTGGAACATGCTGTATTCACAAATTCTGAGGAGATTTATACCTCTTTACACTCCGAGACGGGGATGTTAAGTCTCATGCGCCTGCAATTTCACGGGCACCCACTCCCTTCCACCGGAACACAGCAACACGCAACAAGCATAAAGTTTACGATGCACCTACCTTCATGTTATCACACATTTATGTTTTAGATCAAATACAGTCTAGTCGGGACGGACAAGTTTTCAGTGGACCCTGAAACTGGAGACGTGACTTTGGAGAAGCCTTTAGATAGAGAGGTAAATATTCCATTATCAATCACATTGTTCAGGTTAAGTGAGCTGCGCAATGATCGTCACTCGTCGCTTGGATGGGTGACCATTTAGTTAAATTGGTTTTTGACTTGTATTGATTAGTGTTCTTGCTTAGTTCTAAGATTAGTAGTATATCCAGTAATCAACCCCAATTATCTAGTTTTAACAGAAGTGATTGAAGGAACTTGCAGATGGCCCACCTGATGTCAAGCGGCATCCTCTGCCCTTAACAGTAATACAACCTGTGTCCTCTAGGTCTGGGAATTCTTCCATCGAGTCCAATTCGCATCGCATTGTCCCCTCATTCTGATATATCATTTTTTTTTTTTAATTAGCTTAAGCCTGTAGTCAATGTTTACGATCATTTAAGTTTAATTTTGATTTGTTATATTTTTTTATTTTTATTTAATTTTTGACTAATTGTTGACATAGTTATAATTGTATGAATAGAATTTGAATAATTATGAGTTATATTATATTGACCTGTAATTATCATTGTTAATAAAAAACTATGAACTATGAACTAGCCTTACCTTTGACCGCAGTCCCACCTGATGTTAAGTGACGATGCGGTCTACGATGTAGCATGCTAACGATAAACATGTAATTGCAACGTATTCCAGGTAGAAGACACGATCAAGTTCCTGGTCTCCATCGAGGATCAAGATCCTGATCACCTGCAAAACCTGGTGCAGTCGCAGCCAGTCACAGTCATCGTTCTAGACGAGAACGACAATCCGCCTATATTCCAAAACGTAAGTGTTATATTCTGTCCTATATTTTTAGCCTCTATAGAACTACTTAACACTGAAAGAAAGAAAGAAAAAGTTTTTATTGACTCCACAAAAAAACATTTATATACATTAAATATAATTTTTAAATAAATGGCCTCACAGCTCAGTTAGTAGTAGTACTTTGCCTCCTGCGGTGTAGGACGTGGGTACGATTCCCACCCTGGACGGACATTTGTGTGACAAACATAGATGTTTATTCTGTGCCTGGGTTAAATACGTATTATTTATACGCAGAGTATTTACAAAATATTAACTAAGTACTATATCAGTTGTATGGTTCCGAGTTGTAAAAGCGATGCTTAGTTTGGTGCTAGGTGGCGTTGTGCGATATCCACCAATATTTATTTATTACCACGCGAGCAGTTTCGTCTATATCGTACCAATGATTCTGGTCCATACGAAGGTTGTCTGGATGAGATTGCTCATTACAATAAGGCCGCCCGTTGTTATTTCGCATTTAGTTACATACACATTTAGTGTACACTTTTTTATAGGTATCAATTTGTATTGTGATTTTGCAATAAAGAGTTATTGTATTGTATTGTTTGGGGCAGAAGCTGGTAATGAACTCTTTAATTGCAGAGTCCTTACGAAGTGGACGTGGCAGAAGACGAAGCCGTCGGCACGACCATCCTGAGGAACATTCAGGTCGAAGACAAAGACTCAGTCGGCGACAGTCTTGAGGTTGACTGCGTGCCGAATCCACAGGTTAGGTCACACCGCGCCCTGGACACTGATTTATCATCATATTATTTGACTGACATCATTTGACCGGCCTCACAGCTCAGTTGCTAGTAACCCTGCCTTCTGCGCTGTAGGTCGTCGGTTCGATTCTCACCCAGGACAAACATTTGTGTGACGAACGTACATGTTTGTTCTGTGCCTGCGTGTTAATATGTTTGTATTTAGAAAAAAGTATATTAGTATATAATATCAGTTGTCTGGTTCCCATGATACAAGCTATGCTTAGCTTACTTTGGGGCTAGATGGCGCTGTGTGAAATGTCGACCAATATTTATTTATTTATTCTGTAGTGGCCCGAAGCTTGCGACACATTCGAAGTGGTGACCGTGAACTCGTCAGCGCACGAGTATCTCGGCGCGTTGGTGCTGAGGAAACCGCTCAATTACAACGAGAGGCAGTTCTTCCAGTTCCAACTGGTAGCTAATGTGAGTTCTATTATAAATTTTATTATTATTATTATTTTATTATTAAGCTGTTGCATAGCTTCTATCGCGGGCCTTGAGCGTGGAGACCGAATCCAGAAATTCCGTAACGAAAAAAACCTAGCACCCCCCACTCCGACCGGCACAGCGGTGATACTTTTTAGTTTTTCCATCTATCGATAAATACCAGAACTTTTAATGACTTTTTGAAATATTACGCGCAATAGCTTTACCGCGGCAGTCTCCGAGTGCCACACGTCTTTTTTTACATTACATATAGTGTTCTTTACCAGCTTCGTATTTCGCATTTTTTGTGTCACCTACGGAACGAGATGATGGCTCACCTGCTGTTAAGCGGTAACCTCTGCCTATAACGAGCAAAATGACTTTGGTCCTCCACTACTTAGGTACGATAGGAACCAAGTCGCATCGTATGCGCCCGTAACTCTGAGAAGTGATGGGCATGAAATGACATAATTTTTTGAAATTATCACATGTTGCAGGATTTAAAAAGTTATTTGGTATGTTCCAACAATTTAACATTTGTCTAACTTTTGTTTTATCGAGTTTTGTTTTTATTCACAGTTGAAATTTTGAGGTTACAATGATTCCAAAAACAGAGTTTCAATCATAGTTAAATTAGATTTATTGCTTTACTTGTTTACGGTGTTTTCAGAATAAATCTGAATTTAACGATGACGAAAACGTGATAATTTTCAAAATAATATAAATAAAAATTTAAAAAAAGAAAGAATTAATGAAAAATAATTAATTTTGTGTTACATTATAAATAAAATTAGGTATAAATAAAAGAAAATGTGGCTTGTAACAGTAAAAAAGGTTAATAATATATATAAGAAAAAAAAAAATTAGGTAATACTTGGATATTCCCAAAGTCGTTGAAAATGTATATATATAATATATAGTGTAGTTGTATATGTATATAATATACATAATATATATATATATATATATATATATATACATAATATAACATAGTTGCATACATGAGTGTTGCGTGACTTCACCCGCAGGACGGTGCACTGAACGCGTCCGCGCACGTCGAGGTGAAGGTACAGGACGTTCAGAACTCGCCGCCGGTGTTCGCGGGCGCGCTCTCCGCCGCGCTCGCCGAGGACGCGCCCGTGGGCACGCTCGCGCTGCGCGTGCGCGCGCGCGACGCCGACCGCGCGCACCCCCGGGACGTGGCGCTGCAGCTTGTCAACAGTCAGTACACCGCACTCATATCGTCACCTCACCTCTCTATCTTTCTATTATCCCCTCTCCTCCTACCCCCTCTTCCTACCCCTTCCTCTCCTTCTTCCCCCTCTTTCTACCCCTTCCTCTCCTTATACCCCCTCTTTCTACTCCTTCCTCTCCTTCTACCCCTTTCCCCCTCTTTCTCTCCTCTCACCTCTCTCCCCTCTCTCTCCCCCCACCTCTCTCCCCTCTCTCTCTCCCCTCACTCTGCCCCCACCACTCTCCCCTCTCTCCCCCATTTATTTCCACCTCACTCCTTCTCCCCCAAAGTCAAAACCTGTATTTCCTTAAAATTCATAAAGAAATTGGCTTGCGATTGTCATCAGCGGTTTTGCCCGCGACTTGGTCGCCGCTTTAGGACCTTTCAATTATCAGCAAAGAAAACCAGATCAGAAAAGCAAAACGGCCAGATTTGTCATTCGAGTACGATAATGTTTCAGACCCCCTGGACTTCTTCGTGCTGGACCGTAACACCGGTGAGTTGAGGACAGCGAAGCCGCTGGACCGGGAAGCGTTGCCTGACCCCTCCTCGCCGCTCAATCTCACTGTCACGGTGAGATTGTTATTCTTATAAATAATAGAGATCTTCAAAATATGTAGGAAGTTGGTAAATACTAAAACCAGTTGACCAGTGATAATTGGCTGTTGTGGATTTTCTTGGGAAAGGTTTTTGCTATCCATTTTACCTGCCCGGGTTCTGCTAGTGTTATATCAAATTGAATTACCACAGATGACGATTGACAGAAATGTTTTGATAAATTCCTCAAATACTCTTCATAGTCATATAACACCCATTTATAGAAAAAACACTTTTATTATTTTGGGGCTGACGCACAAAAGACACCAGTTTTTGTGGCCTACAAGCTGCTTCATATAGAATCAACTAGTCTTTGCCTCTCGGCATCATATTATCCTAAAAATCTGGCTAGCCTGATTAAAATGGTTTGACGCATTTATTTTGAATATATTTATTTGAATTGAACATTTTGAGATAAAATGAGATACATAAGAGTCTTTGTGTAATATAAATAGTGTAATAGTTTACAATAAATTGTAAATAGGTCCAAATACGTTACTTAGTTATTGCTAGCTAATCTGTTTTTGACATACTTTATGACAGTAGTTTTGAATCCCGTCCAATAGGACAAAATACTTAATTAATTGATCGCATCTTTTGTGTTATAAGTCGTATATACATACAAGAATATTTTTTTATTTATTAGTTCAAAAACGTTTCTAACTATATATATCAAAGAAAACTATGGTTTGCCGACTAGCCTAGCTTATTTAATCAACTAGGTTAACTTACCCAACGGAGTGATTGATCACCAGGCCACGGAGATAGTGAACGGGTCACCGCTCGTCTCGGCGCTAACTTCGACCACAGCGATGGTCACCATCACTATAAAGGACGTGAACGATGAGCCGCCGCGGTTCAACCGGCGCGAGTACAGCGTCGAGCTGCCGGAGAGTCTGCCCACCGGCACGCCTCTGCCCAACTTGGACATGCTCGTCACTGATACAGATGTCGTAAGTACACACACAAAGTCTTAGAGCGTGGTATTGACCCCGAGTTTCAATTCGGAGGTCGCCGTTTCAAGCCCCGACGTGCACCTGTGAGTTTTTCGATTGAAATATTTATGTGCGCAATCCCCACGTTATAAAAACGGTGAAGGAAAACGTCGTGAGGAAACCGACATGTCCAGAACAAAAATCGAAGACATATACAATGTGTCAAGTGCACGAAAGGAGCGTCTTTGAGGTGCACTTAAAATACTTTCACCACAGTAGTTTGAGAGAACTAGTGACTCGAATAGACAGATAGACTCAAAGTGTAACTCAAAATTGTTATTAATAAACATATAAATAAATAAATATTGGTGGACATTACACACAGCGCCACCTAGCCCCAAAGTAAGCTAAGTATATCATAGTTTGTTGTCATGGGAAGCGGTTACATGGTTATAGACTGGGTTGACTGTAATGCCAAATATGTTTCCAGGGTCACAACTCGGTGTTTACGCTGCGGCTGTCCAACGAGTTCGGCGCGTTCATAGTGGAGCCATCCCAAGCTACCGGCAGCGCGAGGGTCACGCTCCGTCTAAACTCCACCCTCGACTACGAAGATCCTAATCAGAGGAAGTTCATCATTGAGGTAATAACTAACGAGTCGCTTAACGGAACATCCTTAAGGGAAAGCGGCGGCACGGACAAATCACATTGACTACTTATTGTTATTGAAAACATAATTTCACTAACGCTCGTGGCAATCGTATTGTAGTCGTATTCCGAATCACTAACGGCATAACTCAAATTTTAGTTCAAATTGACAGAAAACTACTTATTTCAATAAAGAAAAATAGATTTTAGTGATCTCTTCATTTTCAGTATCAGTTTATTTCGAAATATCCCCCCTAAATACTAAATGTTCCTTTAATGAATCCGACGGAGGATATATCAAGTCGCACTGTCGCAGGTGATAGCGGAGGAGGTGCACACGAGTCCGCGGCTGTCGTCCAAGGCGAGCGTGACGGTGTCCGTGACGGACGTGAACGACAACGCGCCCGTGTTCGCGCCGGAGGCGGGTGCGGGCGCGGGTGGCGGGGCGGGCGCGGCTGTCGTGCGCGAGTGTGCGCCGGCGCACGCGCGCATACTCGCGCTCACCGCCACCGACAGGGACACCGGCAGGTACCCACTACTCTAATATACATATTGTGTAATTCAGTTCTATTTGATACTAGCGATTCGCCTCAGCTTTGCCAGAGCATATACAACTTAAAAAGAAGAAAACGATGGTCGTATTAAATTTCGTAAGGAGATGCATATCTGTAAGAAAGGCTCCTATTTGGCATGATTTTTCTGACATCTTCAACAATTATTGTCATATTTCAGCCTGTTAACATAAGCTTTAATGAATTATGCACCTAAACCTTTCCATATATCACTTCGTCTATTGGTGAAAACCGTATAAAAATCCTTTAAGTGGTTTTTTAGACAGACAAACGTGACGGGGGGACTTTTTTATAATATGTAGTGACATTTCGTACATATTTTCTTTCATATACTCTTTTGATCCATAAGCACTAACAACAGACATTTTGTAAAGGTTTGGCACAGCTGGCCTCGTGTACCAGCTATCGGGCAACGGAGCTGATCTGTTCAGGGTGGATCCCAGGAGTGGCGTGATCACGGTTGCACCCTGCGAGACCCCCGGCCAGCCGCCCTGCCTCGATTACGAAACCAGGAAGGACTACTTCCTTCAATACAAGGTAAACCAGGTCTCAGACAATCTGAATACTAGAATGGCCTGATGGATAGCACCTTGCGAGACCCCTGGCTGGTCACCCTGCCTCGACTCTTACACAATCTCCAGAGTATGGGCTAATTAGAGACAGGAAAACTAGATAAAAGGGATCCTGTGCAATATTAGGCATACAGCTGTCAGTTTAACTAGAACTTGCAAATTGGACTCTAAGTAGAAATAATTGTTACAAAATTGCCATGATATATATTTAAAAACCCCAATATATATGATTAGACACTGGGAATACTAGTTTATTGCATCATAAGGGTGTATCTAACTTGTGTTGAAGGTTCGTGATACAATTTAAAGACACTCTCGTGCCAGCTAGTAAGATATAATTAACAAGGCTGGGCGAACCAGCTGTTTCTAACGACTATGTCAATCGTCAGGCGACTGATGACGACGGAGCGGGTCAGAGCACGGCCATCCCTCTGCAGATATCGGTGACGGACTGCAACGACAACCCCCCCGTGTTCCCCACCCCCGTCTACAAGGCGTCCATTGACGAGGATGCTGTCAAATTTGAACCGGAACTGCAGGTTGGATAACATTACAAATGTATTTTTCAGCTTTGCATTAGACATTTACACTCATTTTAAATAAAAAATATGAAATAAAATAATTTTTCAAAACCTTCTATGACTGCTTTTCCATAAACCCATTCTTGAACATTCGGGAATAGTCATTCAAGTTCAGACATTGATGAGAAGATAGCTACTTGCGTAGGATGAAACGTTTTTTTACTTATTTACTTAGTAGCTAATTAGTACTCTCTATTTATCGACTGTGTGAAGTCAAAACTGTTTGTCGCAGAGATAAAGATAGGGCACTGATTAGCTAATCTCTCTTTAACTTTCTAGTCCTATATGAGGCTCATCAACGAATCAAAGTGAGACATTAACTTTATAAATGCGAAAGTTTATTTGAACGATGGATACAACGGACTAACTTTCTATGAAAAACTGAACAGAATTGGCTGAAATTTAGGACACAATGTTTTATAATGTACCCAAATGACCCGCTGATGATGACTACATATAACCCGACGACGCGGCTTCTGTCTGCTGTAAACAGTTTCAGACTGTTTGGCAGAAGCTGGAACAAGTTAGAGGCTGCTGTTGTGAACTGTATATCATTTCCAGGTGCAAGCTCGTGACGCGGACGTGACGTCAGACATCCGCTACTCCATCGTAGACCCGCCACGCCACGATTTCTGGATCGACCCGCAGAATGGAAGGATTCTCGTGCAACCAGGCGCGGCTGGCCTCCGGGCTAACGACAGCAGAATACTACTCACTGTTTTGGTAAGATTTAGTGTGCAGCGTTTGCAGGTCTCGCTCGTTTTGGCGTGACGGAACTAGCCTCTTATGCTGCCACTACAAGGTCAGCTTGACACGGGAAAGTCCGAAAACAGTGGGCTACCACGGGACTCCGATTGTGTCTGGGTGTTGAATATCTATCAATCATTTGTTCCCATAGCACAACCTATGGTTATTTTTGGGTTAGATGGCGCTGAAAATGCACCATGATTTATTTATTTAAAAAATATATAAGTATAATATCAGTTTTCTGGTTGCCATGATACAAGCTA
The DNA here is from genome assembly GCA_947359385.1 of Chesias legatella. Classification (NCBI taxonomy): domain Eukaryota; kingdom Metazoa; phylum Arthropoda; class Insecta; order Lepidoptera; family Geometridae; genus Chesias; species Chesias legatella. The sequence continues at coordinate 5,195,641 of OX375777.1, read as the reverse complement.
TGGTTAGCTTACTTCGGGGCTAGATGGCGCTGTGTGAAATGTCCACCAATATTATTATTATTATTATTTATAAAATGCGTTTGTTGGTCAGGCGACAGATGGCGTGCACAACGCGACGTGCTTGGTACAGATACTGGTACGCGACGTGAACAACCACGCGCCCGTGTTCGACACAGAGACGTACGACGCGGACATCACTGAAGATGCGCCCCTAGGTAAATATTCATTCGTTACACTCGGGTATCATTTCATTTCTAAATACCCACTCACCTATATGTGAAAATGATGCATGTACGAGACTTTCACATTCTCTGTTGATGCGCCCCCAGGCAGCTGATGTCACAATGTAGAAATGCGATATTATACAAGGTTAATTGGTACTGTACCATCAACCTCTTACAGGATGCTCCTGTGAATCATAACGATATTAGGAATACAAATTTGGAATGTATAATATGTGTGTATAAGCAGGTATTTGATGGGTATATATATTTTGGGACCTTTTTCAGCCTTTTGCGTTTGCTTTTAATTGTTTTATGAAAAAATATTCTGAAGTCAGTTTTTCTCCGCCTGCGGCTGTGTGGTAAACTGAGACCTAATTGCATGCACGCTTCCTAATAATTCTATTATTTTTAGTTTGCATGCGCTGTCTTCCGTATCAACTTATTTTGGGGATATTTCACAAAGCAAGATTAAATGTGAAATGTGTGTTTTAGGTACGGAGGTGGCAGCGGTGCGCGCCACAGATCTAGACAGCGGCACTAACGCAGAACTCAAGTACTCCATACAGAAGGGCGCTCTGGAGGCCTTCGCCATCGACAACATCACAGGAGTGGTCACTGTGGCATCACAACTTGACTACGACAAGCGGAACACTTACCGGATACAAATCGTCGCTACGGATATGGGTAACTTTACATTTTGTATCTGTTAACATTTTGGAACAAAAGTATTCGTGCTGTATTCTTTCGGGGAATCATTGCGAGATCTATTACCGTTATAGTCCCGTTCAAAGGTGTGGTGAAATTGCAGGCCAATGTGAAGTTGCATCTTCACGTATCCAAGTGACTTATATGACTTGGGTCTTTCCCTATTCTAATCAAGGGAGGATCTAAGCCGTACTGCTTTTATAGACTGAGGAGCTTAAAAGTCCATCTTTGAATTGGTTACTATCACTTGATGCGAAAATACGTTCAGTGCAAGAGGGACAGATACAGCGCTTGAAGACGAAAACCATTGCAGTGCAGTTGTAGCGAAGTTAAAGGATTCTGGTATACCAGTTGTTTAAACGAGTTCGCACTCAAAGCACGATATATTCTGTTGGTAAACCAAAATAAAATCGATTTAAACAACTCTAAAATAATCGTAATGTTATATATGATTAGTTTGGTATGGCGACGTAACGACTAAACTGTTTACTTGTAGGTGTTCCCAGTCAAACGGGAACTACAGAGCTGACCGTCCACGTGATAAACGTGAACGACAAGAAGCCGTACTTCACGCCGGGCATCCAGCGCGGCGAGGTGTCCGCGGACGCGCCCGTAGCGACGCTCGTCCACAGACTCGCAGCCGTCGACCCAGACGTCAGTGGCGTCGAGCAGCTACTCTTCGAGTTGGACACGGAGAGGATGATCAAAGCTGTCGACACCAATGGGAAAGAGGTCAGATATCTTTTTGATACTTTGCTTTCTTTATGAATGGGTTAATGTACATTTGTGGAACCTACTGTTTGTTTAGTCTTGATATTCAGTTTGATCGTAAGTCGGATTTCCTCATCTACTTCTACTCTTTATTTCTTAAAGATATTCACTTGTAATCACTTGTAGTCACTGTAATCTACATTGTGTTCAAGAAAATAAACTATCTTTGTATTTATCTTTGATATACTCGGACAAGGCAGAATTATATATAAATATATTTTATGTCAAGTATGTGATGCAACAAGCTGACGGCCCACCTGATGTTAAGTGGTAACCGCCGCCCAGCAATACGACTCGAGTCCTCTCCACCAATGTACGAGATGATTCAAGTCGCATTTTTTGCGTCCAATACCCCGAAACGGGAATCTTACGTGTCATGCGCTCGCAATTTCATATATATGTGATGTGTAGGTATCTGAGGAGGGCATCTTCGGCGGCTGGTTCACCGTGGAGCGCGACGGGCGCGTGCTGGTGTCAGCGCTGCTGCAGCGCGCGCGTGCCGCCGTGCTGACGCTGCCCGTCGCCGTCACCGACGCGTCTGCACCGACGCTGCAGCGTGCGCAAGGTAACATGCTTCAGATAATAAATAAATTCCTCGTAGCCACATTGGGGTTCAGCGCTAGGTGCTGTACGCCTTTTAACAAGTTACCCTCTTCCAATACTCGTAACATTCTAGAGAACCTTTTAAATACTGATATGTATCGATATCGGGTTCATTCAAATCATCGCGCAGTGTTGCCCGCTCGCAATCTCAACTCCTCATTTACCACTGCAGTTTGTCAGCTCTTCCGCGTGTCTCTTTACAGTCTGAGAGATTGAATAGGACACATTTGTCATCACGTAAAAAGGGTCCATTGATGGAGCAGTTTCAGAAAAGAGCCCGCGTAATTAATAAGTAGGACCCATTTGATCAACAAACAAACTAGAATTGTGAACCATAAGAATCAGTTGCCACAAAAAACTATCCTTTAATTTGGATATCTTTACCCGGCGATGCTGACCGGCATAGTTGAGAAATGCGAGGAAAAGGGACGTCAAAATGATTTTACAGGGAGGCATGCCTAGAATATTGATGTAGAATGTAGAGTTAGCTAGTTATATAAAGTTAGCTCATTAAAATTAAGTATGGACGATATACCTAAATAATTATTTCTCTGTGACAGACCCCTCGAAGTAGTTATGACTAGTGTTAAGTGATACATTATTTATGTAACTGTAAGATCTTGTATATAATACCGGACTTTATACAATAGATGATCCTGATTCTGATGAATTTACCAAGTATATGTTTGGTACAACCTTCCAGACGCGAATCTATGTTGCAACATAGTTCATCGTTTTGTATGTTTTTTAGTTTAAAGGCATATGTTTCTATGGGTCCTATATGTATATTACGGTGTTGCCTGACATAAATATATAAACAGTTATGGCTTATTTCTTACGTTACCTACATTCGTTCCAGGAGAGTTGATTATCACAATAGTGGACGTAAACCGGCACGCGCCGGTGTTCTCCGAGCCGGCGTACTACGTAACCGTGGTGGAGGAGCAGCCCGAGGGAACGGTGCTGGGCACCTTCACCGCTACAGATAAGGAAACTCCTGTATCTGCCATCGTTATCAGCCCACCGAACGAGTATTTCCGAGTCGATAATGTTACCGGTAACAATATATTATATACCTTCTGGCTTATGTCATGTATCTTGTTGCTTTTGTTTGCATCTTCACTTCGACAAGGAACCCCCTATAATATGCTATCCCGTCGAATATATCCTAATTGGTGCCTTTATTGCTAATAATCTTAGATTTCGAACCCCCTGTGTTTTTGGATAAGTTAGCTAGTCTGTTATTAAAATATGTTCACATTCCAGGCGTAGTGAAATCCACGCAGCGCATAGACTACGAGGAGATAAAGTCCATAAACTTCACGCTGGTCGCATACGACTCTGGGGTTCCGCAGCTGGAGACCGCTGCTGGCGTGTACGTGGAAGTGCTGAACGCTAATGATGAGGAGCCGACCTTCGCCGCGGAAGCTTACGAGGCAGCTGTCGACGAGAACGCGCCGCCTGGGACGAGTGTGCTCACTGTCACTGCCCTCGATAAGGACGAAGGTAACCGTACTTTTAGTAGTAGAACTTACGCCAGTTCGTATTTGGGAAGAACTGCCTATTTCTGCCGCAAAGCAATATGCGTTCGCGTTTCTGTGGTTCCAGTTTGAAAGATATGGATGTAGGTGAATATGTGAATTATGCGGGACTTTCCACCTTCATGTCACAATTTTACGGATGCAATACTATGAGATTTGAGCCTACTTATATAAAAAAAAGTAAAATTAAGAAATGGCGTGGAAACATCAATAAGTAATATTCATAAGTTTACGTGTGCTTATCACAAAGTTTGACGCCTGTTCCAACTTCTCCGACCCTCAATGGGGTAGAACAGACAAGAAACCGCTACAGGAAGGATTCCTTTTTTTGCAATGTGTCCGTATGTCATCACAGTATAGTAGAAGGAATTTAACTTGTAGTGTAATACGTCCCGCAGGTGAATTCGGCGAGGTAACGTACAGCCTGTCGGGCGAGCACGCGTCCCTGTTCAGCGTGGATGGGGAGACGGGCGTGGTGCGTGTGGGCGCGGACGTTGTGCTGGACCGCGAGACGCTGCCGGAGGTTTGGGTGCGCGCTGTCGCCGCTGACGGTGCGCCGCCGCACGCGCGCCGCTCCACCAGCGTGCCGGTACGTGCTCCAGACATCACTACCCCCCCCTTTTTGGGGGGTTTTTGATTCCCCCCCTTGCCATGCTCAGCGTGACTAGAACTAATCTGCTCAAGTTTGCTTCATTGTTACACGCCATCTGTATTGTTCTTTTTGAGAACATTGTAGACATTCTACCATCGCAACCCGCCGAAACTCATGGAGATAACTCGGGATGTTTTAGGGAAGATGGATGTAGAATATTTTACTTTCATCGGCCTAGCTGTTATAGTGTTTAATTAAATCGAAATCAATAAATTAAAAATAGTCTATATGAATGTGGTAGTTCAGTGATGCGTTACTCGGCTTTCTATCAACATAGCGCTGATTCAAATTCATTGGTACACCATTAACTGTTTCACATAAAATTGAAGTACTCAGTGCCACATTTTTAAGCATTTGTCGTGAGCATCGTGTATTTCACCCATTTTCATTCAAAAACATGCGGCTAGAGCCTGGGAGCCTCTTAGCGACGTGCTTTATCTCTTCGCCGCACTAAACACAGAGAGATCTAGTTGCAGAAATGATAGTATTAAAAGGCAAATATATTGGTCCTTATTTATTTATTTAGTACACAAACATCACATACATTAAACAATTAAAAAAATAACAAAAAGGACAGTTCTGATATATATGACAATTAGAAGTGTAAAGTTAAAAACTTTATTTCCATAGAATTCACAAAGAACGGGCTTGGAAACGTCAACTTACGCGTACTTATCGCTCGACCCGCCATGGCGAAGAACAAACGAGAAACTCCTAAAATACCTTTACGTATCGACATACATACATATCGTTTGACCATAACACTCCCTCCTAGGTGCACATAAAGGCGCGCGACGTGAACGACAACGCGCCCGTGTTCAGTCAGCGCGTTTACAAGAGTACCATCTCGGAGAACCTGCCGCTGAGCCCGCCCGCCGCCATCCTGCAGATTCAGGCCACCGACGCAGACGAGGGCGAGAACGGGAAGTTGCTCTACTCCATCGTCGAGCAGAGCGAGCCCGGTCAGTGAACTAAGTCTAAAACAGTCAACAAACTTTATTACCATAAATACTAATTCAAGTGTACTGTCCGTCTAAGCTAGAGTCAAAAAAAATTATAACCAATTCATGAAGAGTGGGTTGAAAACGTCAATAAGTAAATTTATTTGTCATAAAACTAGAGTACACAGTGTAATTAAACATTATATCTATCTATTATATTTTGTCAAATGATGATTATAAGTATGCCATTTCGAAAAAAAAATTTTACCCAGCCTCAAATTACAAAATGAGTGATTTTTATTATTTAATAATAAAATATGGTTAATCAATACTTAATTAGACGCTGTGTGAAAAAATGGGTAAACATGATTTATATAAAAATGTGAAACGCTAATTTAAAAGTAACCATCTCGGACTCTCCAACTCAGACATTCTTATTTCTTTTATTATATGATTTATTGAAATGTGTGTAATATGGAGTTCTGTTATCTGACACTAATGAATTATTGAACTATAATGTATTGGTTTCGTCAGGCGTGTTCACAGTGGACGGCAGCAACGGTATAATCTACCCGGCGGGCCCGGTCCGCGGCAACGCCACTTACTGGGTGCGCGTGTCGGCGCGCGACGAGGCGGGCCGGGGCGTGCACTCCGACGAGGCGAGAGTGGACATCTCAGTGCTCAGCGTGAATAAACACAGCCCAGTGTTCGTGCACCCGCCGCCCGACCGTCCCCACATCACCATACCGGAGGTAACGATGGACGGACGAACACCACCCAACGTACCACATCTACGTTATTAATTCACAGATTACAATAGTTTTTTTTTATAGGGTTTTCACGCAGCGCCATCTAGCCTCAAAATAAGCTAAGCTTGTACTATGGGAGCCAAACTGATAGATTATTTTACTGTTTTTCTAAATATATACAGTATATTAACATCCAGACAAAGAACAAAATCGTTCGTCTCACAAAGTCAAAATCAAAAACTTTATTTTGTAATAAAGAAATAGCTTGGACAAATGTTCGTACTGGGTGGGAATCGAACCCACGACTTATTATGCTTAATGCAGAATTACTACCACCTTAGCGAACTATGAGGCCTGTTAAATGACTTTAAAAACGAAATCGGAGTACATGATCAATTATCGTTTAACACTCGATAACAATTATCAGATTATATTGTTTTTCACTCGATTTTGCTCCTTTGCTCCCTTTTGATTTGAAAAATAGATTCCTAAGGTGTGTAAGTGCACTCCAATAGTTTTATCAGTATGTACCAAATGCATTGTATGTCATACAGAACGCAGCGCAAGCGGACTACCTAATCACTAAGATAGTGGCGACAGACGAGGACTCTGGTGAGAACGGACGCGTCTCCTACTACCTGAAGGTAGACAACCACAATGTGGGTGAGACGGCGGAGTTCAGCCTGCACCCGCGCACCGGGGAGCTGCGCACCAAGACCTTTCTCGACCGCGAGCACGTGCCGCGCTACGAGGTGCACACTACACCCCGCTACACTACACTACACTACCACTACACTACACTACCACTACACTACACTACACACCACTACACTAAACTATCTACACTATGCTACACTACACTAAACTAAACTACACTACACTACACCCCGCTACACCACTACACTACACTACACTACACTACACTACCCTACACTACCACTACACTACCACTACACTACACTACACTACACTACACTACACTACCACTACACTACACTACCACTACACTACACTACACTACACTACACTACACAACACTACCACTACACTACACTACACTACCACTACACTACACTACACTACCACTACACTACACTACACTACCACTACACTACACTACACTACACTACCACTACACTACACTACACTACACTACACTACACCCCGCTACACCACTACACTACACTACACTACACTACACTACCCTACACTACACTACACTACACTACACTACCCTACACTACACTACCCTACACTACACCACTACACTACCACTACACTACACTACCACTACACTACACTACATCATAACAACAACAACAACAATAATAATAATATCCTTTATGTCACACACAAAACATGAAATAGTTACTTATGCTAATTTAATATTTAATTGTCTGACTATACTTACTATCTCTTAAAGACGATATGAAAACAATTATCAACGTTTTTACTCTAACGTCAATCTTTTTTTATATGTGATTCGTGTGATTGAACGAGCTGACGGCCCACTTGATGTTAAGTGGTAACCGCCACCCATTGAACAATACAACTCAAGTCTTCTTTACCTATGTCGCGTTGCGTCCATCACTCCGAGACGGATGTTACGTCTCATGCACCTGCAATTTCATCTCGTCAAAAACTTTATTTTCATACAATTCATGAATAAATGGCTTGGAAACGTCAATAATATTCAAAACATAGGGTTACAAACATGAATGTTCGTTAAATGATATTAAATGAAATATAGGTAATCTCCGCGCCGCTCTTGCCGTGTCTAACTGGTTGACTGTGTCGCAGTTGGTGATAGCGGCGGTTGACAACGGCACCCCGGCGCAGTTCTCCAGCCTGCGCCTGCTGACGGTGATGCTCGCTGACGCTGACGACAACGCGCCGCGGTTCCCCGCACGCCGCTACACCCTCAGCGTGCCGGAGAACGAACCGCCCGGAATCATTGTTGGTATGTATACACGTGTTTTTCAACCTGTTGGTACCGCCGCTGGGAAAAGTAGTACCAGTTAAACCTCCCATTATATTCAAGTCACCGGTCACTCTCTCGAACCAGTGTGGTTAAAGGATTTTAAGTGCACTTCAAAGAAGCTCCTATCGTGCACTTGACATGTCTCCGTTTTTTTTTTTAGTTCTAGGTTCGTGATCGTGAGGAAACCGCATGTCGGTTTCCTCACGATTTTTCCATCACCGTTTTGAGAACGTGGTATTGGGCACATAAATCTTTCAATCGAAAAACAACAAACAAAACGGACAAAATACAATACAAAATAGGTGCACGTCGGGATTTGAACCGGCGACCTCGGATTGAGACTCGGGGTCTGTATCACTTAACCACCACGCTATAAGCTTAAAAGCTTATTGTATATCACCGTATCTTCGAATTTTAAAGTAGAAAGTGTTTTATTAAGATCCCGATCCGCAATATAATCACGGTCTGATCCTTAGAAAAAAGTTCTAATACTATTATTATTATTAAGCGGTAACTATGTTAACCACGAATGTAGAGCGCACGGAGAGCCGAGCTGACGTGCGGACAAAACGCAACGATAGCGCGCGCTAACTTTACCAGCGGCGACATCTAGTTACGACTACGTAACTAAAAACGCCCGTACAAATTCGCATCACGGAGTACGAAGAGTATTTTAGTGGTATGAGGTATTACCTAAATGTTATTATGCCTGTGAAATAATGCGTTTATGTGTAATTTTATTAGTAATGTAATTTTTTTGCGTTATAATGTAATATACACATATCAAATCGGTGACGTTTTGGAAAAAGGCCATGTTAAGAGTACCTTAAACCGACGAGCATGCATGAAGAATGTGATGAGAGTAGATGAAGCTGAAGAGGTATGTCAGGATCGTAGCTGGTGGAACACCATGATCTATGCCTAACCCTCCGGGAAACAGGCGTGATTTTATGTATGTATGTATGATCTAATATTAGTACAACAGTTTAAAACATGAGTAGAGTACAGGAGAGGCGCAACAAACCACGTTCAGCGATATGTCAAGGTTGATTGAATAAAGTTGATTTTATATAATTACATATGTTTTCATGTACCGCCAAATAAAGTTTGCTAATAGGTAGAGTACATAATAGTCAAACACACTTGGTTTTAGATCTTATATACCAAATCGACTGCCGCAAAATAGTTCATTTCAATAAATATTTTTAGTAATGAAAAAAAATTAAACAAAACTTTCAAAGTCAATAATTCAATTTATTATATAACTAAAGAGAATTGAAGTAGATAACATGTATATAGGGTACTACAAATTGTGGTATTGCAGCTCGGAAGTATAACAAAGCTGTGTTATGCATAATATAAGGAAGGAAATATTAACTCTAGAAGTGTTAACTTCTGCATGCTACTCATGCTGCATGCTATTCTATGGGTACACTATATATATTGTTAATACATATTAAGTATATCTTGCATATGAATATATTCTAGTTCGTGGGACTAATTCCTTAACTGGTACTATTCTATCCTTTATAAACTTAACAGTAAGTAAGCGTGACCTTATATTATTATACTTACTCATTGACGTTTCCAAGTCATTTCTTTATGAATTCTATGGGTATAAAGTTTTTGACTTTGGTTTTGACAGGTACTATAAAAGCGACCGATAAAGATTCCGGGGACAACGGCAAGATATACTATCACATCCTAGAGGGCAACCAGGAGGGCGCGTTCACCCTGGACAGGACACAGGGTGTCATCCGGGCCAACATCAGTTTCGACAGGTGAGAACGCGCCGATGGTGGCTCAGTTGGTATTGGCGTCGGCTTAAGGTTATTGCCTTAAAATTTGACATTGGGGACATATTCATTATTTAGTGATATTTTTAAATATTTTATATTAAAATATTGATATTAATGATATAAAAATATTTTTCAATGCTTTTGTATTTTTATAGGATTATTATTTTATTTTGTATTTGATTTTTGGTTCGTATGGTTGATTCGACATTTTTAATGGGATTATTTTCTTCTGTACAATTATTATTTTTATTTATATAATATGGCATATATGTATTTAAGATGCTATAGTGTATATTAACTTATATGTGTGAATATTCATGAAATTGTCATTATATTATTTCATTAAAATCACATCACATGCCCATATGCAGGCGAGATATGCAGCTCAACAACTAATGATTTATCAACTATTTAGTCCATGTGTCTAAGTAGTGTATATGTTGTGAGAATAAGTCTAAAATAAGTCTTCGAATCTCTCTATAATGTCAGAAAAGGATAGAATTAAGACATTATTTTTAACGTGCAGACGATATTTGGACATTCATATAAAAAAATAACTTAAATGTGATAATTAAAAATTAAATAAAATAAAAGGTGGGTACCACTAATTAAGCAGACTGTGTTACGGGGAATCTAGGCCGCCCAGTCCTACCCACCATAATCACCTGTATTTCAGAGAGAAGCAATCCGAATACTCGTTCGTAATGTACGCGAGCAACAGCCCGCTACTCAACCCGGCGGAAGCGCTCAACTCGATCGACAACTCGAGCGCGGGCGCGGACACGGGCGCGAGCGCGGACGCGGGCGCGGACGCGGACACGGGCGCGGACGCGGACGCGGACAGCGTCGCGTACGTCACGGTGCACGTACTTGATGTGAACGACAACGAGCCAACGTTCCAGAGCAAGATATACTACGCTGGTAAGTTAGCTGGTAACATCGTGAACCCTTGTTGCCTTATTTCCTTGTAGAAGCATCTTCCAAGTTTCGGAGGAAAACGATCAGTGTGATATTGTTAGATTTTATTGTTGAATTCAAAAGCTATTTGTTATTTCCTGTGGAAGGTTGGGTGGGGTCTTAAGCTAATAGCTTATATATATCATTTAGGGATAATGTTAGGTACATTATCCCTAAATGTATTAAACTATTATGTAAGAATTACATAAACTATTAGTGTAAGAAAGTACTATTAGTGTATCAAAGTGATAAATAATAATAAATAAATAATCAATAATAAATAATAAATCTAATAATAATGTAACATCTAGCTTACTTTGACGCGAACAGAATCAACATTCGTTATGTTTTGAATATTACTGACGTTTCCAAGCCATTTTTTTATGAATTCTGTGGAAATAAAGTTTTTGACTTTGACGTTACAACTGTATATAAACTGTCAGGTATAATACACACGGCCCGTGTGAACGAGCCAGTGGTGTCTGTGTTGGCGCACGATCCGGACTTAGAAGAGAACGGTACAGTGGCGTACATGGTCGCGGCTTCACATCTCTATAAGTTTGGCGCGGCGCACTCCAGCGGCAGTGTGGTACCGTCTCCGTTCAACATAACACAGGATGGTAAGCTTTTTTTATGTCATTGTTTTTTTTTTTTTTGTATGTCGAGGTTACTCGGTGGAGGAACCTCTGGTGGTACGGACACACGGTAGTCCCCTGCTAAAGCGAACAACGGGTCCTAGGACTGCGTGAAGCCAGGCTGGCTGTATGTTAAGCACTGTGCTTTTGGCTGAATTCTGCAACCACCGACAATATTACGTTGTTTGTGAGACCGGGACTTAGGGCAGCTCCCAGGTCTAATGAACTGCTGTACTGTGTAGAAACGGACTCCCCAACTAATAAACTAAAAAACTAAACCCAACTAAAAAATAATTGACGGAACGAGCTGACGGCTGAGCTGTCATTACAGGTAAACACACTACAACAGAGTAATTAACAATAATCCAAAAACACATAATAAATATTTGTAGTGTGAGTGCACATAATATGTATAACACCGATTACTTCACAGTATTCTGTTAACTATATTAGGCCCACATCACATATTTATTTTAATATTGTCAGGTATATTGATGACGGCAAACTACATGTCGGAGTACAACCAGGACAGATTCGTGCTGGACATCATCGCGCAAGAAGTAGCGCCTCCGCACCGACAGGCCAAAGCACAACTCTACGTAACTACCATATTAATACTTTTTATGCGTGTTATTTACGGAACGAGCAAGATGTCCAAAGCAAAAAGTCTTTGGTCACACCCCTACTTAGGGTAGACCCGAGTCGCATTAATTGTGCATGTTACTTCGAGACGCGAATTTAGTACGTCTCTAGTGCTGTTTGCCTTTAGTAAGTGCTGTCTCTTTGTTTCATACATCAGAAATAAACAAAATATAAAAATCATCATCGGTAACATATAACAACCGTGAAGCAATCTCTTCTCTATTCTATACTACTACTACTAATCGTGTTAGTGTGGTAAAACGACTGTTCAATATTTTTTTTTTATGTAATACAGTTACAGAACGAGCTGACGGCCCACCTGGTGTTAAGTGGTAACCTCAACCCCTAACAAGCGATGCGGCTTGGGTCCTCCCCTACTAGGTACGGCAAGACCCAAGTCGCAACGTATGCGTCCGTAACTCTGAGACGTGTAGGTGGAATGTCTCGTGTGCCTGTAATTTCACCGGCAACCACACCTTTCAAACCGGAACACAGTAACGCGAAAGCGTTACTGCTTGGCGGCGGAAATGGGCATGGTGGCAGTACTTCCCCGGACGAACTTGGCGAGAGTTCTACTGCTCTTAGAAGATATATATAGTTATATATAAAGAAGATATATAAAGTTACTTCACTAGGCGAAGGCTACATTTCATCCCAGCACTATTCGAGAACAGCAAGTCCAAATTGTTCCATGTTAAAGTATTCCTGTATGTTTTCAGATCTGGATAATAGACCGTTCGTGTCTGATTCGCATGGTGGTTTCGCGCAGCTGCACCGCGCCGATAGACGCGGTGACGGAGAAGCTGGCGGAGTCTGCGCAGGCGCTGCTCGTGCCGGCAAGGCGGCTGCCGCTCGTGCAGGCCGACAGGAGATACGACGACTGGTAATTGGACTTAAATTTTGTTAGGGCACAGCAATGGTGATTAGGATTAGGATTGCTATAAGCGGCAGACGCTGGTATTGTGCCAATATCAAATCTGGCAGTAATTGAAACTTGTCAATTACGTGAGGGTATAGTAGGGATGTCAATTAACGAAATAGGCAACTCTTCTCTTCGAGTCACTGATTCTCTCGAACCGGTGTGGTGATAGGATTTTTAGTGCGCCTCAAAGAGGCTCCTTCCGTGCAATTAAATTCAAGAAATGAAGTGATAATGTCGACGTTCAATTTCTATCAGTGTGTGTGTTGTGGTGTAGGTGTGAGATCCAGCTGGTGGGCGTGGAGGCGCGCACGTGGCGAGTGGTGCGCGTGCAGCGCGTGCTCGAGCGCATCGACGCGCATTACGACCGGCTGCAGGTCGCGTACCGCGCGCTCGGTGTCGAGACGCTTCAGGCGCTCGCTGACAACTACAAAGGTACCTCACATCTACGTAAACCTCGGTCAGTTAAACGTTTTGGTGTCTGCAGCATTCCTCCATACCGTATCTCTTCTAGCCATCGCTACCGAGGGCAGCAGTAACGCATAACACACTAATATGGCGTCTGCGGCATTCCCCACAATAACATACAATAGCGTACCGTCTGACGGCACGTCATAATTCTAGCCATCGCTGCCGACTCTATCACAACATTTCAACACACGTATATGATATCTGCAGCATTCCCCGTAATAGCGTACCGTATATGATACAAGGATTTTTTTAATAAAAATAATAATTGAAAACTACTTTTCCATACAACACCATGCTGCGGCTTATCGCTAAAGAGGATAAATGTTATTAATTTACTAATAAGTACCGCTTATTGCACTCTTCAATGATACATTATGGTAACAGCCCCTTTTTATGAGGAAAATGTTGTCTTTGCAACGTTACCCTGCATACAGTGAAATTGCAATTCATGTCAACATTTGATCGTTGATCGTAATGTTGAACACTGTTGCAGCCCCGGACAGCTTCGACGCGGCGCTGTCGGCGCTGATCGCGTTGCTGATCGTGCTGTTTACCGGCATCGTCACCTTCGTCGTCGTCTGCGCCTGCCTTAAGTAATCACCGACATACATTACCAACTATTCATAGCGCATGTTTTCCTATCCCAAATGTTTTATTTATTAAAGGTTTCCAGTAAGTGATACACATTTCTTACATAATTATTATTGTAAAAGTATACTTCTTGTGCTCACTCCCTCAAGGTAACCACAGCTTACACAGGTAGAATTTGTTCAGATTGTGTGTGATAGAATAGATTATAATTCACTTAGGACAGTGAACATTTATGAAAGGTTATCTTAAAGATCAGATCTTCATATCTTGCCAGCGTTAGGCATGGGAATATTTTAATAATATTTATTTAGTACTATTGAATTTATAGTCAACTAAAAATTAATGTGTTTATATAAGGTAAAGGGTATCAAGAACGCTACAGTACCTATCTTCATATTAATTAGGCTTTGTATAGCGTTTGTTAAATAAATTATCACTGGGAATGCGCGGGCTTCCTACTTTTTCCATAAACTAGGGGCGCAATCTTTTGACAAATAGGACCTGTACCACGACCAGAGCCTTAAGATAAAAATCGACATTTCCTTTGCAACCGACTACTATCAGAACTCTAGAACGGATGGTGAAATTCTTTATCAATTTCAGGGTAATCCCCCCACCCTCCATGCAATCAAGCAAAGGCGACAGCCTGGCGCGGAGACGCATCCTGGAAGAACTGTCCACCACGGAGAATCCGCTATGGCTCGAGACCAAGCTCAGGCCCTATGAGGAGCAGGAACTCACCATGAACGTGTTCGGAGACCAGAACGAACAGCCCAGCGCTGATGCTGTACAGGTTAGTCATCATTGACCCACATCAAGCCACTGATGGATGTCTCTCCCAGCAAGTGCCATTAAAATAATAATGTCCACCAATGTTTGGTGGGCATTTCGCACAGCGCCATCTGGTCTCAAGTCAGCTAAGTAAAGCTCGTATCAAACGAACCAGACAATAACTGATGTAATACTTGTATACTTTTTCTTGTAAATACATATGTATAATACAAATTAACACACAGACACAGAACTAAAATCTATGTTTGTCACACATATGTCTGTCCTGGGTGGGAATCGAACCCACGATCTACAGCGCATAAGGCAGACCAACTGAGCTATGAGGCCAGTTTTATGTATGCTATAAGTGAATTGAGATAACAGAGTATTTTGCAGTTGTCCCAGCACCAACAAGGGCTACCGAGTCTTATCTTAGTCTCCCAAAACTACAGAATAGTACAGAGAGGCATTTCAGTGGTATAACGTTAGAATGAGCCCATTG
The DNA here is from genome assembly GCA_947359385.1 of Chesias legatella. NCBI lineage: Eukaryota > Metazoa > Arthropoda > Insecta > Lepidoptera > Geometridae > Chesias > Chesias legatella. Next base: position 5,180,187 of record OX375777.1, on the reverse strand, counting down.
TTGAGACTGTGTTATGTTTGCAGCCGGACAACACGTACGCGACTATACAGGGCAGTCGCGCGACCGAGCGGTTCGGAGACTACGCGACTCTCGGCGGCGACTCACCCACGCCTCTCGAGGCCGCCTTGGGATTCCAAGTGAGATTACTATATACTTAGATACTTAATATACACATTATACTAGTGAAAGATTTATGTGCGCAATACCACATTCTCAAAACGGTGAAGAAAAATATCGTATATCGGTATTGACGTCGGTTAACATTTTTGTTCTTAGGATTCGAACCGTGAAGGTTTATTAGGTGGGTTGAATGCCCTGCCCAACACTTCAACACTTTTTTATGTGGTACAGTTACGGAACGAGCCGACTGCCTACCTGGTGTTAAGTAGTAACCTCAGCTCATAACAACCGATACGACTTGAGTCCTCCCCTAGATACGACGACAACCAAGACGCATCGTATGCCCCCGTAATTCTGAGACGTGTAGGTGGAATGTATCATGTGCCTGTAATTACACCTCTCAAACCGGAACACAGTAACGCGAACGCGTTACTGCTTGGCGGCAGAAATGGGCATCGTGGCAGTACTTCCACGGACGAACTTGGCGTGAGTTCTACTGCTCTTAAATACAACACGGCGCTTTTCGGTAGCGTCACTTGAGAGCCAGTTTTCCATCTAGGTGTTGCGGGATGGCACCATCTCCTACGTAGTGCATAATTAACTGTATCTTGTTCTGAATAAATGTTATTTCATTGTTTATTTCTAGTCGTAACGTCCCGGGATACGCACTTCCTATAAGGTACCATAATAAACAGTAAACGTGTCGTGTTTCCAGGGTAGCACGTTCAAGCCGCCGCCGCCGGCGACTCCCTCCCCGCCGCCGCGCCCCTCCGCCCGTGCCGCGCTGTGACGTCACTGCGCGACCCCCCCGCGCCATCTGCACGCGGACGAGTGCTACCGAACTCAAGTACTCAGGATCAATTAGTACGAAGGCGCACAAAACTATTTGACGGTTGTGTGAATAAAAGTGAGTGTTGTGCGAACGTCATGAGGTTGTTTTGAAGATTTTGGTGTGTTATTGTAAATTTTAGCACAATTTACAGGGAACATATAATTTACAAAACACAATTGTGCTGTCTAAAGCCGTTTCCAACGAGTTATTCTGTAAACGATGACTTACTTGTATTCGTATTATTTATTGGTCTTTTCAGTATTGCTTGCGTGAGATTAAATGTTGTTATAAAGGTTGTATGTACGTAGTTTGTAGTAGTTTTTATGTTCAGTCACCGAAAAGTAACAGTCAGGGCCGAGTAATTGTTTTTTATAATTTACATTTAAAAATATAATTAGTAGAACATTATTTGTGAAATTTTCTTTGTGACATTTATGTAGAAGTTTCATATCCGTATATAAAAATTGATAACCATAACACAACGCTTTACGCATTACTATATAATCTTTTCCTTGTTTTATTTTGTTATGTATAATGTTCAAGCTGATGGTAACCTGATGTTAAGTGATAACCGCCGCCCATAGACAACAGCAATACGACTAAAGTCCTCTCCACCAAAGTGCGAGATGACTCAAGTCGCGTTGCGTTGCGTCCATCACCTCGAGACGGGGATGTTACGACTCATGCGCCTGCAATTTCACCGGCACCCACTCCCTTTTTCTTATTTTCTTCTACTTTGATATTATTCTGAAACTTTTCACGATGATTCGGGATCAAATCATAAATTGTTTGAATAATTATGTTTGCCTAATGAACATGCTAATTAGTGTAAACGTACATTTAGTAATGCATGTTGTCAAAGTATTATAAGTTTTGAAATTGTGTGAATTTCTATCAACTAAGACTGTTACCATTTTAATAATTAATATAATACATTGACAACGTCCCAAAGTTATATAGAATCAATGTAAAAACGTTGACTAAAAAATACTCGTTACAAATATTTTTTACTAATATTATAATTATAGGAATAGTGAATCTCATTTTATCTTAGCCACTGTATTGTAGCAATTATATTATTGCCATATTTTGTACATTGATATAATTTTTTATATTAAACTTACGCATATTTTGTAGTTCTTTAAGATTATTTATTGTAAGGGACCAATATTACTTCGAATGTAAATAATGGTAATAATGTATTTTGCGTCGATTAATCGACTGAGTTTTATGAAATTAAGTGTAAGTATTATTTTGTAAACCTATGTGTTTGTAATTAAATTAATCTTTTATTATATTTAAAAACGGTTTTATGATCTAAAAGCATTATGAATACAAATTGTATAGTTGATCGAGTATTATTTGTATAGTCAGTTATGGAATATATACCTACGTCGCGTAGTTTTTATAACGTTCTCTGGACTAGGCTAATTCTATTTTGATATTAAAATATTCTTGAGTTAAACTTTATTGTGAATTCAACAATATTGGATATACATTTATTTTTTTACAAATAAACCATCCCATAGATTATATACAGTGTTTCGCCCGTAATAATAATAATAATAATAGGTAAGGAGGATATTAGAAAACCATGAAATTAAAACAACCTTGTAATATTTAGATAAAAAAATATAAACAAATATGCCCATAACCTGTTTTTAATTCAATACCTCACATTGGCATTACAGCTCAGTTAGCAGTCACTGCCTTCTTTGCTGTAGCTCCTGGGTTTGTATTCAACCCAGGCTAGATTTGGGGCTAGATGACACTGTGTAATGTCCACCAATATTTATTCACTTCCTTGCGTTTGTAAATGGTAACATTTGTTCAAAGTGTCCATTGTCAGGCGGACTTTTTCGAGAAATGTTGACAGTTGGATCTTCAGACATTCATCTAAATCTGTGATGCTGGAGTCGAGTCGGAGACGGAGGTGGTCCATAGCCTCCGCCTTGAGCAGGATCAGCCTCTGTATCACTTGGTTGTAGCGGTCTCTTTCCATCTGAGAATGTTTATGGCAGATTTGGTACATGCAACATCCGTAACACCCTCCATTATCTTCCAGTGTACACGTGGTAGGTCTCTTAGTTTTTTTATGTGGCAATGTTACGGAACGGAATGGAAGGAAGCCCTCCATTATGGGTTTCTTTCTATTCTCCCCATAGAGGTAGGACAGAGAGGGTGGGATAGGGTTTGAATAGGCGTCAAACTTAGCGATAAGTACGCGTGTACCTACACCTTTGACGCCCATACCCCCTTGTTACTGCATGGGGAAGAACAGAAAAGTAACCCCTAAAAGGGTCATGCTTATCTGGTAGCTGATCACGGAATCCCTCCTATAAGTAGGTATGGTAGTGTTACTCACATACTCAACCAAGCATACTTGGGCAGCGTCTGCATCTTCAGGGTTATCGGATTTGCACAAGTTCACCAGGTACCTGTAGCCTCTACGCCATCTGCGAATCTGAACTCACACAACGGAGTTTGTCATTCAACATACACTTAAGTTATCGAAGACATAATCTATACATCTATACAAATAAATAAAATTGGAGTGTCTGTTTGTAATATTAAAATAACCGCTTTTTACTAAGTGGATATGGATGTGTACACGGTACATATACCAAAACATTTTTTTTTTACAATTTTTGTCCGTCTGTTTGTTCCGGCTAATCTCCGAAATGGCTGGGCCGATTTTAATGGGACTTTCACTGGCAGATAGCTGGTTTTATAAGGAGTAACTTAGTTATTATATATATATGTATGCATTTACATAGTAGTTAGTTACTTTGGGGCTAGATAGGGCGCTGTGTGAAATATCCACAAAAAAAATTGTCTGTAGCTACACGGTTACCTCCTTCTCAACTTGTTCAACGGCGCTCGTCCTGTGAACGTCTGCCGCGGCGCTGGCGGTCACACATTCGCTCTCATCTGCGTAGTAATCCTTCGTTAGTTTCCTGATCTGTCTCCTGTGCAGATACAAACATTCCACCCACTGAAAATATTTACTCAAAGTAAATAATAGTACCAACTTACTCGTTTTATTGTTCAGACGTTAATTTACAGATGACTGCGAAAATACAAAACCAACGCTTTGTGATCTAAAATTCGAACACAAAAACCGTTGGTGTATATAATACTGTCATAATTTATTAACGGCGTTGTATTTTTGGCTTCTATGTATAAGTCTATACAGTACAGCTTCTTTTTCTTCTTCTTAATTGATGGCTACAGAGGCTATATGAGCCCACCAGTCTGCCAATGACCGCTAGTGATAGTGTCATATACAACATAGGAGTTCATGTTAAAATTTTGATAGTAACAGTACAACTTGACGGAACAAAAGTAATGACTGTTGCGCAGGGATCATAATCATAATGGATGTCAAAGTCAAAATGTATATTTTCATAGAATTCGTCTCTAGAACTCATAAACGGCTTGGAAACATTATAAGTATTGTGCAAAATATAAGGAATTTAATGAAAGCGAATGATCAAGTACTCAATTGAATGACCCGCCTCACAGCTCAGTTGGTAGTAACTCTGCCTTCTGCCCTGTTGGTCGCGGGTTCGATCCATCCAGGACAAACATTTATATGACGAACATATTTATACGTGTCTGGATGATTATGTACGAGTAAGTTGAAAGTTATTTAAAAATGTAATGCAATTTACTTAAAAAAATAGAAAGAGAGGACTTCGCGGAAGTGAGCAAGAGAGGGACGTTTAGTACCTACACTATACAAAGCGATATAATAATCAGTTATCTGGTTAGTTTGGGGGTAGATGGTCCAGATTTAAAGTCAAAATAATCCTACCAACCTTTTCACTGAAGCCGGTTCTGTTGTAGCTGTGCAGCAGTTCCCTGTGCGCGGTGACCTGCAGCCGGTACTCGGTGGTGAAGTTGATCCGCCTCACCTGCAGTTCCACCGCCCACGAGTGTCTCAGGGCGGCTTCCGCCCGCCCCACGTTGATAGCGGTGTTTAGGTTCCTCTCGTAGAGTTTCGTCAGCTCTTTTATTCTGTTTGTCTCCTAAACGTGATTAATTATATCGTATACCTGGCTCTCACTTACTTCTTGTCATTTAACATAAAAAGTTGCTGTTTATATCGAGATCTGCTGTACGAATGAATGTATTACCGTCTGCTGGTCGGTAGAACAATATTTATTAGCATTGCTTCGTATTTTAATTGCATCTGGGTATGTTTGATGTATGACGAAAAACGTTTCCCGACTCACCTCAAAGCTTCCGAATTGGAGAAGAGTCAGAAATAAAGTCACACAAAGCATTATTCAGTATCAGTTAAATATATATAATGTTCTAGAATTAATGGAAACGATTGGTTTTCAATTTATTAGAATTAATAATAAGTGTTGATTTGATCGTTGTTTTAATAATACTGTTAATATATAATCAATCTTCTCTGTCGATCAAGATCAATAACGGCCACAGAAACAAAAATAGTTAACATACGGTTGGCAAATATATCTCATCATTACTACTACTATTACATACATACCTGAACTTAGCTTAGTATACATACGTAACTTAATGGATAGGTACTTAGCACAACTCTATTTGGCCTGAGAGAAGTATGTGAACTTAAATATCAGGGACCACACTAAAAACCAGAATATAAAGAAAGGCTGCCAGCTGAATAAGACTAAGGCCTTCTCTATATGCATCTGAAGGCCTAATACGAGCCTTTCAAAGCCGCATCTGCAATACATCAACTGACTGCACTTGAGTCAAACGTTAACCACTGTAAAAACATAACAACAACATTACATTTTAATATTCAATTTTGATGGTGACGAGGAATTACTCTGTCTCTACATTATATATACATACGCATGCACCTACACGCATAATTATATTTATTATGAATGCTTTTGATAACCTGATACGTGAGGTTATCGCGGGATTTATTATTTATTGAACTGATAATAATTATGCAGTCACATAGAGTTCAGATGATATGTATTCGCTCGTATTTCATAGTGCTGAGATGATATCGTGAATGTGGCGTCATTTTGTGAAGATGAATCAATTATGTTATGGTAGTATATGTATGTATGTATTATTTTTAAGTATGTATATCTAAATTATTATTTGTTTAGTATATATTTAAGTTTTATATCTATATTAGTATGTATTTAGTTATTTTATTTAATGTTTTTTCTCTTGTATTTAACACCACCGTCCCATATCATTCCTGTTTTAGTCCAGTCCATCCAAAGGTTGCCTGGAAGAGATTGCTTTAAGCAATAAGGCTGCCCATTGTACTTCACATTAAATTATTATTTCATGTAACATTGTTAATGTATATCTTGTGGTGTACAATAAAGAGTTATCTATCTATCTATCTATCTATGTTTATATGAATTTTAGATTTCTTTTCATTGTAACAGGAGTAAAAGTGAAGAATGTGGTAGTGCCAGACCTTGCTTCTTCCCCTAGGAGGACCTGGGTAGAGAAAGTTCAGGCTGGATTCGATTGTTTCGGACCGTAGAATAGGTATATAAGATGGTTCTGAAGTAGCGACTTTTTACAGTAGTCAGCCTTGTTTGCCGAAAGACCAAAGTCGGGAGCTGTGCGGTGTACCATCGGTAATTTCATACACCTTCATTATCTTTAGAAGATATCAAATAAAAAAATAAAATAAAAGACTTATCGCTCGTGAAAAACGTGCAGGTTATAACAGCGTGTCAACCTTTATACGAAATATTCATCATATTGTATTTAAATAAAAACAAGCAGCCAACTCTTTTATATATTTTTATTTACAAAAATAAATTGGCGAATTACAATAAAATTAACAACAATAATTCATGTTAGGATTTTAAACTATTTAACAATAAATAATTATGGTAGTTACCTTTCGCATTGTACTTACGTAAAATACAAGCTCTAACTCTATGGCACTTTTATCTAAAAACATCTCATGCATAATACATTATATAAGATTAAATTTGGTTTACGGATAACTTGAATAAAAGGTAAGTTAGGTACTAGATAAAAGGCTACGCGTGATTTGGAATATATTGAACAGACCACTGTCTTACCAAAATAGTCACGGCTGTATTCTCGTCATTAATTTATGGTACAACAAATAAGCAGAATCAATAAGCATTTAAATTTTCTCATATTTTAGAATTGAAACATTGTTTTAAATCATATCATATATTAAATAAAATTTGGTGCGCGCCAGTTCCGACACGCAACTAAAGTTTACTCCTTATTGTGTCATTGAATAAATTAATAAAACGAGCATTAACAAAAAGCGTTACATTTTTAAAACGACGTTTCTTTCTTATTTTTCGATTTTAGTACCCAAATCCTCGTACTTCGAGTATTAAGGGGTAAACACCAATTTACTCCAATAAAATTAACATTAAAACTATCACAGTATATATACCGTCACTAAAAATACTAAATACGGCAATAGTTGCAAACTTCATGTATTACTATTTCACTACACACAAGTTCCCCGTCTGGCACGCACATCCAGACTGATTTTTCCAAAACTCTACCAAATAATGTCAATTCTTTAAATTATCTATGCCTAATCTTACGTAATTTCTATCACTAATCATTTTAAACATAACACCCAAAAGTGTGCGTGTACACAGTAAAATTTGTAGCTACATTGACGTTCTTCGCCTCTGTCACGTTGGAGAAAGGTGCAAGAGTTGATTCCGTGAGGCAAGATGATACTTTTCTTTGAAAAATTATTTATACCAAAAATTGTATCCAACAGTTTTTCTTTAATTCGACATTGTTAAATTTTACATAACAGATTTTGCATTTGTGGCCTCCCGAACAGATAGTCTATAGTTTGTACTTAGATGCTCAACCATTCGTTCCCGAAAGTATGTAATGTAACTATGTTAGTCTCGCCGCACCAAACTATCCTGTCACTTGTCGCAGTTGACACATTTATATTATTGTTGTGCACACTGTGACCAGTAAAACATAATTTGATTTGTTCCATCTATCCACAACGTTGAACTAGTTAAATTCTTGGATAAAAATCTATCGTGTATTTGTAAAGAATTTATGCTATTTACAAAACAGTATGACGTTATCTTGATTAGCCGGTACCCAGCAGTTGAGAGTCGAGACAATCTTTCAAAACGGCGCGGGAATAATCTTTCACTTCTGGAACTGTCAGTGATCACGGCTGTACATTTTGGCAAGAACCCGATCACATCTTCTATTACTAGACATGCCTATCCTCTCGAGCGAGGCACTCGTGGTATTCGATCGTTGCTTCGGTGGCGAGCGAGTCCAGCTGCTTCCTGAGGTGCAGGAGTCGTTTCCTGGCGTGTGCAACCAGATCTTTGTATGACTTCCTGGTGTGCTGGATGTCATCCTGTATCCGGTGGATCTCAGCTGCCGCCAGACGCTTCCAGCGCTTTACTTTGGGTCTCGACTGAAACCATAATAAGACAGATTGGTTATCACTTTCAGTTCTTCCCTAATTATGTATTGTATTCTATTCTATTCGAGACACTGGTTCGAGAGCACCAGTGTGGTGAAAGGATTTTAAGTGCGCCTCAAGGAGGCTCCTTTCGTGCACTATTGTATGTCTCAAAAAAGTCACAATTCGCCAGACCACTTAAGTTTGTCTTAACGTGAGGGGGGAATATCTCATATGCATACTACCTATTTCTTCCTCCATTAATCGTGTCAGCTCTTTCGAACCAGTATGGTGAAAGGATTGAAGTGCGCCTAAAAGAGGCTGCTTTCGTACAATTGCAACACTCATACGACTTTTAGTTCCAGTCTAGGACAATTCGATTTCTTCACGGTGTTTTCCTTTAAACAATGTGGTATTGAGAAATGTGTATGCGACACAGATTGGGGCATAATTAGCCTGAAAAAAAATTAGTACGATTGAAAGTAAAATTAAATACTAATGATAGCAATGAACAATCTTACTTCGCATGAAACTCCGCAACCGTGCAGCGCCCAGTCGCATTTCTTAATGTATTCGTCCGTCTGGAAAAGAAACATCAGGATAATATTTAAAATGTTCAGATTGGAACTTCATCCAGAGAAAAGTACTGTTGCCGAGGGATAGCAAATATGCTTTTAGATGGTTGTCCTTCAACATCTCGGCCTACTGACATAAATAGTTTGCAACATGATGCCTGAAGTACAGAAAGGAAAAGGGAACTGTGGTGTCCAGGTCGAAAATATGAGATCCAAAAAAACTTTAGCTATCACGAGATATTGAATGACTGATATATCAACGGACAGCCCAAACAGTTAGGTCTAGAGTTTTGAAATTTCGTAGGTTTCTCTCTTAAAGCCTAATAAAAGCATTTTTCTTTAATTTTTATTGTACGCGGAAAACATAATACAAAAAAGTGATAAGTAATACATGTACAAGGGTGAGCTTAACCCTAATAAGGGTTCTTTTCCAGCAAACCATTGAGGAAGAGAGAGGCGATTTTTTTTTCAATTTTCAACCAAAAAGGGGTACGTAGGGATGCGTGATGATGAAATTCTACGCAGAGGTAGTCACAGGAAAATGTAGTAATTACTAAAGACCAGGACTCACCGCCAAATTCTACTTTAACCTGTAGTTAGATACTGGTTACAGCAGTGCGGATGCTGTGTAGGTCTTTTTGTTAAATTCGCACGCTGCATCTATAATTTCCCCAGCTGCTTCATAGATTTTCTGGGTACTTTATACGGATTTAAAAATGTTTTTTTTCCTGTTATTATATGAATACACTGTTAATTTATTTAGTTTATTATTTATTTATGATAGCTTATTATTATATATGATAGCTTTTTGTTATCAATATGCTGTTAAAATTAAGTTCTTTTATATATTTAATATTTTTGATTTATTTTTACGTACAGCTGCATTCTCAGTTTCTTTTTCTCTTTTCTTTATTTAATTAATTTAAAAGCTCTCAATCATAGCGTAAAAATCAAGACAATGTAAACATTCCTCTATTATAAACTTTTGTCACCAATTAATTGATCCATTAACTTATTAGCTTAGTTCGTTATAACTTTTCATATTTTTGTGTTATTATTGTTATTGCTTTTAATTTCTGTGTATATTCTAGTTCTAAATTGTTTTTTTTCTTGTATCTTCTTTTATTCGTACGCTACCAAAGCCTTGAGCTGAAAATCAGCGCTGTAACCTGTTGCAGCACGTGCTGAGCTCAAGGCTTTTCACACAATGCTGTACGCGACAGCGTTCCTCATTATTATTTTTTTGTTTTATTTTATGTTTTGTTAGTGTTCTTTTTGTGTTTTTGTGATGTTAGCCGTTGTTGTATACAGTGTGTGTGTGAATAAATGTCTTCTTTCTTTCTTTTTTTTTTTCTTACCTTGTTAATGTGCATCCGGAAGACGATCATGTGCCCCAGCAGGAACTTGTGATGATTCTCCCCGCTGAAGCTGGCGGCGCGGTACGCGTCCAGCTTCATCTTCCTCATGCGGATCTCGAACAGGCCGCGGCAGTCTCCGTGCTGCAACAATACAATAATTATAAATATTTGTGGGCATTTCACACAGCGCCAGCCACAAAGCGAGCTAAGTATAGCTTGTGTCATGGGAACCAGGCAACTGATATAACACTCAAAGGGTTTTTGTAAATACATATCATACATACTCGTATAATACACCTATTGACACCTAGAAACAGAATAAACATCTATGTTCTTCAAACAAATGTTTGTGTGTGGGAATCGAACGCACGACCTATAGCTCAGAAGGCAGGGTCACTATTAAATGAGCTGTGATGCCAGTCAACAATGGATAAAACGTTACTAATTAAAGACGAAAGTGTATTCAATCACAATTTTTGGGACAAAAATAAATATAATTAATAAATATTGGTGGACATTTCACACAGCGCCATCTAGCCCCAAAGTAAGCTAAGCATAGCTTGTATGATGGGAACCAGAATACTGATATAAATACTTATATAATTTTCTTTTGTAGATACATACATATACATAATAATACACAAATACATAATAATACATAACACCCAGACAGAACAAACATCAATGTTACAAATGTCACATACAATGTTTGTCCTGGGTGAAATATAGTGAAATAGTCGTAATTTTATGTGTAGACGAGGCTTAACTTAGTTTCACGCTTTTTCACACTTGAAGGTAGGCAGAACCTTGCCGTTATTGATCATCAGTAATTTCTTGTTCATTATAAAGGAGGTATTATAGATTATATACCTAGTTGAGCGGTTTTGCAAAATCTTTTTATAAGAAACCATATAAATACTATAGGGAGATGATCAAACTGATTCCTTATAATGATTTACCTATTCTAAATACGTAGTCAAATTTCTACTAACCCTGAATTAACTGCTGATTAATCTGATTGAGCTTTTGGCAGATTTGCGCCATTAAACTAAATGGACGATACATTCAAACGGCAAACATTTTAGTACTCAATGTCGCTCGTATTCATCCGTCGACAAGTAACTACGATAATGAATTATATTCAATAATAATATAATAATAATAATTCTTTATCGGAACGATACAGGTGATAATAGATACATAGTTTGCGAAACTTGCTGTGTATCCCAAGACAGTCTTATCATATGATACGATTTCTTCCAGACAACCTTAAACTAAATAAAAATAACTTCAAACTTATTAATGCAAGAACTGCTCTTGAGCAATGAGGTATGCACTGGCCCCCGAACTAGTATAAACTGTGTCTCCGAAGGCAAAGTGTGCTGCATCCCATTCGCGGAGATGAAAATCAAACAAAGCTTTTCCTAAAAGCACACACAAAGAATAATGTTTACAGTCTTGAGATTTTAATCTTGAATTACAAAGCCAGGATAATCCAACTTGAGCAACGGCCATCTTACCTGTTTACAAACAGTTCCACGTGTTTCATTCAGCAGTCTCGACGGATTTATTGCTCAAGTTATCTTAGTCTTGATGTTATCAAGAAGATTTAATATAAATGGCTGCCACATTGTTGGGCAGGTGTATATAAGAATATAACATACTACCTAAGTTTAATTAATTATCAGATAAAACAATTAAACTTGTAATAACTCAAGTTTACGACGATAGTACAATTGAAGTACTAGAATACAGAAACACAATACATTATCCATCAATAAACCAGACACAAGGTTATCAATCGTATTGCAATCGCGTCATCCGATGCATTCACCACATCTGCAGTTACCAAGTACAGTCAGCAACGGAATAAATGTGTGGACTTTTAGCACAGCGCCATCTTTTTTGATTTCACTGAACGAGCTGACGGCCCACGTGATGTTAAGTGATAACCGCTGCCCATAGACAACAGCACAGCCTGAAGCACAGGAGCAGGAACAGGCTGTTGTTCAAGCCCTATCCGCCCCTCCATGGGGAGAACAAACAAGAAACCCCTAAAGGGGGGGGGGGGGGGTCGCTTTTTTCGCGAGCACGATCCTTGTAGCAATCTGAGTACTTAGATCTATGTTACATTTGAGACTACTACGTTTTAAAAAATTTGCTATTAGTATGCTTATTCCAACTGTACTGCATAGGACACGTGTGTAAAAACTAGGTATCGATTAAGTGAGCCTTTTAATTACCTAAATGATCAACCTAGTCAACCTATCGTATCCATAGAGTAGCAAAACTTTATTAGTGGCCGCCCAATGAAAAAAAAAAACTTTTTAATAGTATGGTTTTTTTTTCTATGGGCATTTGTTACTATACTTTTGCATCAAATTAGCTTAATTAGTCTACGTGTTTCTTATTTTTTTACAATTAACGATTTTAGTATAAAAATTAAAAGATGTTTAATTAATAATAACTTGCGGTTAAAAATGAGTTAATAATACATTTCCCTATCCATTCAATTATTGTAATTTAATTTACAGATTTAAATCAGAATAAAATATCAGTTGGTTAAAAACGCGGACTCAGATCGGAAACAAGCACTAATAATCACCAATTAATCTGAGGCTAGAATATAAATTGCCTCAAATATGATAGAGGTAGTCGTCTCATTTTTGTGTGGATACTTTAACATGTAAAGAGTTAGGTTTGTCTATAGTTTCTCAAGTCTACATACTTTACGTCTAAGCAGGTAGTTTACGCGTAAATGGATTCGTTATTGGGCAATTTCCTACTTCAAGTAGTATCCTAGAGCTGCTAGGACAAGGTATACATTTATGATTGACAAATTGGTCTGTGATAGTACATAGAGGCTTGATATGAGGATACTTATTTTCTACACGTTCATATACCTTTCCTATATTAAAGTAATAAATAAGAATCTTAGATAAGTACTAAACTATTCTAGTTTTCATAAAATTAACAAATTAGTAGATATGTCGGTTTTATATGATGGGTAATTTCGTAAAGTGATTGTGTGTATTGGTAACCAAAAATATAGGCTGAAAGGAGTTCACAAATCATTTTTGGAATGTAGAACTGATTCTACTTCGGAAAATATCAGAGACTTACAAAAGAATTACGAAGTCCATAAAGTTTTTTGACCAGGATGAATACAATAATGATAATTTAGAAAAGGTCTTGAACCTAAAAATAAACGCAGATATTTTAATTATGGATGAAAGACAGGTTACTCAGTACAAAGATTAATTTTGGCCCGCCATAAAGAAAATTTCTGGCAAAGTTTCAGCCTATATTTAACTAATAATGTCCTAAAATAATAATTATTCATGTAATCCATGTTCTCGCTAACACATTGGCAACTCACGTGCGTTTCTGTCTAACCTGTCATGGTTTCAAATTGATTTTGATTATATCGATAAATTCCAGATTAAACTGCTTAATGTTTATTGGATATAGCGATCTTTAAGATGCCTTTCTAATTAACCTCTAAATTAGCACACAAACAACCATTGGTAAGTGTATAATGGTATAATGGCGCCCGTCACTCTGACACATCTCATGTGGGCAATAAGAAAAAAACAAAACATGCAAAATCTTATCTATGGGAAATTTTCTTAATATATTGTAAATACCTATAGCTAAGAAAATTAGCGTAACTAATAATTATTATTTGTATTATTGTTTATTTGACTAGCCTAAGTAACGAAATGATAAAAAAAAACATTTATTTTAATAATTTTTGTAATACGTACCCTTTGGGCGCCTTGGGTATATGTAAGTAAACCCACTTGTGTCTTATTCAATAAATAAATCAATACCATTCAAACCGAAACAAATACAATGCACTATATGATATGCCTAGGTAAGTACTAGAGTTTCGTTTCTACATTTATACACTTTAATGCCGGGTCACCGACAAACAATTTTCCGTTCCTCTCTAAAAAAAAGCGTACAGTTTTGTTTCAGTAAATATAATTTACATATACTATAATTCATATTAATATTAAATTATTTTTCCATGATAATATACAACATAATTTAGGTGCTTTAGGTGCAAAAATATGTATGGCAGTTTCTTTGGAGCTCACTTTAATCCTTTCACCATACTAGTTCGAGAGATCTAGTGACACGTTTAGTACCTAGTACTAGCATAGATTCCAAGAATAATAAAATATAAGACAACCCACGCGGTCTGTTCAAAAGACAGCGTGCATTACTTCCTAATAGAACAAATGCCTGTCAAATGATCATTATGCAGACGATATTATTAGCCAGCCCTTGAACGGAGCAGAGTCAAGGCGTCACCCAGGTGCCCATGAGGTGAGCAACTTGAGGACATCAACATGAATAAAAACCGAAGCGGGTATTGCAATTTTGCTAAGTTCCCTTCCTAGTCTTTGGACTATTATCGATATACAAGCGTGAATACGTGTACTTACTGGTAAGTATCAATTGACCCCAATTATAATGGAGATCGCACTCCATTTGTAGTTTACTAATATCTAATATATTTTTTTGTGACATATGTATGCCGTTTTTTTTATTACGAGGCCTACTTGAAGTAGGTACACAAATAATGCAAAGTCTTTGTAAAAGGAGACATGTTGAAATATAGATAGTAAAACTTGGCACAGCAAAATACAGTTTTTTTATATTCCTGTCTGTCATCACCATCGGTTCCAAGACTATTTGTCGCTTCATTCTAAGTGATATGGCTTTCATCGGTAAAAAGGATTTTCAACTTAGGGATTTTCAACCTTCCCAATCTAGTGTTCATTTTGAACAAACCCAAATCACTTTCAGCCTTTACCAAATATATAGTCACACGGTGATGACGTAAACATGAAGCGCATTGATATCTGGCAGTCGATCAACATCTGATGCCAACTGATAGCCCGAAACCTAGTGCTACACCATCTGTGGACGGCGAGCCCACCGCAGCAACGTCGTTACTCATCCCGGGCTATAAACAATACATTACATTCAGAGGTTGACTGCCTAGCTCCACGAACAAGCGTCATTCCCAATGACGTGTTTTATAGTAGTAATACTAGTATCATAAGACAGTATTTCAAATGTTACATGATCAAGTTTGAGGTTTGAGAAAGAGTAGTAAGGTTTGAGGTATTCAGTTTGACTTCAGTTCTTGTGTTCTTGTGTTTGATATTTCTCCGGTGTGATAAAAGTCAAAGGTTTTGTTCAACTGGAACAACAGATCATTAGCATATTAAAAGCATTACGTTCAAACAAAACGAAATAAATGAATCAAGCCATTACAACATTTAATTATACCGACTACTCCCGAAACCCGTTCGTTCCACAGACTGATCAAATATCAGAATGTCTAAAAATTACAATGAATTAAAGTAATGGACATTCCATTATCGTTATGATAAATGTGTTTTACATTAATTCAAAAACGGTACAAATACTAATAGCACTGAACAAAAACTTTTTACAATTTCGTCTAACAACGACTCCCATACCCAAATAATTTCAAACTGACCATCCTTCGGTACAAAGCGATCCATGGCCTCTAGAGGAAACTGAACATGTGAACTATAGGAAGGACTATTGTAGGAAGGTGTTTTGATTCATTGTGTCGAATTGGAGTGAATGTTAATTCCATTGAGGGTTCTTTCAGCTTCGTTTGGTCTGGACGTTGAATTAAAATGCCATGGCACGGGCTGCATTGTTAAACTGATTAAATCTTTGTCTTTTTAGAGCCAGGTGTCTTTAACACACACTGCACACTTTTAATTAGTATGCTTGTGTAGAGAGTGAAACTTTTGCAACGATCGAGTTCACAGTATTAGTCCTATTTGACTGGCCTCACAACTCTTTGGTAGTAACCCTGCCTTCTGCGCTGTAGGTCGTGGATTCGATTTCATGGCAGGACAAACATTTGTAGACGAGTATAGATGTTTGTTCTGGTCTGAGTGTTAATATCTATTATATGTATGTATTTACAAAAAAGTATATTAGTACATACTTCGGAACTGCAACATGCAAATAGACATGAAAATAAGTTTTTCGTGCATCGAACCACATTGGGCTCATGAATCTGAGAATAGCGATGGGTATAGCGTCAAAGTAGTGACAGGCACAGGTATAATACTGTATGACAATGGTGACAAATAATTAACAATAAATAATTAATAAAAGTTTTACTCTGGAAGTACCTGCAGAAAACAGCAAAAGCGGTAACCAAAATACGAAAAAAAGTAAGGAAAAAATACAAAACACAATTGATCTGGTAATGGCTCTATCAAATCAACATTCCATTACCTACAGTTACCATCAAGTGATAAAATGAGATTGAAAACCATAAAATAAATAAAATCTGCAACAGTGAAGACTCGAAGTAAATGCTTACTAATTTTTATTTAAAGAAAACAATATTATTAAGAAAACTTAAAAGCAATACAAATTTGACACACATATATATTTGGGCATGCAACTTACCCAAGTAATAAACAAGTAAAGATAATTAAGCGAATTGCATTCTACATTATATCTCATTTATCGGAACGTGTGTATGTATGTATTTCTGTAGGACGCGAAATAGCTGTCGAATCCTTGACCGTGATATCATCCAGGAGAAATGCGAATAAAACAATAACTTGTTACAATGTTAAGTGTTGCCCGTGAACACTCACTGAGAAATGTTTGTAAACCAGCGTTACTGTGAGTCTTAGCGCTTTGGTTTCAAACATGCTCATGAGACAACATCTATTTAATCTAAAATTTTTTAAATCTAAAAAAAAAAATCTATTTTAAGAACAAAACACAAGCTCTCAAGATACATTTATGACTAGCTCGCTCACGACTTAGTCCTACTTTTTCCACGCACCCCTACTTTACCCCTCGGAAAAGTAGCCTATGTTACCAATTATAACACTAGCTATCTACCGGTGAAAGTATCTTCATAATCGGTCCAGCTGTTTCGGAGATTAATCGGAACAGAATGACAGATTTGTATATAGATAACATGTTCATTCAAGAATTTAATATTTTTACATATGGACACTATGTTTCGATTATTTACTTAAAGGCTTTAAATAAACTTAATGTTATATCGTTCGAACAAAATAAGTTGGTATTTAAATCAGTGTAAGCTTGGGACATGTGGGAGATCCAATGAATTCTATTAATATTGTAGGCATATCACCCCTTTTCACCTATATCTGCAAATACACAGGAACAGGTCCTAGTAAATCTAAAAGGTGACTAAAATTCATGGGAGCCTAGAAATTTGCGTATCTCTGAAAAGAACTGCTTCTTACTAAACGTACATAAAAGAGATGAGAGCAGTAGAACTCTCGCCAAGTTCGTCCGGGGAAGTACTGCCGCCATGCCCTTTTTTGCCGCCAAGCAGTAACGCTTTCGTGTTACTGTGTTCCGGTTTGAAAGGTGTGGTTGCCGGTGAAATTACAGGCACACGAGACATTCCACCTACACGTCTCACAGTTACAGGCGCATACGTTGCGACTTGGGTCTTGTCATACCTAGTAAAGGAGGACCCAAGCCGCGTCGCTTGTTATGGGCTGAGGTTACCACTTAACACCAGGTGGGCCGTCAGCTCGTTCTGTAACTGTATTACATAAAAAAAAATAAAAAAAAAATTAGATATATTCCTTTGCAGGAGTTGTCTAGTCTCATTAAAACTAGTAAAAAATAATAGAAGAGGCTTTTGCTCAGCTATGAGAGAAATTAACACATGCTTTTAAAATGGAGTTAAGTAAAAGTGTGATTATTCTTATGTGATAAAGTTAAAAGGAATCGATAAACTTTGATTTTTCTAGTTAAATAACTAATATTTTCTTTCATATATAGCAAAATTATGTCTGTATAGATGTATACCTTGACTCAACGACATACAAAACATCTTGTAATATCTTATTTCAGTATTTTATGTAGTCATAAATGCAACACAGATCTATGTTGGTACTCAGATTGTTACAAGGATCGTGCTCGCGAAAAAAAGAAAGCCCCTCCATTAGGGGTTTCCTGTTTGTTCTTCCCCATGGAGGGTCGAATAGGGTTTCAACAGGCGTCAAACTTAGCGATAAGTACGCGTGACCTTATGTGTTGAATTTATTGACGTTTCTAAGCCATTTCTTTATGAATTCTATGGAAATAATGTTTTTGACTTTGGAGAAACAAATTAGAATGAAAATATGAGCGACGTAACAAAAACATTGTTACCTACATTAAACTAAAGATTGCAGCGTAACGAATCAATAGAATGTGACATGAATGGTCCTATTGACGTATTTATGTATTGTTATTACGAGGAAGCGGTTCAGTTCAAGTGAATGACAAATGTAGTTATTCAAGAAGCCACTCTTATGACAATGACGTCGTTTTCAATTTTCTACATTAGTGATTTACTTTTATATCTTTACTCCTGATCTGAAAATTACTGTAAAAGATTTTCTTGTCATCCGGTACTACTTATCATGGTATACAGTCATGGACCCAGAATAAATGCAGCCGAGACCTACCATTCGGCTCAAATCATTAAACTTCCTTGCACGAATCTGTGGTGATAACTAGATTTTTTAAAATTAGTCAATCCTTTTTTTATACAAAGTTTTTGGAATACCTCTGTGGTCTTTAACATAAAGCTAAATTATAATAAGAACGTATACATAATATATTAAGATTCAAGTAAATAATAATTTTTAATATAAATTGTGCACTCTTTTTGGCATGTAGGCACGTAGAACATTTTGGTCAAAGCTGCCAATCTAATATGTTCGTGTCTATAATAATAGATATAATCCTTGCATGTAAACATTTATACATGAACCATCAATAGGTCGACGTACTCCTTGCATTCCATTCTAATGAAGATAGTATGCCTTCGAATCTGTGACCCATATTCTACATTGCTGTTGCTGTTTCCTTACGTGTACCAGTAAATCACTATTTATTACCAGGATATCATCAGTTGAAATGTGATGAACGGCGACTTTCATCTCAAAATTGATGATGTTCTTGATTCTTGACCTTTTCTGTTGAGTTTTTCGCTCCTGTAAAACTCACTTCAATTCGGATACCATCGGGAGCGGGACGAAATATTTTGACTTTGCATTTATTTTATTTATGTATCTCAACGGTATGCAATAGTATTAACCTCAAGCTAATTCCTATCTCCCACACCCAAAAAATGCTCTATTCTTGTTTCTATTAAATATTCCAGAGGAATGTGTGTTATCTTCAGTTTTTCATTAAATGTTCAAATGTCAATTTCAGCAAAATGACAACGCGAACATCATATAAATATTCTCTATCATATTTTGTATTGATCATTCAATCATTTGCCTATCCAATATGTGGAACGGATATCGGGTAAAATAAGTACCTTATATCTTAAAAGAGAAATCAAAAGATTCTTAAAGATATTGATGACCCAAAAACCCGTAAGATTTCAGAGATATTATGTTAGAAAACAATTTCAAATGCATACTTGTAAATGTTTGGAGGAATCACGGGCGAATGCTAGTAAACTAATGGTGCGAAAGACGCGCACGGTTCCACTTGGCATGCATCTGGAGTAATCTTATCGTTCTGGAGTTGGTCTGCCAACGGTGGAAGGTCGAGCTTGATGGAAAACAGATGACATGATGCACTGTTAATGCAGCTTCGACATCTACAAATGCTACGTTACGTAATGAAGGTGGCAGTTTCCAGATGTCGTCATGGCTAAACATGCCAGCATATAAACTTGCTCGTGACCTAGAATTTGCAAAAGCAGGTGACGCATTCATAATTTCATGCTTACGCTAGGGAGCCCCGTGAAACTCACTACTGCTGCACTTAAAAGTACAGTTAATGGCACTATTATATTCTATTCAAATCACTGGTTCTCTAGAACCAGTGTGGTGAAAGATTTTAAGTGTGCCTCAAAGAGTCTCCTCTCTTGCGTGCACTTGACACACGTCTTCGGATTTTTAGTTCTAGGACATGTCGGTTTCCTCATGATGTTTTCCTTCGCCGTTTTAAGAACGTGGTATTGCACATAAATCTTTCAAGGAAACACTCATAGGTGCACGTCAGGATTTGAACTGGTGACCTCCGGATTGAAATTCGGGATCAGTCACACTACACCACCAAGCGCTCTCTAGTAATAAGTTCAAGACAGAGTGCCTGTAAAATTTGGACTAGTCTACTTACATCAACAGTGTCCGGTCTGCCCGGCACAGCGCTGACAGACTGCTCAGCGTATGAGGAGATGTTCTTGAGGAAGCCCTTGAGGTCAGACCCAGCTTTGGCGGTATACTCTGTGTACAGCAGCATCACGTCACCCTTGGCTGCGTCCAGCTCTCGCGCCAAGTCTGTCAGCCTCCGCTTCTCTATCTCCTCTGGAGGGTTGCTGAGCTCTTCATGTTCTGGACTAACGTCCACAAAAATTTGGGCATCCTGGAATGTATTCAAGTTCTTTTAAGTAACGTATCGTCGAATTCTAACTTTTTTCACATCTGCCGAATTCTTTGTTATTATCAAAGTGGAACTCATTCAAAGCCCCTACACTCACATATGCGCATAAAAGCTCACACATACTCATTCATATGATGTTCTGATAGCTTCATAATTTAATAACGGATATTTCTAAAATGATAATTCTAATGTAACGATCAAAAGATAAAATAAATGAAATTTCACCGTCAACGTGCATGAAGTATTTTCGAAATTAACGATCGCGTAAAAGAAACATAAGCTTAGATTCGTTTCGCAATTGCATGTTTGTAGTTTTCAAGGTTAATGAGTATTTAGAAATAACGTTTAGCTCTTCCTTTGAAATGCATTTAATTTGTTATCATAATAACTACTTTAATACTTCAAGATACCGCGTCACGCTGAACGCTGCAAGGCATTCCCGGTTATTTATGTGTTACCCGCAGTGAATAAATAATCCCACAGGAACACTGCACTTTTCCGGGATCAAAGTAACCTATGTGTTAATCCAGGATATAAGCTATCTTGGTACCAAATTCAACCAAATCCATTCAGCCGTTTGAGCTTGAAAGAGTAACAAACATCCATACAAACTTTCACGTTTATAATATTAGTAGGATTATATCGGAGTTACATATTTTTCTACAATTTTATTGTCAAATACATCATTATTACCACGCTATTACTAAGCTTCAATGTAAACTTTTATTTTACTTTCATTATGTATTTTTCATAGAAAAAAATAGTTTTTTTTAAATTTAATTTTAATGAAAGAATCTAAGATTCTTATTTAAACATTTTTGCACAATTTATTTTAATTATATATCCAAATTATTCAATGATTTCTAGTTTCACTGCTGCCTCAGCCTTGTTCAAGTTGTAAAAAATACTAAAATATCTATTTAACTTTTTTAACCAAGGCCTAACATAACTCGGCTGTGTAACATTGCAAAATTTAACGACTGAAAACAACGATACTTAGATGCTCTGCACTCGTTCCGAAGTGGCCTTGGTGCGAGTTATTGCAAAATCTGCAAATTATTATGATGTCACAAAGGAAGACATAAAGTTTAGGAACATTATTAACCTTTATTTATTTATAGGTTTTCATTGCTTCTGACGTTTGGAGAATCTTTAAACTGCTCCAGGTCGCACATTATGTTGATATACGTGCTCCAAGAATTTCGTTGTTACATAGAAATACTTATGATAATAGTTACTTATGGTAATATAGCTCCTAGTTATTTTGTAAGAAAAACTGGCAGTGAGGACTTCATCATTTGTCAAATCTATGTTTCCCGCAATACGTTCGCACACAAACGTATATCCGCAATAAAACTACAAACATAATCGTTTAAACAATGCTTTAACACAATAATGTCTGAACAGGCGGTCTTATTATGCAAGATTTCTTCCAGGCAACCTATTAAAATTTATCATAGACTACTTGCAATATATGGGACTCTTGACCACGCAGGTAACTTGATGAAATCGACATGAACTATGTACTAATGTTCCCAAAATATGTGATTACTGTCATACACTAATTTACATAATCTAATACCTAGTTAGTACATTGAAATGATTTATCTAACTACTTAAAACCCTTGATAAACTTTTTGGGAAACTGATAGTTAATACTTGAATTATTCGACCAAAAACTTTCCAAATAATATATAAACAAATGTTTCAAATCTACAGCATCACACATTAAAGCATCTTTCATATAATATAGTACAATTAGAACATAACAAAGGCGTACTGATAAGCGAGGAATGTTTCTATCTGATTCCACTAACATCCTTGGCTCATTCATCCGGAGACAAACACGGTTTGTGTAGTGATTTCCTTCACGTGGCCGTTGACCTGATTCGAAGGAGTACTCACTGAGATGGTTTCCTGTCTTCCTGGATCTAATGGCTGAATAGCCATTCTAGGATTCAGCCTTCCTGGATAATAGCCATTAGGGCTATTCATCCAGGAAGACAGAGAGGAACACAGGTCTCAATTCTATTAGCTTCGGACTAAAATCTATCTTGACAGCAATAAGTAGTGCTGTCAGAGTTACACCGTATTGCGATGCGACTTCACACACGTAAGTAGGGGAGAGCCCAAGTCATATTTTTTATGTTTCAAAGTTACGGAACTATCAGACGAGTCATCTGGCTACCCATTACAACGAAATAAGACTTTGTTTTCCTCGAACTAGGAAAAACAAGACTCATGTCGCGTTGTATGCGCCCGTAACTCTGAAACATGAAGGTGGCATGTATAAAGTGCCTGCAATTTCACCGGTAAAACACCAGAACACAGCAACACGAATGCATTACTGCTTGAAGGCAGAAATGGTGGCAGTATTTACCCGGACAAACTTGGCACAAGTTCTTCTAAGTTGACGCTTCAAGAGGGCTTAGAAAACACCCCGTGGAAACCAGACTAGATATAATTAGGAAATAACCAATAACGGGCCATTTGGCAAAGAGATTTGCGATTATAAGATGATTATATAACCAAGTAATTGTAGTGTTGCACTTATTCTGAACTATACAGCAGAGCAAATATTGGCAATCACATCGAATGAGTATTGTAAACTGCGCGCTGACGTCACCCAGCAACTCGTGACGTTCCAATCTGACGGGCAATTTATAAATATGACAGACATAGACGTAATATAATCTATACAAATAAATAAAACTGGAGTGTCTGTTTGTAATATTAAAATAACCGCTTTTTACTAAGTGCATATGGATGTATAAACGGTGCATATGCCAAAACAACATTTTTTACAATTTTTGTCTGTCTGTCTGTCTGTTTGTTCCGGCTAATCTCTGAAATGGCTGGACCAATTTTGACGGGACTTTCACTGGCAGATACAGACACTGGCTGATCTAAAAAAAAGTAACTTAGGCTACTTTTCCGCGGGGTAAAATAGGGATGCGTGATAAAACAGAATTCCGCGGACGAAGTCGCGGGCAACAGCTAGTAATAAATATGACATTATATTTCGTTACGCCAATCTAAGCTAAGAGCAGTAAAACTCTCGTCAAGTTCCTCAGAGGAAGTATTCCCACCACGCCCATTTCTGCCGCCAAGCAGTACGCATTCGCGGTACTGTGTTTCGGTTTGAAAGGTGTGGTTGCCGGTGAAATTACAGGCACATGAGACATTCCACCTAAACGTGTCAGAGTTACGGGCGCATACGATGCGACTTGGGTCATGTCGTACCTAGTAGGGGTGGACCAAGTCGCATCGGTTGTAATGGGCAGAGGCTACCACTTAACACTAGGTGGGCCATCGGCTCGTTCCGTGTTCCATTTCCTCGCTTGTTTTGTCCCTACCAATACACCCAAGTAAGTAAATCTATAGTTTGTTATTTTTTTACTGGGTTGATAAACGACCCCAGCTCTCATTGTTTGATTAGCGAAACAGACGATTCGGGAAAGGTTATTATTACTTTAGTTATTCGCTATTTAAAACAGATTTGAAATGTTGTGTAAAAGAGACTTCGTAAGCAAAGTGGGTTTCAGACGTTTTTTTATTGTTTTTGTTTTTTGTTTTTAATAATAGCAACAATAATAATAGCAACAATAATAATAGCAACATAATAGCAGCAAATAATACCAATATATTGTTCGTCTATAAAATAACTTAGATCAGAATAAAGAGAACCCTGAAGCTTTGTCGGGTGATCTCACAGCGTAAATTAGTTTTTATAACGATGTGTCGACAAGTTATTAGTGGTTGCAGTATGTATTGATTATAAATAAAACATGTTGGCTTCATATACGTCGAGTCCCGATTTAAATATCAAACTCGACTTTCGATTGTGTTTATAACGGAACTAAAATATATTATTTATTTATTTATTCAGAGAAACAACAACTTAAATAAATAATAATACTAATAACTATAACTAACTATGTATTAGTTAAATTTATTTCTATTAGAATCCATGACTTTATTTATTAATTAAAGAATAAAATTATGATCTTTGTTGGTCGAATAAATTATTATTACTATTCGAAATGCGATATAAAGTCATCGAGTTAAAGGTAGCACGCTACCTTAACGGGAATTAAATATTTACTTTCAGTAATTGTTTTACCTGATAAGATATATGTTTAACGACTAATCTATTCTACTACCAAAATTTGATTTAAGAAAGGGAAATTCTTAGGAATGGTGGTCTCTGGACTATGGTACCTACTAAGGGTCACATATTTGAAAAATGTTTGTGACGTATATATTTACCAGAAGTTTATTTCGATCTGAGGAGCCTAAGTACATTCTGGCCTCACACCTCAGTAACCCTGCCGTCTGAGCTGTAGGTAATGGGTTCGATTCCCACAGGACAAACATTTGTGTGACGAATATAGGTGTTTGTTCTGTGTCTGGGTATTAATATTAATAATATGTATGTATTTACAAAATAAAAGTATATAAGTATGTTGTCTGGTTCCCACGACACAAGCTATGCTTAGCTTACTTTGGGGCTGCGGTGTGTGAAATTTCCACCATCATTATTATTATCATTATTATTATTCTACGCCTGAATCATCCATTTTGTAACGTGATGATTCAGTCAAGGCCGTTGCAAGATGCGTATCAATGACACAAGGACACGAATTCCTTAGAAGCAGGTCACGACGACAATGTTATCTATAACCAACAAACATACATAATCACAGCTTCACTGAGAGTTAGTATGAAATCTCGGTTGTTTATTTACATAATAAATAGCGTCTGTACGAGTGAAAAGTAAAGATTTTGACGTCAATAGTATGCGTGGGTGGAGGAAATGATATAATAATAATAACTGTTCGGTTTCTTGTTTGGGGATATGTGTTGTACCTACCTACGTGACTAGGGGCATCGAAGACTACACTACATGTCAAGATGATGTCAAAGGGAATGTCTACGTAATCACAAAAAAACGGTATGTCTTGTTTGTCAATTTTCTCATACTATTTATACTGGTTACCATTTAACACCAGGTGGGCCGTTCTGTCACCTAAGTAACAAGTAACACCTAAGTAAAAAAAGAGTATTTCTCATATTTCCTCCATTTATCCATGAGCTTCCTTAAATAACAATTATCAAAATTTGTGTAAGTATAAAGAGTTATTTTATACCCCCTTTTTAAGATAAATTTAAACAGGCTAACACAAATTTTATTCATGTGAAGTATTTCGAATTATAATTTGGGAAACATTTTCGAGCGCCAAGCAATAACGCTTTCGCATTATTTTAGAATTTGTGGATGCCGGGAAACAGGCAAGACATATCTTATGTCTTAGAACACGGGCGCCTTGGGTCTTCCCATATCTAAGCATGGGAAGATTTATGTTGTTTTGCTTTTGTTATATGCAGAGGTTACACTTAACAATAGAAATAAGCTACGGTCATTTGACCATAAATTCTACACTACTATACAAATTTTAAATAATTCAATACTACTTTTATAATTTCATTGAATTAATGGTTCGAAATGATGTACATATCTATATTTTGATTTAAATATCGAAAATGACGCTGCGTAGCTCATATTCTATTCAAAGAGTCATATTCAGACGAGCAAATATACAATTATGCTAGATTTGGAAAAAAAAAACAATGTGAAAATTTTATCAAAAAAAACCTCCTTAAATTTTTTTTACATACGATAACGGATTATAGGAAGTATAACGATTAACTATTGAAAACCGAGCCCTGTACTCATATAAACTCAAACACGCGGCGGATGTTGGTGTCAAGATCACGATACCTTGCTTAGCTCTTTGGCGTCCCGTTACTTGAAGGGCGTGTACTCGTGTGTACCGACCTAGATGTTACTACCCAGCCTTTCGGCTTCCCTACCTACAAACCAGAACATACATTCTTGCACTTACATACATAAATTCAAAGTAAATAGAAGGCTCGTTAGGGTCTGGACTGGCACCATACTTAGCAATAGTAGACGTGACCTTAACGTGACGAATAATTTTTACAATTTCGGAAATTGATAATTTTCAGGCTTTCACCGGTATGAAAGCTTTGTGATTTTATCAAAGATTTACGCCTTTCCTGACAAAAGAGTAGGCTTTAAAGCATCAAGGTTTCAAGGCAGAACAGAACATGCGGACCGTTTTCACATATCGTGGGCCAGACGTAACAAGTGATGAACAAGTGAGCTCGTACCGAATAAAGAGTTTTATTGTGATTCAATATTATGTAAATCCTTGGATAAATTCTCATACACAGCTCCTGGAGTTAGAAATTCTGTTGACGAAAACTACTAATTATGCTTATTTATTCATGTTTTTTTTGTTCTCTTAATTGTTTTTGTGAATAAATTTATATTTTGTGGTCACACTTTTTCCTCCGGTATTTAATATTCTATCCTGATTGACACATAGAGCCCATGCCTCATTTTGTAACTCTGATCTCTGGAATTTTATATTTATAACGTTCCATGAAACGATAAATAAATAAATAATAAATAAGAACCCGTTTAACTGTAATTTTTTATGGCTAAAATATATCAGACCTCTTTCAGAATAGAAAATATAAATTTACAATGTTTTGAAAGTATTAGATATATTTATAGATTTTTGAAAGAGAGGATACGGTTCTTACATTTAACATTAGCATGTCCTTTAGTTTTTCAGCTCGTCAATCTTACGGTTATGGTAATTTCATATTCGTCATTATTACAATTCCTACATCTGTATGGGAAATAAGGTTAAACTGTTAAAAGTTATAAATATTGTTGAAATGTCAAAAATTGACTATTTTAATTGACTATTATTTTTCAATAACAACCCCGAATAATTTGTTATTTATTTTGATAATACACATTTTATTTTAAAAAGTCAGTACTAACTACTACACTAGATATATCGAACCAGTGTGGTGAAAATATTTTGAGTGCGCCGCAAAGAGACTCCTTTTATGCACTTGTCTTCGAAACTTTTTACTTTTTATTTTCCTTACTTATCATATAAATTATTTATCAACCTCACGGTATAAACTGATTTGGTATTGATCACAATCACATTCACCCCTGTATATGTAGTTACACCGACCTGCGCCCGCGCCGCGACCGACAGCGCTGCGAGTGCTAACGCGACCACCCGCACCACCATGCTGCAGCCGACTGATTGATACGTCGCGTCGCCTGCGCTGCGCCTGCACACCTGATTGTTTACATTGCGTCGTTAGTAACGCCGTTGGGTACATCAAAAGCCCTCACTGTTACTTTTTTTTATGACTGGTCAATTTGCTGTTGGCCGCAGATGGCCTTGAGAGCGTTTACACGGGCTTTTGGTGAGAGCAGACGGCCCTCAACCGGTAAATCTTAAAATAATACACAACGTCACCAAGGGCACCACTTAGGTACGGACCTCGGCTTGGGGCGTTGCGAGTCGGGAGGAATGGGAGAAAATTCGTCCCGCGCGGGCGTTTATGGGGATAATTCGAATTATAGCTCAGTTGGTAGTAACCCTGCCTTCTGCGCTGTAGGTCGTGGGTGTGATTTCTACCCAGGACAAACATTTGTGTGACGAACGTGTGTGACGATAGATGTGTGTTCTGTGTCTGGGTGTTAACATTATACGATATATATGTATTTACAAAAGAGTATATAAGTATTATAAGCTGTGGATTTTTCAGCAAAGTTTTCCATTATATACCAAATCAAGTAGATAAAGTACACTTAAAGTAATGTTGGTCAGAAATGTCGCAACATCTATTTGTAACGCGGAAGTACGTACATTGTGTATCACGGTAGTTAATAAGGTATTCCATCTGTTATCAACAATAGAAGATGCACTTCTATTGAGTGCATACCTAGCTGATAACTAAACATGTGGGGCCGCCACACCACACGAAACGCGTTTAGTTTGCTTTAACTATCTAATCTCTATCTATATAGCTGTCTTTTTGCTGTAGGTCCACACAGCGCCATCTAGCACCATAGTTTAGTGCTAGATGGCGCTGTGTGAACAGCATCGCTTCTATGGGAACTAAATAACTGATAGATTACTCATACACTTTTTAATTACATCTATACATTTATTTATTTATTTGAGGTATATAGAGAAATAGGTTAGTAATATAAACAAGCAAAAGTACAAGCATACGCAATATTAACAGATAAACAGTTTAAAAACACATTTAAGATGATTACAGCACTTTGTAATACCTACACACTCTCTTAGAAATCAGCACTCAGCACGTAGTACGTCGTGCGTAGTAGGTATACTACAATTATATAGATCAATTGAGTTGGCATTATTTTTTGTTATATTTATCGCACGCATGCGCAATAGATAACAATTACTACTTAATTTGAATACATATATAAACACCCAGACACAAAACAAATGTCCATGTTCGTCACGCAAATGTTTGTCGTGAACCCACAGAACTCGACACACTCGACCTACAGCGCAGAAGGCAGAGTTATTACCAGGGGAGCTGTGAGACCAGTCATAGTTTTCATAATAATAACATTACGGAACAAGCTGATGGCCCACCTGGTGTTAAGTCGTACTCTCTGCCCGTAACAAGCAATACTTGGGTCTTCCCTTCTTCTTGAGTCAGTCTTATTTAGTTCGTTCAGTTAGTCTGGAGGTATGAGATCATATTCAGAAATAGCTGAACGTTTATACTAATAACAAGGCGGTATAGATCAAAGATTTGTTCGATAGTTAGATAATTAACCTAGACCCAGGTAACTGGTAGATTTATTATTATTGTTTGAAGAATCTGGACGACAATAATCATCCTCAGAAACGTTCACACTCATAACATTGCATTGGTAGTCTCTTTTGAGGGCAGCGAAGTCACACAGGATTCAAACTACATATACTTAAAAAAAAAAGCGCTTACATCACCGTACAAGTGAAACTTTCTTAATAACAACGACTAATATGCAATCTCATTTTAGCACTTTGTATCGTGTTTACGCCGCTCTCATTTGCTGCACTTCCGTGGCGGAATATTTAGCTCTCTTTCTATTTCTCTCTACGTTATATCTTTCTTCTTTGTCGTGTAACGAAAGGTGCCAAAACGTGACGAGTTCTAAAAACGTTAAAACGTAAAAAAAATGTCGTTCACTTATCGTTTATCGAAAGATGTTTCTTATTATATATAAAATATATATTTGAAATTGTAATATCAGATGGAATTGCTGATATCCTGTCATGGTGCCTGGTTTATATTCAAGGAGATCATCATTCACGTCTTTGAATTCCACATTTCAAATTCAAGCGTGATAAAAAACATATATTAGATTCTGCTCGCGGCTTCGGTACTGGATAAAATGTATCCTGGCTTCTCCATCATGGTACCGAGATAAATATAACCTAACCTTACTTGTTACTTACTTTCTTCTACCATAATCCAGTGGCCACCACTGTCTATGTTCGCCTTACAGCCTAATCAGTTCTGTGGTCTTGACATACCTAATAAAAATAGTATGAATATTGATGGACAATTCGCACAGCGCCATCGAGCCTAAAACTAAGTATAGCTTGTACTTTGGGAACCAGACAATTGATATAGTACACTATATACTTTTTTTTTGTAAATACGTACTCGTACATGTAATACATATTAACACTCAGACACAGAACAAACATCTATATTCGTGACACAAATGTTTGTCCTGGGTCGAACCCACGACCTACAATGCAGAAGGCAGAGTTACTACCAACTGAGCGGTGAGGCCTGTCAAAAAGTCATGAAGAAGTACTTGTGCTAATCATATCAATGGCTCTCCCGAAGCAGGTTGATGAAAGGATTTCATCATTGTGAAGAAGTTCTTCCTCAAAAAGGTTCCTCTCGCGCACCTGACCCGATGTTTCCAATCTTTGATTGTAGGGCACTCCGGTTTCTTCATATTAAAAACAATACAGAAACATAATGCATCAATCCTACAATCCATACAAACAGACATACTACTATCCTATTATATTAGTGAGATAAATATGCTAGGCAGTTCAGAAATTTGAAGATTCAAGGTCGGATATTGACATTAAATAGAAAAATTATTAGTATGTGGAGTCGCTTTAAAGTAAAGAAGCAGAACTAACTGTACGTTTAAAGCTTGTCTGAAAGTACTGTGACCATACCCATTTCCTCCCACCTCCACATTGCAGTAGTGCCCACGCATTACTGTGTTTCTGTATAAAGAGCGTTGATGTCGGTAAAACTGTATGCAAATTATAGTTTTACTTTATTGTTTCGTGATGCACAACGGATGACTAGGCGAAGAACTAAGGCAACCTAGGTAACCTAGGTAACCTAGGTTTTCAGTCGTCACATAAGAGTTATCCGGCAAACGAAATAAAAAAACTGACCGAATTCAATACTATATAAATTGCTTATTCTACTTTCCAAGTTAACTCTCTTTTATTTTCAATATTTTATAATAGTCATAATATATTTTGACTTTTGACTGTCGAGTCTAAGTCGTATTACTGTTGTATGGCAGAGAATACCACTTACTTAAGGTGGGCCATCTGCTCTTCTACCATAATCATGAGAGCGTGATGGCCCAGTGCTACTGTCCCCGAGTTTCAATCCGGAGGTCGCTGGTTCGAATCCCGAAGAGCACTAATGAGCTTTTTCGCTCGAATAGTTAATGCGCAATACCACGTTATAAAAACGTGAAGGAAAACATCGTAAGACCTACATGTCTTAGGACTAAAAATTTCTAAGACATGCGTCAAGTGCACGAAAAGAGCCTCTTTAAGCCGCATTTAAATCTTTTCACCTCTCGACTAGTAGTAGTAGTATCATAACACTAACACACACTAAATTTGTTGCTTTGGGTACTCAAACTGGTACCCCTTGCGAGGTCATCGCAAAGTTTGCTCGGAACATGCCTACGCCATTACAACAGATACGAAATTTCGTTTACCTACTAAATGTTAGTCATTGCTGCTGAAACTCATTGTTGTGATATTTACACAACTGTATTGGTAGTGATTATATCGTGAAAACATGCGGCTAGGTCATATTGTAAGGTTACGCTTTAGATTTACAGGAAACAAGGAAAATCTACTGTGTTTTCAATATTCGTCATATCTCACAGTCATCAATGGCGTATGCAAGTAACAAGGACTTCAACATACAAAATGTTATTGCATCTATATATATTTCTACCAGGTAACTCGAGGAGTAATAATAGATATAACCACCTTATTTCTAGGAAATTCTGCACATGAGTAGAAAAATAATTTATTCTAACCACAGGTCGCAGGAAGAAGTGAAAACGAAAACTGTGATTGGTGCAAGTCGCTTATGAAATGCACCCTTAAATAATAATAAGGTTGTTCTGAGACATTGTATTATATACCAGCGGTCCCGACAGATGTTGTCCTGGAAACCGATTGCAGCGTCACCTATTGAGTCCTAATTAAACCATCCAGGGACTCACTCAAACAAGAAAAAAAAACATCAAAATCGGTCCAGCGGTTTAGAAGTACAGTGACATACTCGTCCACATACAGAAGAATTATATACATACAGATATTAAGCACTATAGCTTGGCCCAGAGCCGAAAAGGCACGCGCAGTCAACCAGTTAAGTAAAACTGAATAATGCCAAGTTCACCGGGGAAATACTGCCACCATACCCATTTCTGCCGCCAAGCAGTAATTGCTTGAAGTATATGGTTGCTAGTGAAATTACAGGCACACGAGATATCCCACATATCAGAGTTACGGGCACATACGATGCAACTTGTTCTTGTTGTTCCTAAGTAAGGGTACCAAAGTAACTTGGGTAAGAGACCCAAGCTTGTTATGGGCAGAGGCTATCACTTAACACCATTTGCTAGACCATAAAGAAAGCTCAAAAAATTCGGGTCGTATCACAATTTATTGCTGTACATATCAAAACACTAATCCAAAACTAGAATGGGTGATCAGATGTTCAGTGTCCAATGATAGCGGCGTGGTACATGGACAGCACCAGGAAACCGATGGCGTAGATGACGAGGACAATGTCCATGGCCGTCGCGAAGATATCCCTGGCGGCCTGCTCCCGAGCCAGCCGCCGGAGCTGACTCCTCAACTGCCTCGCCAGCCGGGACACCTGCGCGAGAAACAGCTCTGCTGTGCCCAGCACTGTGCTGTTGGGAACAAACGATACTTACAACAGAAACTTGAACTTGACTTGAGCAGCATTAAGAGCATTTGAATTCACACATAGTTAATAATAATAATAATATTGGTGGACATTTCACACAGCGCCATCTAGCCCCAAAGTAAGCTAAGCATAGCTTGTGTCATGGGAACCAGATAACTGATATAATACATATATACTTTTCTTTTGTAAATACATACATATAATACATATTAACACCCAGACATAGAACAAACATCAATGTTACAAATGTCACATAAATGTTTGTCCTGGGTGGAAATCGAACCCACGACCTACAGCGCAGAAGGCAGGGTTACTAACCAACTGAGCTGTTAGGCCAGTCTAAGTTTCTCCGGGGAAGTACTGCCACCATGCCCATTTCTGCCGCCAAGCAGTGACCCATTCGCGTTACTGTGTTCCGGTTTGAAAGGTGTGATTGCCGGTGAAATTACAGGCACATGAGACACTCCACCTGCACGTCTCAGTTACAGGCGTATACGATGTGACTTGGGTCTTGTCGTACCTGGTAGGGGAGGACCCTAGTCGCAACGCTCATTATGGGCAGAGGTTACCACTTAACACCAGGTGGGCCGTTGGCTCGTTCAGTATCAGTAGGTATCACTTAAAAAGAAAACAACAATCAATTTAGAGAGGAATAAGGTAGTGTGACACTTAATTTGTAAAGAACAACTACTAGGTTGACAATAAATCTTAGATCAACTACTAGGTTGATTTATAACTGTGTAATATTTATAAAATACTAGCTGTTGCCCGCGATTTCGTCCGCGTGGAATTCGGTTTTATCACGCACCCCTATTTTACCCCTCAGAAAAGTAGCCTAAGTTACTCCTTGTTACATCAGCTATCTGCCAGTGTAAGTCCCGTCAAAATCGGTCCAGCCATTTCAGAGATTAGCCGGATCAAACGGACAGACAGACAAAAATTTAAAAAAAATGTTGTTTTGATATACTTTTTACTTAGTAAAAAGCGGTTATTTTAATATTACAAACAGACACTCCAATTTTATTTATTTGTATAGATTCTACAATATTTATACTTTGGTAATGGTTGCAGGCAACACGGAGTCATACCTCGGTGTACACCTCCAGAGACAGTTCTGTGCGTGTATGAGCGGCAGCAGCATGGCCGCGAGGAACCAGGCGCCACCTGCCTCCAGAGACGAGAAGCTTACCAGCGTGGAGCGCTGCGCTGACGTAGCCCTGGGAAATACAAATTCCCTCGTTTTAGAAAGACTGATCAGCTAAACGATTTCAGCACAGTGCAAAGATTTAGACAATATGGCTTATTTATTTATTTTATTTTAATCTAATCAATACACAACCAAACAACACATAACCAGAAGTTGTGTATCAGTATTAAGATAGAATGCTATTACTCAAATTACTTAAATAAAAATCATTAAGGGATACATATTTTTTTTATATAAACAACAAAAGGTAAATTAAAACAATTAAAATAACATTCAAACGTAAGAATATGTTCATGGGTGAGGTTATAATTTCAAAATGTTTAAAAGCTCCATCTAGCAGTAGCGAGATAAACTACAAACCTTCGCCGCTGCACGCGACTGTGGTTGTCACCGCGTGCTCTGAACCTTATTTCATAATATAGTACTACACTTTGAACAAAGATGTCGTATTAATCACCTTACATAAATGTTTGCCACAGGAGAAGGCTAAATAATAATTTTTTTACAAGCTTTTATTTAACTTTCAATGTAATGTTTGTTCGGGTGGAATCTTGCAACTCAATTTTGAAGCAGATATCTCGGCTTTTCGGTTATAAGACCTGGCAACCCTCCTCGCAAGCCACGTTACCACTCACCCCCGGCATTTGAAAACACTATATAAATTCTGCATACCTATAGATTTCACTGGTATTGGAAATTTTACTATAATATTGGGGGACAATTCACAAAGCGCCATCTAGCCCCAAACTAGCATAGCTTGTACTATGGAAACCAGACAACTGATAGAATACATATATACTTTTTTGTAAATACGTACATATAAATACATATTAACAACACCCACACACAAAACAAAGATCAGTGCTCGTCACACAAATGTTTGTCCTGGGTGGGAATCGAACCCACGACCTACAGCTCAGAAGGCAGAGTTTCTAACCAACTGAGCTACTAGACCAGTCAGCCTTACCTAAGACGTAAGAGATTCTTCACATAAAGAAGATTGTAAATGAGAAACATTCACCTGGTACCCTGGCCTCCAGGATTCGAGGGGGAGGAATCCCCGCTGATCCACCTGTCCACGTCACCGCTGAACACGCTGGCATCTGTGTTTATCACGTATGACGACGTACTTGTCAGCGCGTTCTGAAATAGGGAAAATAACTATATATAAATAAATACTGGTGGACAATACACAGCGCCATCTAGTCCCGAAAAGCTTGTACTTACTACATGAGTCAGTTACCTGAATTCTTATAAATATTTATTGTAAATGCATACATATTAACGACCAGAAATACAAGAAAGATTTATGTTCATGAGAATGGAACCCACTACCTACAGCGCAGATGACGGAATAGGTAACTATCAGCTGGGCTGCGATACCACTCATAAATTCCATGTATTCCACTCATCCACTTAAGAATTGTATAGTTTTAACACATAACATTTAAACACAGTCATAAAAAACGTCGATAATATTCAAAACATAAGGTCACGCATACTTATCACTAAGTTTGACGTCTGTTCAAACCCTATCCGACCCTCCATGGGGAGAACAGACAGAAACCCCTAAAAGAGTACTTCCTTTTTTTTCGCGAGCACGATCCTTGTAACAATCTGAGTACTTAGATCTATGTTACATTTATGACTACATAAAATACTGAAATAAGATACTACAAGATGTTCTGTGCGTCGTTGAGCATATCGATATCAGACCATGGGGATTTATCATTTATTAGATTTATTAGGGAGACTATCAAATTGGCCACAGGGCTGTTTCCAGGAGGAGGCAGGTACCTGAGAGTTCCGACCCCTGATGACCACGGTCTCCGCTGAAGGGTTGCTGTCCGTGTCATCCGCGGAGTGGTTCCCGATAATGGTGTCAGCAAGGTCCCTCACCCCCTCCATTATAATTTATGTGGTCCTGCAACCATATATAGGGTTGTATTATCCTGGCTTTCGAACTGTTAAGGAAATGGTTTAAAGGAATAAATGTTAGCTGAGTTATTCGTGGGAAATCTGTTTCCCTTGTCGTGTAAAATAGTAGTAGGATCCATTGTGCCTGTCTTTTTTATGCTAAATTGGGCATCAGGTATACGGCCTGATTTAAAGCGGTCACCGAAGCCTATTCTATTCTATTCTATTCGAGTCACTGGTTCTCTAGAACCAGTTTGGTGAAAGAATTGTAAGTGTACCTCAAAGAGGCTCCTTTCGTGCACTTGACACATGTCTTCGAATATTTAGTTCTAGGACATGTCGGTTCCTCACGATGTTTTCCTTCACCGTTTTGAGAACGTGGTACTGCAACATAAATCTTTCAATCGAAAAACTCATAGGTGCACGGCGGGATTTGAACCGGTGACCTCCGGATTGAAGGTCGGGGTCAGTACCACTAGCCCACCACGCTCTCAGCAGCAGTCTATAGCCGTCAGCAACACCGGGAGCATTACCGATGCGTTGTCTACCTAGGAGATTACTTTTCACATTTCTCATGAAGCTGCCCATGTCATACTTTGCCGGGAATACCTCTGGAGGTATCCACAGCCCATAAGTGCAGGGTAGCAAAGATCTTGAGAAGCGAATTAAACTGCTGCCTACTCTATCACTGAACATTATGATATTAGAACTCACTTGATTTAAATTCACTAAATCAGGTAATAGATCTACATTTGTTTGTGTTGCGGGAAAGTGTGTGGATGAGCTCACCACTTATCTCTCTTAACAGACCTCCTGAAATTACTTCTTCATTAAATAATATACTTTAACCCATGCCAATATTACACTGGCATGGTTGGACTGGAAATTAATTTTTATTTCACATGTTTAATACCAAAAAATAATTGTCGCGTGATGACAGACTTGTGAATTTTGATCGTTGTCATACGAATGTCAACGTCAATGGATCGTGGCACGTGGCATAAGTACTTTTTGGGGTTTTTTAACGATTTACGAACGAGCTGACGGCCCACCTGATGATGAGTGGTAACCGCCGCCCATAGACAACAGCGATACGTCTCAAGTTATTAAATATTGTTATAAATTTATTAATTATTGTTCTGTTGGTTTGTTATCTGTTACTGTACCTAAACGTAAAAATAAAATAAAATAAGTCCTCTCCACCAAAGTACGAGTGACTCAAGTCGCATTGCGTTGCGTCCATCACCCCCAAACGGAGATATCACGACTTATGCTCCTGCAATTTCACCGGCACCCACTCCCTTCCACCGGAACACAGCAACACGAGTGCATCACTGCTTAGCGGCAGCTTACCAGGTGTGGTGATAGTACTTCTTCAAACTTGGCACAAGTTCTACTGCTACTTGGGGTTGCTCCTTTCGCACCACCCGGGGGACACGTGTAGGGTTTCAAAGGGTGATCACCTACGGACGCGAGCAACGTGGGCCTCCAAAATTAAAAGAAACAAAGAACTGTAACTCAAACTATGTCAAGCACTGTTTATAATTAATATAATTTCCATCTAACAGGTTCACATTTGACCGCACAAACTAATTAAATTACTTCCATCCATCCATCCCCTTATCAATCTCTTAATTCGGAAGCCCGTGTCAGAAAGCGGGTAAGTACAAAAGTAAGTTTTTTACCATTTCCCTAGGTGTCATTCTTCTTAGACCACACGAGGATTTGACAATAGCGCGAACTACATGAGGTCATTGTTTGAATTCGATTCGAATTTCTAATGCGGGCGTCCCGCCGTCACATTATTCGCGGCTGCCAGTGTGAAAAACTTTTTTATTAATTGTTTTTTTTTTTGATGATTGACTTATATAATACAAGTTTTTTCGTACGTGAGCGGCTTTTGAGGGAACGCAAAGAATAATTTAAATATTAATTTAATTATTTGGCAAATATTATGTTCAGATTGAATGAAATGAAAACGGATATATTCATATCATTAATTTCCCAAAAAATAATGAACATGCTTTTAGTAAATCCTAAAATTTGCTTTTAGTAAATCCAAAAATTTCGTTAAGTAAATAACAATATTAAAACTAAGAGGAAAATATCACAAGTAATTTGTTCTCGCTACTCGCTTTGCGGAAGCACTTTAAGCAAAGTAATGTAATATACACAAAAGTGCTTATTTATACGCCATCAGAAGTGTTGA
Organism: Chesias legatella; assembly: GCA_947359385.1. NCBI lineage: Eukaryota > Metazoa > Arthropoda > Insecta > Lepidoptera > Geometridae > Chesias > Chesias legatella. The sequence goes on along the minus strand of OX375777.1, from coordinate 5,141,929 downwards.
TCACCCATCAAGGAATGATGACTTAATCAAGGCATCCTGTCACCAACGAGAGAAACGCGTAAATTGTCCTCGTTGAGTTGTGAGAATTATCACAAGTTTCTCAGCTTTGTAACCAGATTGAGCCTTGATTTGAGTTCAATTTGTGGGACATTCAATGTGACAGGTTGAATGGCCTTACGTTCATAATATACTAAAATTGCCTCTATAAGCATACCTAAGGTAATAATTTATAATTAGCGTAAACCCAAGATCCCTTACTCACCGATACTTACCCTAAACCCAAGATCCCTTAGTTACCGATACCGTAAACCCAAGATTACTTACTTACCGATACTTACTGCAAACCCAAGATCCCTCTAGTAAGTATAACTAAAACTGATTTGAACAAAACACTGACAAAATCAATCTTTTCATCAAGTTTTTTTCAATGATATCGATGTCAGTCTCCGCCGACGCGACGTGACCGCTGAGTGGGCGTGCAAAATCAAAAATTCATCGAAAGCATGACGAAAGTGAAAAGATCCGCCATTTTTTTTGTGCAAATCGATCTGTTTTTTTTTTAATTTGTCGGTAGCCACCGGCTCTCTGCAGGACGTCGCACCACCGTCGCGTGGAAATGATAGATTTTGCGATTTCTTAAGTTATAAGGGTGTCCATCAATATGCCAATATGTCAAAAATATTAGGAAAATATTTGTTATCGAAATTTAGTTTTTTTTATGTGATTAAGTTACGAAGCGAGCCGGTGGCCCACCAGGTGTCAAGTGCTTTGCCCATTAGGTACTACGAGACCCAAGTCCCATCATATGCGATCGTTACTCAGACGTGAAGGTGAAATTTCTCAAGTGCCTGTAATTTCACCAGCGATAACTTTCTAACCGGAATATAGTATGCGAATGCATCCCTGCTTGGCGGCACAAATGGGTATGGCGGCAGTACTTCCCCGAACGAATTTGGCATAATTTGTACTGCATAGTCCATGCATTGGTTTAATAGTAACATTCAAAAACATTTCGAATATTTTTGGAACGGTTTGAGATAATAATAATTCCACGGCTGCCCGAAATGATGATGACTACACAAATTTGTAAACATTTTTTACCGTGTTTACTTAAATCATCAACTTTATAGCCAAATATTTGAGAAAATCCACATGTTGTTTTTAATAAATTCTAACCCTTTATTTACCGACCCGTTTAGGGCTATTATGATATTAATGCTAAACAAACATGAGATTTTGCCTCCAAATGACTCTATCGAGGCCGATGCAGTTCAAAGGGTTCTTTTTAATTTGAAATTAGGGTTCCGTTTCGACAGTGGAAACTTTATTTGTCATGACAATTATTATAATATTAATTTTTAGTTTAAACATACGCAAACAATACAATACAAACAATAGTATATTGTTTTATATATGTATTTTGTATTTATTATTGTATATGTATTATATTCCTCCGACATTAGGAGTCGAACCAAAAAATATTAAATGAATCGAATTATAAAATCTATAAAAAAAAGATTACAAACTCATACCACACATACTATACAGGCAGGATTACCCACTATCAACTTAGCGTCAGACAAAATAGCTATCCCCGAGTTACGGGAAAGGTGAGGACTAACAAAATTTTTACATACATACGTAATATCACGCCTGTTTCCCGAAGGGGTAGTAAGAAATCACGGATTTTCCGCCGTACCATATTTTCATAAAGTGTACTGACAAGTTTATCAGTAGAAGACCCATTTTCCTTTCCTTACCGACTCACCCTTGGCCATTCACCAAAGGGTTAAACGGTCACTTAAGAGACTATATTTAGTTCGCGCTTAGATTTATGGAAATTAACATTATTTAGGGCAAATCGGGGTGTTTGATCCGAACTGACTTAATTTTTTCTAAGACTTTTTGTACTAGACAGTCGATCTGGTTAAAAGACAATCAACTTGTGTTTATGTTAGATGAGGTAAGTATTCCTGATGACTGTCTTTTTTTTATAAAACAATACTATATTTTTAAAACATAAAAAGCTTCGTTATTAAGGACTATATAAAAAAATATATCTGTGTATATATACAGCAAACTTATTTAAGGGTCATTAGTATTTGACATTTTAACAAAATTCTGAGAATGATAATATTGAAAATTAAAAATTTTAATGCGATAAGGTGACAAGTAAAAACGAGCGAGACAAAGAATAAAAACAGTAACCATAGAAATAGACCGAAGTCAGTCGACGATGAAATTACATTGATTTTAAGTTGGAATTGTAGGTAAGTAAATTGATGCTTTTATGTAATTTTCTGTAGTTTTTATAATTATAGAAACACGTAAAATTTTTGAAATTATATTTAAAATCTTAAGGTTTTTTGTAAATTATAAATCTAATCTAAGTTCATAGGGCCCATGGTGAAGCCTACAAGGAGCACGAAATTGTAGCATATATCTAGGAGTATTTATTGGTTTGGAGTACTTAGTTATGGAGTAACTTAGAAATAATTTTCAGGAAGTACTGTTTACATGGTTTGATAACACCGCAATTTCCGAAAAGTTCTGAAAATAGTTTGTTTTTCGTGTTTGATATGAGAAATTTATCAAGCATTTCCAAGATTACTTATATCATAACGAAATACTTTCACGAAAGATACATTCAAATCTAGAACTCATTTGAAGCGAGGACATCCCGAGGAACCGGAAAGGAAATTGCAAGGTTAATAATTTGTGTGTCTGTCTGTCATGTCGATTAAGGATCGCGTGTCACGAAGGCTCAGTAATGAATAGACAAATTTTTCGACGTAAAATCGCCATTTTTGAACCAACCGGTGGGTAATTTTCGAAACCTCAACCTCAAAGCAACATATGGCCCGGCAGACGCCATACGACGCCAACTGTCACATTTTGCCTCTTTCTCACACTTGTGAAAATGTGTATGAGAGAGAATGAGAAATGGATAGGATTCATTAGTCGGTAGTGCTATCATTTGAATGTAGAATCGCAAAAAGTGTATTGTTTATAAGCATGCGCTGAGGACACGTGCGCGCGCGCAGGAAGTAGGGGTAGGCAGGCTTTGGCGCGAATTTGAACATCATTACAAATTTGAATTATGTTTTTCGAACAGGATATTGGAACGATAATCGTTGTTTGAGGAAACAGCATATGGATTATGGTAGCTTGGCGCGGTAGTTGAGCGGTTAAGGGTTGTGAGTCGAAGATGGATGGAAGTGGAACGGACACCGTCGTTATAAATGTACACAATAAGAGTAACGAAAACGCCAAAAGAAAATTATGTACAAATTATGTTGTTTGCCTGGTTTGCAATGTTATCTAATAGGTATTATATGTAATTATGTATTTACAATATATATTTGTGTTATAACATTTGCTTCCCACAGTACAAACTGTGCTTGCTTTGGGGCTAGAGGGGAGGTGTGAAATATCCACCATTATTTACTTATTTTTTGTTCTTGATCACACTAGATTCAAAACTATGAATTAGCAAACGATGGCTTATCGTAATCTTTGAATGAAAGCGCGGTAAATAGTTTTAGCTGTTTCTAGAAACTACATTTCTATGAATCCACTGTTTCCAATAGATAATCAACATACATAATAAAAATGTTATAAGTTTTTTATATACTCTATACCTATTACTTTTAATATTTAAATAATTTCTATGTTTTTCCTGGAGATTTTCTTTTGCTGGTGTAGTATTCTGACGGTGGTAGTTTTTCAAAATAAACAAAGCCTTGCCCCCTCACGTGTAGAAGGGGCGGCGTGTCAAAGGGATGCGCACGAGTTTGCCATCTGTCGCGCGCGCCGCCCGCGCCGATGCCAGGGTGGAAACGTTAGGGGATGTTTTGTAGGCTTCCTATAGGAAAAGCTACATTCTTGATCAGCATTAAAAGACTAACTAATATGTATGAATTTCACATAATAATAATAATAATATAAAACATCCAAACTATTATCATACTTTAATATTTTCTGTTTCAATTATTTTTTATTTACTGAATACACAGCAAAAAGGTTAATAATACGGAACCACTCAGTAAAATAGTGCAATTAAACCCAACCTGTAAATATAATATAGAAACTTTGAATTAGTAGGTCAAATGACTCAAATGGTCACAAATGGCTGTAATGGTACCACGTATTTTGTTGTTTTTTTTAAAGTAATAGTTTTGAATAACACTGTTTTAGATTAAATTGGGTACTAGCTTCTGCTCACTGCTTCATGCTCGTTTCAGAATAAAAATTTGCGTTATTCTTGGTCATCTTCAAACTATAGTTGAAAAGCACTATTAAGAACTATAGCGTTCACACTAGACTCATATTGTGTTCAAGTAACAGTATTTTATTGACAATTAGAATTTACAATAGTATTCCTGGAGAACTAAATGTTATGACATTACTCATACATTTAAATAAAACATGAATGGCTTCCCTGCTGAAAAAAATGAATATACCTAGTCATGAATTCTGTAACTGTAAATGTGTTGACATAGGTACTTATTTAATTTATTTGATGGACGTTGCATTTGTTACGATAATGATTAAATTGATTAATATTGTTAATTGACTGTCTATATATTCATCCTGTAAAGGCCGATTTCAGTGGACCTAAGATATAACTTAAGACCTTTTTGTGAGCACCCGCAATCTTATTGAAATGAACAAATTGTGATAAATTCAGACATAATATATATTCATTAGTTTTGGCGTGAAGGAAAAAGGAGAAGGTAAAATATATTGATACATCCGTATAACTTTCGCATTTATAATATTAAGTGTATTTGCGAATATTAATAGAATTTATTTATTAAATTCATTCAATATAGTTATTTCAAGGAAAAAGTAGGTCTGCCCTGTCATCCATCATTGTACGCGAGGCGCCTGCCGGTGTGGGGCAGAGCCCTAGCGCTCCGCCCCCACTCTCGTATTTATGACTTACTTGTGTGGCCACAAACAATATTCAATTTAATATGGTTTATGATACCACACACTTTGTAAGAAAGTGATAAAAAAAGTTTGTAAATTTGAATTTACTATTAAATGGTTTGTATTTAAAATGAAACGTACAACACATATTAAAGATATCAATCCACAACAAAAATTCCTCATCAAATAAAAACAAAAATACATATCCATTTTGCAATAAAAAAAGTACTTGCAGACTTAATTGACTGTTATTTGCAAATTGCAACTGTTATGTAAAATGCGAAAAATGCAATTGTAATGTTGCACCATTCTGTACAATTTGCTCCACAAACGTATCTTAACGGCTCATCTCAATGCTCAGTAGTATTTCACTGCGTCATTTAGATTCAGAGATAGTCACTAATTTTATTGAGTAGGAAACTAATAAATTTTACGTTTTTTTTCTTTCATTTAAATCCTTAGTTTTGTTTTTGTTTTAATAACCCATAAAAATTGGCAAAAAATTGCCTTTTAGTTCCGCTTTTTAATGTCGCTAAAAAGGTTTATGAGTTTGGCTCGCGGCGATCTGGGTTTTGTTTTGGCTAGGAATTATTTACTGTTTTAAATGTCGAGATTCTTTAAGTGGTTTTTTTTTAAAACGCTTGTGTAATAACTATACGGACAGGGCAGTATCTTTTCAGAAATTAAAGTCAAATAATTGTAAATTTAAATTTTCAATTTCATATTTTTCGCCATAAAATTGAGTCGAATTATAAAACGGTGAACGAAAGCACTGACTCACACACAGCTATTTTTGATGACATAATATTATATTTATAATTATGTTCATTGTTTAAATCTGATTTCAATTTGATAAATATAGACTATGAATATATTTATGTTTCATTAGAAAATGGTCGGCATTTTAAAAGTACGCATCGCCGCTCCGTGTCGACATTCGATAACTTAGCACCTAACGTGTCAATTCCTTGAAAATATTATCCTTTTAAAATGACATAATCGGTTTAAATAAAAATTGTGTATCAACTCTATTTGAAGAGCAACAAAGTTAAGTATTCAACGCTTTTCAACTCTTTTTACAGTCCTAATCAGCATCGAAACTTGTCATGCAATTTGTAGCTCTAACAAGATTATCTTTGAGTTGGAAATAATATTGTGAAATTTAGACGCTTAGGAAGCGACATGTCGATCTATAGTCAGACAACCGTCCCGTGACCGTTTTGTATCGACTTATCGACGCGTGAGTCCAATAAATTTAATTTTATGGGACTACTTGAAAAGAGTCAATGGTCAACCTTTTAAATACCTATTAATGTAACAAGTTATTTTCTGATAAAAAAAAGGTTTTGAAGGAATGGCCGCGTGGACATTCAAAGCTAGTGACTATTTTAAGGTGGAAAATATTAGTAAGCTGATTAGATAGAATTAGTTCAAACTCTAAACTATTTAACTATTTAACAATTTAACTTTTCCAATCAAGAAATTAGCTCGTTATAATATTTAATAGTGGCGCAAAATATAATTTTAGATGATTATCTGTCATAATGTTATTCTTACTAATTTTCGTCAGCCACAGAGAAGTATTTTATATTTCCCACATCCGTGTATTGATGTTCGCATTCCCACAATAGAATATAACCGCAGATAAAAAAAAACAATACAAGATGATCGATTTATCAGCCTATTGAGCTTTCGACTAAACACGCTTTTAATTGTGGGTTTACAGGAACACCCATTTATTATGCGGTGGCTCGAAATCAAAATACATGCGATTTTTTTAAATCAAAATGTTAGGATCTTTATGCAAGGGCGGGTTACACCCCTACTTATGGATTTATATTATAAATTTGTGATTTGATCCTAATGGGTAGCATTTTGCTTTAATTATAGGCATTAAATCGTTGGCAATTAAATTGCTGAATAGTTTCGATGGAATTCGCCTCATTAATTTGGCCTGAGCATAAACCTCAGCTTCTGGTGTAGATCTGGTATCCATCAGTATAAGTATTAGTATATATATAAATATTAACGTATGAAATTAATTTTTATGATATAAAAAAAAAAGTTCGTGTGTTGAATTGAATTTCCAATATTCCGTATGATTAGCTAGCCACCTATACGCCGACACTTCTTAGGTACTGGTCGGTACTTGGCTCTCAAATAAGGTAGACTCATTTGATAGCCAGGTCTCATCACAATATTTGCCTTCCTCGAATGCTTGAGTTTATTGTAGGATTCGAACTTACGACCTAGCGTAAGCAAACCATACGATCAGTTAAGACGTCATCGCTTAAAAATAGCTTATTTCTGTCAATATAACAAAATGTAACAATTTTTATGAAGAAGCAATACTATTGTTACGAGAAAAGCCCTTAAATTCCCTTAAAATTTAGTCATAAATTGCCCCACCACGCCCGAGGCGTACAAGTATGATATAGGGTGTGATTTTTTGCCACTGACCGCCATTTTGAAATTTATGATTTTATTTGGAAGCGCGCGGCCGGCAAAAACATAATCGATGGGTCAAGAGGCCCCGTGCCCGCGCTAAGGGTTGATTTTTTTATGATGGTGACTGAAATTTCTGATATGATTATGTTATTCAATTAGGAGAAACTATTTATTAATAAAAAAAATGAGTAAATACCTTATAAGTGTTGTTAAATTAGTTTACAAAACATACGTTTCAGTAATGTAAGCTGATGGCAGATCTGATGTTAAGCTGAACACAACAAAGCATATGAATCGTGTACCCGCACACTTACGGAAAGAACAAAGTCACATAAATCAAGAGACGAGACTGAGAGAGGAAGATGGATCGTATCAGAGTTACGGGCGCTTACGAAGATACTTAGGTCTTGTCGTACCTAGTAGGGGAGGACCCAAGTCGCGTCTGTTGATATGGGCCGAGGTTACCACTTAACACCAGGTGGGCCGTCGGCTCGTTACGTAGGTAACTGTATCAAAAAAAAACCTTTAATAACTTACGACCCAAGAAGGTATTTCTCTGGATATTATTTATTTTATTTCTATTTCTCTGGATCAACAGTGTAGGTATATGCAGTTTGCTGATGAAATTGCTGACGGTGATCTCATTTCAGTTTCGAGCCAAAACAGGAAGTTCTAATGAATAAAACGAGACACTAATAGCGTGTAATATCACAAACTAATTCCTAATATTAAATTCTATTAGGGGCATTCGCAAAAACGCCGAAAAACGCAGGTTGTCATCAAAGTGCGATCAATGTAGATACTCCTGTTTCTAGGGTTGCCACGTCAGTGTAAATACTAAAGAAAAACAATGAACCATCATTTTTAAAATGAAACAGGGAACTTCTAAATCATGCGTCCCGGTGTTGAGAACGTCAAAAGAAGAACAGTAAGAAACCTCACAGCTCAGTTGGTAGTAACTGTGCCGTCTGCGCTGTAGATCGTGGGTTCGATTCCCACCCAGGACAAACACTTGTTTTGTATAGGTGTTAATACGAATGTATTTACAAAAAAATTATATATGTGTCTATCAGTTGTCTGGTTCCCATAGTACAGGCTATGCTTAGTTTAGGGTTAGATGGCTCTGTGTTAATTGTCCACCAATATTATAAAAAGAAAAAATATTATTATAAAAAAACCCATACAGAAAGGATTTCAATGGCACAGATACTTTACATTTCGTCACTTCAATTTTAAAAGTGATCCAAATTTCGGTTACAAGATGCAACCCTGACTGTTTTGGTCCAATTCTAATTGAATTAGAGATTCGCAGCATTAGACCGAAGCCGCAAAGTCGAAAATTACACCTTGTTAGTAGATAAGTGCACAGTGGACGCTAATTTGGCAAAAAAAATACATTTTGCTTTTATTTTGTATGAAATTGGAATCGTGACACCGCAGAGATAGTTATACTGAGTGATTGAATGCGAGTGCTAGTGAATGATGAGATTTCATTGGATTTTTGTTCAGAGGGAAGATTTAGAGCTTGTTTTATGAAACGGGAAATCTCTCATTATTATTTTTTATCTACCTGTGCATCACTGATCACAATTAAAGCTAATCACACAAATAACACTCTCAGCCGGGAATAGAACTCGGAACTCTGCGCCATGAAGGCAGCTTTACTACCATTTATAGAGCTTCTAGCCTCTAACTTCTAAATAGCAACTTAAAGTAGCAGTAGAACTTGTGCTAAGTTCGCCCGGAGAAGTGCTGGCACCACACCTGGTAATCTGCCGCCAAGCAGTGATGCACTCGTGTTGCTGTGTTCCGGTAGAAGGGAGTGGGTGCCGGTGAAATTGCAGGCGCATGAGATTTGACTCATCTCATACTATGGCGGAGAGGACTTGATTCGTAACTCTGTTGTCTATGAGCGGTGCTTACCACTTAACACCATATGGTGGGCCGTCAGCTAGTTCGTAAAAGTTACGATCACCTCTCCTCTTCGCAATCAAATGATTTCAAAAAATTATGCACAGGTCAACCTTATTACCAACTAATTTCATAGATAATGATCGCATTGCTTTGGTGCATTAGCTAATAACTCTATCAATCTAATTTCGGCCTCAGGGCATGAAACTTTGAGACTTGCAAAGGATTTTTTCGGCCTCATTTGGCATTAATAAAGCTTCCTTTTCTTTCAGGTAGAATAAAGGTAGCTTTTTTATATGATAAATAAATATTGGTGGACATTTCACACAGCGCTATCTAGCCCCAAAGAAGTTAAGCATAACTTGTATCATGGAGACCAGACAACTGATATAATAGTGTTTTGTAAATACATACATATAATAAATACTTACACCCAGATACACAACAAACTAGTTAGTCGTTAGTATTTAAGTAAGTTCAGGTTCATACTTCACAGTTCGTCCATAGTTCGTCATACTTATTTCACACTGTATAACTTTAATCTGTAACGAAGTCTACGGGAGCCTGTGAATAGAGAGAGGAGACTGTTCATGTCCCAGAGCTATGGATTTTGGAACCGAATTAGGGAAGGATATAATATGTAGTACGGGCTTAAGCTGAGCTCAGGTCGAACAAGACAAGTAAGCGAAAACAATTGCCTTCCCATGATTTACTTAGACTGAGCTTTTAAACGCTTTCAAGCTACACCGTCGATTTTTTCGTGGCTTTGCTTTAACTTCTAATAACTTGAGACGTACAATACGATAATTATTTTGTTCGTGATAAAGAGTTCAGAATAATTTTGTATTTGTCAAAGATTTGTAAATAAATTAAAATTAAAAGGATTTTGAAAAAAATAATTTATATTCAAAACGCTCAATATTCTCAATATGTTGTAAATTTATTAGCCTATGGCCGCCTTTTCCATCACTTTTATGAAAACGTGGTATTGGGCACATAATTATTTCAAGCGTAGGTAATTGTCATATATGATCACATACAACATATTTTTCAAGTCATGACAATTTATTCCTACAATAATTCAAACAAATACCATTTTTTCTCACCTAAAATTATAATGGAAAAGGAAATAAAATTTTTAGTTTGTGCAGCAAAATTGGCGCATGACAATGGCCAAATTCAAGGACAAAATATTTAAATATGTTTATACTGACTACACTTGAGTATATTCCGGGAACACTTTCAGTTCAGTGATGTGCACTGGACATCCGGTGTGAGATGCGATGCGTCCTTCCGCTATGAAAGCCTTTTGATACTTGTATACATTTTTCTCCTTTACCTGAAAAAGTCGTGAGAAGACAGACAAACATTAATTCGCTGTTTAGCGCACGTATTATACATAAAGAATACAAAAGAAAGGTTTATGATACATTTACAAAGTAAAACTTGTAACATAATAAAATATCATAAACACAATTTATAAAACATTATATGGAGCAATATGAAAAAAAAAATTAAAATAAATAAAACTTTTTTGTGTGCTCACACAGCAAAAGTGTCTTTGCATTGAATCTTGCCTGACCATATTCCTCAATTTAATATTTGTCAAATTATTGGATTTGTCAATTATTCAATTAATTATTATGTATTATTGCCCGAGCTTTATGTATCCCTGAGTAATCCCTTGATCCAGCACACATGCAAAGCAAAGGAAATTAAAAGTATCAAAATTGTGCAGGGTCGCTACATTGATGGATAAATAATATTACCCGGAAGGAGACAGCCTACATATTGTGCAGGTTCCGGCAACGAAACCTTGTTAGGATATCATGGGAAGCCTACACTTTAATCCGCCTTCATTTTATATGTTGTTTATTAAATATTGTATTTCATTACCTTTATGTAGCTACTGGGACGTTATGTTAGATCGCTTTAATTAAATTTATATGGATATTTTTAATAAATGTATTATATTGGGGGTAATTTGGAATATTCTTAATGATAAAGCTAGAACTAGTACTTCAAGCTTATTATTTTCTCGCGCTTTCTTCAATTTCCGCACAAAAGTAAGACATTAAAAACAAATGAATGATTTGATTCGACATATTAAGAACTTTTTTCACTTGACTAGTCCAAAACACAGAACCATTCATTATTTCTTAACAAAAGTATAATTTATGATGAGTTTTATTATATCCCTTGCTGGATAAATGATTGATTCCCCTTGCAGTTTCATCCCCCATTTCACTTCCTTCAAGTTTCATTGACAAAAAGTAGCTTATGTCTTTCTCCAAGGTCCAATTTATCTCTACCAAAATTCATCAAAATTGGTTCAGTAGTTTAGGCGTGAACCTAAAAAACGGTGGACATTTTACACATCGCCATCTAGTCCCAAACTAAGCGTACTTGTACTATGGGAACCAGATAACTGATGCATTTTTTTTTTGTAAATACGTAAATATATAAATATATATAGCATGGATATCTATCATTGACTGGCCTCATAGCTCAGTTGGTTAGTAACCCTACCTTCTGCGCTGTAGGTCGTGGGCTCGATCCCCACTCAGGACAAACATTTATGTGACATTTGTAACTTTGATGTTTGTTCTGTGTCTGGGTGTTATTTATTGTATGTATTTACAAGAAAAAAGTATATAAGTATTATATTAGTTGTCTGGTTCTCACGCTACAAGCTATGCTTAGCTTACTTTGGGGCTAGATGGCGCTGTGTGAAATGTCCACCATTATTTATTTTATTTATTTATCAACAATATACCTACAAACCCTAGTGCCAATGTATGGCTAGAATAAAAATGTTTTGCCATAGTTAGACAGGCATTTTAAATGCACCTGCTTGTAACTCATGCTTGAAGCCTGACCAAAACATTACACAGCCTCGCAAGTACCCACCAACTGTTCAATTCCTCGGATACCACTTTTTTTCTAAAGTAGTCCGCTTGTCACGAAAGATGACTATTTTTCGTACTTGGCACCAGATGTTAATATTTTTTATAAACTTTTTCATAAAAATCTCAGCTGATCGGTTAATTAGTCTGATAATTGTGCAATTGCTCGAGCAATTGGCAATTAGATGGAATTCAGGGAATTTTCGTGTGAGCTCGATGACAGATGTAGGTCAGTGTCAGATTTTATTGGAAACTTAGTTTTTGGACGTTCTCATGCACTGATTTCTCTGTCCCACGTCAGTGCGTTCAGTTTATGGAAATTTAAATTCTAATATAAAATATATGTAAATATCATAATTAAGAAAATACCTTCAGACTTAAATCCATTAAAATATATGATAAAATATATGTACTTTTCCAAAATTAGAGCCTTCTTTTGTTAATGTAGGTATGGAAAGAACCAACTTATATTGTTTTGAGACTTGAAGACGGAATGTCTGGTCTCGTACCTTACAGTAATTTCACAGGCCTCCACACTCTTCGTCACATAAATGTTTGTCCTGGGTGGGACTAAAACCCACGACGCAGAAAGCAGGGTTACTACCAACTGAGCTGTGAGGCCTGTCAAATATAATTGTTCTTATTAATCAATTATTGCAAAGAATTTGTTGAAACAAATTACTTTGATTTGTATATGTATATAATTGGTACTTCTTTGAGTAAACATTCAGTAAACCCAGGACAAATCTTATAAAACTAATTAACTGAAACCACAATCCTTTTTCACCAGTTATCACTAATCGACTACAAACCAAAATAAACTGTTTAAACCAGAGTACACAAGGGCGGGTGCGGACGCAGCGAGCCGTGTGATAACCGCGGCGCGGGCGGCGCGGCGCGCCCGCCCGTGTGGCCGAAGCCTTACAGGCACCCACTGCCCTACTGCCGCCGCCGCTCTAAGTCCTTTATTTGTTCATCACTGGATGTGATAATTAATGCGTGTTCATATTTTTTTATGCGCTAAACTTATGGAACGAGCAGATGGCCCAAATGGTGATAATTGGTTAAAAAAAGGAGGTTAATAAAAGTTCCCTGGAAGAGATTGTTTTATGCGATAAGGCCACTGATTTCAGATAATCCCATTGTGCTTCACATTTAACTTTTATTTATTTTATCATTGTTTATGTTTATATTGTGGTGTACAAAAAGAGTTTTCTGTCTATCTGTCTATCAATCTGTCTCTGCCTATAACGAGACATTCGACTTGTATCCTTCCCTACTTAGGTACGACAAAGTTGCATCGCATGCATCCATAACTCAGACGTGAAGTTGGATGTCTCAAGGGCCTGTAATTTCACCGGCGACGACGTCTTTCAAACCGGTACACAGTAACACGAATGCGATTATAAAGTCTAATAACTTCATAACTCTGCATATGACTCCAATGAATATCTGAGTATTTACATTTAATATAAGCAAGCACACACAAATATCCAGACCCGAGAACGAATTTTTGCTCATCGACACAAAATATTTTGCGAAATCAAACTCATATCGCTTCTCAGTTTCACAAAGCTACCGAGATTTCTCTGTTCAATCGATTTTGTCCAAAGGATGGTCCCACAGTGGCTGTGGGAAGATTTTTTTTTAATTTTTTGTGTCAAAAAATCTGTAATGATTACCATAAATAAAAGTTAAGGAAGAGTTCCGCTCTCACGTCCGGTCGTTAAGGGGCGTAATACACTCGGATATTATGTTCTCTCTCGAAGAAATAAATTAAACATAATTACTGGCATGAAAGTTTATTTGCATTACAACAAGTTGTAGCGGTTTCAATTCCCACCCAAGACAAACATTTGTGTGACGAAGATAGATGTTTGGTCTGGATGTTAATTTGTAACATACAAATTAACATCAATTACAAAATGTATATAAATATTATGTCAGTTGCCTGGTTCCCATTGATGCAAGCAATGTTTAGCTTTCTTTGGGCCTAGATGGCGCTTTGTAAAATGTGCATCAATATGATTATTATATTATTTTATTATACCTATAGGTACATATATTCATGGGATGAAGTTATGGAACGAGCAGATGACCCACCTGGTGTTATACACATAAATGCGGTAAATGAGTTGGAAACGGTCTTTAGATTGCTCAATTAATTTCATTGTGTTTTTTAAATACTTAAATACATATGTTTTGCTAAAGATTTTTACAGTATTTCGTTAAATTAATTCCCTTTGCTCTCAGTGTGCCGCTGACTTCACGCATCCTTCTGAACAATGGGCACATAATGACATCCTGTGTTCGTAACCTCGCGTGAGATATCTTGGACATAAACATTATATTGTAAGTTATTATTTATTCGATAAAACCCTTTCAAGTGGAAAGAACTTGGTTAAGTGTTTGGTGACTGAAAATAATTTGTAAAAGAAACGCAGGTAGTTATCGATTCGTGTAACTATAATATCGCTAAAATAAAAACTAATTCAACCCTTTTGTCTCGGTATAAAATAATGCAAATTCTAATTTATTTATTTGCAATTTATTTTTAGTTTAATCATTATTTATGATTATGTGATAACTTAATTTTCGGGGAGCGCAGAGACAAAACCAATTTCATTTAACGCCACTGATGGGGCCACCTTCAAAGGCCTAACTCATTAATGTTCATAACTGTCAGAATGTACCACAAACCTGTCAAATGTCAAATTAAAGGCGCCAAAACGGCCACCACCCTTTCGTCACACTCAATAAAGTAGCCAAAAAATATTAAAAATGGAGTAAAAAAAGTAATTTTGACCACCCGTTCGTATCTGAAAGTAATTAAACTATATTAAGATATAACTTGAGCTTCGTCACAGACAGTTAAAAAACTGTGTAGAGATGCCATTTTTTATCGATTGAGAGTTTTTCGCTTTGGGGCAAATATAGAGTTCACGAAGTTACTCTTACTGTATCGAAGGGTTTCGTACATTTTTTATGCGATAAAGTTTTGAAACGAGCAGATGGCCCACCTGGTTTTAAATGGTAACCGCTGCCCATAAAATACAATACGACTTGGATCCTCCCCTTCTTTGTAAAACAAGAGGCAAGCCGCATCGTATGCGTCCGTACTATGAGAAGTGAAGGTGCAATGTCCGATGTGTCTGTAATTTCACCGGCAATCTCACCATTCACAAAGGAACACAGCAACGCGAATGCATGACTGCTTGGCGGCAGAACTGGGTGTGGTAATACTTCCCCGGACGAACTTGTCATAAGTTCTACTGCTACTAAATGATTTAAGAGTATAAAGAAAATATTAGAAAATTCTGAAATCGTGCCATAAGATATGACCGCATTTTTATAAAAAACTTAATTTAAGCAAACACTTTTCAATAAAGACATATTAGTATTAAAAATTCTCATTAACGTTGGAAATCCTGGTTTTTTAGCAAATAGTGTGTGGGAACCCTAACATAGGAATAAAAAAGCTTCATAAGGAAGGAAGCTCTTTTTATCCCGCCGTCAGTGACTTGCGTTCCTGTGAGTGGTAAAAATCTGATGCACCACCTACGGTTAGGATGACTCGTGGAAAGTACTTTAAAGTGTGATTTTAACGAGCTACTTCTGATGTCTTCATTTGAGGATTACATGTTTATTATTAAAATGGCTTTGGTTAATTGAGATTGATCAAAAATGGCGTTGTGTGATTTCGATAAATATAATATTTTAAATATATAATATTTTAATAAAAATATATATTTGTTACAAGGTCAAGAATAATGGGGGCATTGTCAAAATATACTATACAAGAGGAGAGGATGTCCTGACTGACTAACTGACTGACTGAGTGATGGACTTGAAATTTTGAGAATAATATTCCGTACTTGGAACAATTGACCCTAAATTGACCAAAGTCGAGTTTTAGTGTAAAAAGTTAATGAAAAAAGCCTCATTGACGCGCAATTACAATCTTTTCACCTCACTGGTTCGATAGAATCAGTGGTTCGACTAGTCCTAGCTAGTAAAACGTGGAATAATATAAATCACGCTTGAAAGGAGTCTCTTAGAGGTGCACTCTAATCCTTTTATAACCTTTATATATATTTTTTTGTTTCCTTTATATAATAAATTGGTAAAAAATATATTTAAAAAAATTGGTAATTGGTATAAACTCCAAGTAAACTTAATTATGACGGATTATCACATTCGAAATATATACTTTAGCATTTTTAGCTTAAGTACCTGTTACTTTATAATTTTAAACCTGTACAGCTAAGAGTTTTAACGGGTACTGGTGTGAAATATTAAATATTATGATAAATATTACATACTCAAATAAAACATAAATGAATAATAAGCTTTTGAAATTATCTTGAAAATCTTCAGACAACACTAAGTTACAGCTAAAATTAAATTTGGTAGAAATGTTTTACTTCACATTAGTAGAACATGGAAAAGTTAACTTTGTTATAATAAAACTATAAGTTTATTTCACTAAAATATATATTTAACAATATCTGATAAGCGCTCTCTATCAAAACATGGACATGTTTCATCCCTTGGGGTAAAAAACACGGTAGCAAGCAAACATCCGAAGTGCCCTTGAAACCTGAGTGTTTGCTTAACAAATTATTTGGAGATAACATTTGTATAATTTAACAAGTTTTTACTGACGGTATTCCGAACAATATCTTTAAGTATTTCTGACTATTATTTAAGTATTTTATGCCACAATATTTAATTTGTTATAGATACTTAAATTTGCAGTAATCCTTTCCTTGTTGTTCCAAAGTAACATAAAATAACAAAAGCCATTATAATCTAAATAAAATAAAAGATCCTTTAATAGCATCTCACAATTTATAAAAACTTTTGCATAACTTTGATATTATCGAAATGAAAAGAAGTCATTTATAAAATTTATTTAAAAACTAATTAAATAATTAAAAACCTTTGATTCGGTCTTTTCACACCAAGTCGGAATCCTTTACAATAGATTGAACGGGATGTCAAACATAACAATAGTGAACAAACTGTTTGATACAATGGGTGGGTTTATACCACACAGTGCGATTGGCACGAAAAATTAATAAAAGACATTTGTAAAACTAGCGCGCCCGACAGACGTGGTTCAATTTTGAATCTAAACCATCCAGGGACCCTCAAACACACAAAAAATTTCATCCAAATAGTCCAGCGGTTTAGGTGGAGTTCAAAGTCAGTAACTTTATTTACATTGAATCATAAATGGGTTGGAAACGTCAATAGTTCAGTGACACACGTACAGAAAAATTATACATATATATTAAGATAATACAACCTTTTTATGACTGCATAAGAGTTGGAAAGAAGACAAAATTCCCTTATGTGTGGATGAGACAGAGCTTAAAAAAGTTGCATCACAAATATCGCTGATAGGTAGGACTGATGAAGTGCTCGCGAAAAATAAGGCAGACTCCTTTAGGGGTTGTAAGTATGCGTGACCATATTATGTGTGTTGTATATTATGTTTTGTATATTATTGACGTTTCCAAGCCCTTTCTTTATGAATTCTACCTATTCTTCTACCTATGTTATGAGTGTTTTTTCAGTTTAGAACTAGCGTTGTACGAGTAAAAACAAGAAAATGATCATATTTGTTTACAAATATATCAAAAAAATATGTAAACAAGACCGCACAAAGCGTTTCCCACGACACGGCACAGCGATCGCGTACCTCATAGATATTTATGCAAACTGGCCGCGATAAAGCATTAAATTTGTTCTGGTCTCGTATTAATAACGGCGTTGGCCAGCGGGGTGCCAACCCTTAAGTTTCACCTTAATTGCAATTTTATTTCTTTTGTACGGGGTGCGGGGTGCGGGGTGCGGGGTGAGGTGTCACGTGACATCACTCTTTCAGCAATGTGAAGAAACTAGTTCTGCTCAAATTAAAATATATTTTTTATGATAAAATTTGTTTTATGTGATACCAGAGAATGTGGTAGCCTAGTAAAGTGTGGTGACCTAGCGGTACTAACCCCGAGTTTCAATCCGGAGGTCACCGGTTCTAATCCCGACGTGCACCAATAAATACCACGTTCTCAAAACGGTGAAGGAAAACATAGTGAGGAAACCGACACGTACTACAACTAAAAATTTGAAGATTCTCTTTGAGGCGCACTTAAAATTCTTTCACCACACTGGTTTGAGAGTACCAGTGACTCGAATAGAATAGAATAGAGCGACCTGATGGCGCACTTGGTGTTAAGTGGTAACCTCTACCCATAACCAGCAATACGGCTTGGGTCCTCCCCTAGTTAGGTATGTACACAAGACACCAAGTCGCAATGTATGCGTCCTTAACTCTGAGACGTGATGGAATGTCTCATGTGGCTGTAATTTCACCGACAATCACAACTACCGAACTGCACAATAGTAATAATTTAATTCAGAAAAAACTTTCCATAGAGCACAGTACACTAAAAATAAACAGAATACAATAGAAATAAATTGAAATTAAAATAATGTCATAAATTTATGAAACTAAACTAATTAAAATTACATTGCAAACAAAAATAAATCTACTTCATTATTAAAATCAACTAATATTGGATCTTGTTATGTTCTCTAATTTGTATCCATTTATTGATAAATGGGCAGTCAGCTCGAGAAACAACCATTTTCAGAGAGACAATGCAAACGCGTCACTGCTTGGCGGCAGAAATGGGCATGGTGGCAGTACGTCCCCGGACGAACTTGGGGAAGTTCTATTGGTCCGGAAATATTAAATTATTGAACAAATTGTGATTTTAAACTTGTGCACAAATTAGTTGTATATGATTATCTTTAAAAAAACAAACAATGATTATATATCTTACCAGATACTGTTGGGCGACAGTAGAGAAAGAAATATATCTCTATATTTCAGTTCTGGATACACCGGATGTGAAAAACCCACCGGAAACAACCCAAACGAGCGCCCAATCAAAACAAATTCGATATTAAACTGTATCTGACAATAGAAGTTAATCAACGACCTAAACATATGTTTAGCCCGTAAAGGATTAACAATTACATAAATTAATACATCCTCATATAAGAAAGTTTTATGTTGTTGTACGCGTAACATCACTTCCTCTATCATTTACTTTTTAGGGTTCAGTTTATATGAAAATTATGTAAAAAAAACTATGTGAACTAAATCCAGTAACAATGCCCATAGCCCAATTGTACGCATTTTAGTCAAAATAATACCAGCCTTTCCCTCATTCTCTTTATTAGTTCATACTTCACAAAATGGGCCTCTTAGCATAGACTTTGGTCCTGCCAATGACGACCAAAAGACCTCTGAAGACCCGAGATAGCGTTTAAACACGTATAAATAAATATTGTTCGACATTTCACACGTCTGAAGCCCGAAACTAAGTATAGCTTGTATATGGGTACCAGATAACTGATAGAATACCTATTAAATAAGATTTGTCCTGGCTGGGATACTAAGGATTTTTTTTTTACTGAAACATAGTGTTACCTGAGTTATACGTTAGAAAACAGTGGCAGTGATGAACTTACCCCCTATCACATGTAAGTTCACACGATATTGTAATCCACCAGGTGAAATGTGGCTCATTGAAGCTCTGCCTCCCCTTTCGGTGATAAAGCTGTGAGTCTAAGACTGGCAAGACATGAAGATCCTTTGACTCAACCTTTCATCTATGTTATTAACCATGTCACGAAAGTAGTAGTTAGTGCACGAAAAGAGCCTCTTTGAGGTGCACTTAAAATCCTTTCACCACACTGTTTCGAGAGAACCAGTGACTCGAATAGAATAAATCAAAAATCAAATCAAATCAAATTTATTTACCGAAAAACATTATATAATATATATTACTTGTGAATAGAAGAATAGAATTAACAATGTCTTATGTGAATAAATTATCTTTTATGTATGTTCGTATGGTACGAGACCCTCTGCAAAGCTAGACAGACTCGCACTTGACAGATGTCTCCAGCCACATGACGGCATTTTTTCACCAGCCCGAGCGGTCCATATGGCGCGGCAGCACGTGTTCCAGCTAATGTGCACAACTTGAAGTATTTGAGAAAACATTTAAACCGTGATATTGTTAAATTATGATTTTTGTTAATATATTTTTGACTGTTTACTCAATGTTGGAGATCGGAAGGGGTAGTGTACCAATGTGTAATTTATATAAAAAAGAAAATAGTTATGACTATATTGGAAATCAGATATACATAATATATAATACATAGAATAGATTGATTAGCTATTTCTTTGTTCAGCAGTAGTTAGTATTACTAATCACTACTACCAAGGAAACCAGGTTGGGGAAAGAATTAAAGTGTACCTCAAAGAGGCTCCTTTCATGGTTTTGACACATGTCTTCATATTGGTTCTAGGACATGTCGGTTTCATGACGATTTCCTTCCCCGTTTTTGAGAAACCTGTCTTTATAACTTTATCTAATGTCTCTTAATGTCTTTGGTGCACTCGATTTGAACCAGCGACTCCAGATTGAAACTCAGGGTGTACACCACTGCTTCACTGAGAGCAATCTCTAAATGTCGCCATTAAATACCTTACAAAGCAGATGTGGATGCTTTCAGATAAAAATTATACGTCGTTACATGAACTTAATTAATAAATAAATATTCTAATTTTATATTAATTACAGGCGACTGCAAAAATATATGTATAACGCGAATGCATTACTTGGTGCTTGGTGGCAGAAATGGGTAATGAGGCAGTACTTCCCCGGACGATCTTGGCATAAGTTCTACTGCTACTAGTAGAATTTTCTGAGAATTTTAACAATGTCAATTAGTCGGGGAACGTCAAACATCTCTGGAGATGACAAATTGTTGCTTAAACGTGGTTGGAGGCGGCAGGTAATCATTATATTTGGTGGACGCAAGCCAAAGCCTCGGGTCACCGCTGAACGGTGAGGAGACAGACTGTCATCAGACTGTCGCTGTCGCTGGCTTAATTTGATGGTAGCGGTGTCTTTACCAGACTGCGTGTCCTGGCTTTTTGAATGTGTTGTTGGCGGTTCTTCTCCTGGATGACGTGTTCATCAAGTTCTACTGCTTGTCCTGATCAATTATCATCTAACAATTTAACTTTACAGCCTCACAGCTCAGTTGGTAGTAACTCTGCCTTCTTCTGCGCTGTAGGTTGTGGGTTCGATTCCGACCCAGGACAAATATTTGTGTTTTTTGTTCTGTGTTTGGGTGTTAATATGTATGAATTTACAAAAAGTATATATGTGTTGTATCAGTTGTCTGGTTTTCGTAGTACTAGATATGCTTAGTTTGGGGCTAGATGGCGCTGTGTGAATTGTGCACCAAAACAACTTATTCCGGCATCATACGAGACTCTTGCCAACATTTTTGTGGACTAAGCCAAGCTCTCGCTGACAGTCTAGTCCCAACAAGTATTTATTTTATGTGGAAAAGTTGGTTGGATGCATCAGTTCTGCGTTGAATGAAAGAATTAATATTATTTTTTGCTGGAATACAGGTAACATTAGTTGTTTAAAAAAACAGTTTCACTGTATTTGGCTGCAAGGCCGTGTACATTTTAAGGTAAACATTACCTAACTGTTTCACGGAGAATTTTCATAGGAAACACAATTAAAGAATTTCAATTTAGATAAATGTAATATTATTGAAACGCCACTGTATTGCTTCTACGACTACGCTTCGGCTTTTTGCATGCAATAAGTGTATACAACATTTGCTACTGATTGCCTATTTTACTAAATTTTATTTTATTTCTTATTAAGTCTGGCTTCAATTTATGTATAGACCTACAAACCGCTGTAATGGAGGTGGGCGTTGATGACAGCGACACAGTTTTATTACTTCTTCAGATATCATCGTTTCTCAGTTATATTGTAATCCATTGTTTTGTTCCCCTAATAAATATTTTGATTTGATTTGGGTTCCTTTCAAGACGGCCTTTGGAACTAAAATCTATGTCCGCGACACTCACGTAATGCTCTTAGGGACCATTTCAACATATTTTTATGAAACTTATGAAAATTAAATAATTATATATCTGTCGCGTGTATTCTCGGTAATTGCTAAAACCCTCGCACGAGCTAACCGGTACAGCTATTTTCGCACTTCGCAAATTATTAAAATTATAATCGTCGGTCGTGGCGGTCGCTTTCGACACATTACGGTGCCGGTCGGGAATCAAACCAGCACTTAGCACGCGACTTCCTCATTCAAAAACAATTATTTACATTCGGCCAATGAACATTTCAGTCCTGTCTCTTTTGGGGTGATTTGCCAAATTTGTAATACAGGACGATCCAAAGGTAAATTAAGATAATCTCATTACAGCTTGCTAAGAAATGTACACTATGTATTGGGGTATCACATTTTGTTTGTTTGTATGTACGTGGTGGGTGATTTCAAGAACTATTAAACCGATTTTAAGAATAAGCTCACAAATGAACAGCTACCTATTTATTTTGAATAACAGGTTAAGGCTACTTTTTTATGTGATACAGTTACAGAACGAGCCGACGGATTTAATGTAATATTATGTAGTTCGATTGGATCACGTTACGAATTGATGATGGTGCGAGATGAAGCTAGTCCAATAGGATAAATGCTAGCCACAAACTATAACTAAATATTATCGCTAGCTACCTTCTGCTAGCGCGGTTTTGCCCACGAAGACCATTAAATCCTACTAATATTATAAACGTGAAAGTTTGTGTGGATGTATGAGAATTAGTCAGCGCTGATTTTCGGCCAAAAACCTTTACCAAGCTAAACCACACCTTTAGTGTATCAGCCTGTACATGGAGCGGCTTCAAAGTGTTTATTCTAAGTGGTGTGTTATTGAATCAACCGGACTGAGCTAATTACAAAGAAGCAGTATCGACTCGGCGCGCGGGGCGGCGCGGGGCTATTCTATCGATGTAGGTAGATGTTTATGGGAACACCCAAGTCGCACCACATCACACCCATCACCCGGAGGCATGATAATGGATCAGCTTATATATTACTATCAAAAAAAGAAAAAAAGAATAGATAAAGATCATAATATAATATTTTATAAATAAAAATCGTCTCAAAATTCTAACTAAAGTCAAAGTCAAAGTCAAAATCTTGATTTCCATAGAATTCATAAAGAAATGGCTTGGAAACGTTAATAATATTCAAAACATAAGGTCAAGCGTATGTATCACTTACTTTGACGCCTGTTCAAACCTCCTGAGAAACCTGAGAAACCTCTAAAGAAGGTATTCGTTTTTCGTGGGCACGATTCTTGTAGCAATCTGAGTACTAAAATCTGTTATATATTTATGTCTACATAAAATACTGGAATCAAAATAATGAATAATGATAGTCATCATTGCAGATATCGTCGACAGTGGAAGCCAATTACGGCACAATATGTCGCAAATATCGCTCTCGAAATACGACGGGATCACCAACATTTTTTTTGAGATTTTATATTTGTATTTAATTGTGTCTCGAGGAAATTTGTATTATTTGCATGTATTTACAAAAAAAGTATATATGTCTTCTGCCAGTTGTTTGGTTCCATAGTACACGTACACACATTATAGGGATAATATTTATTTATTATAATATTATTTATATAAAACGTGCATTTTTTATAATATCCATATATTCCAATATATTTATAAATGTATTTTAGATGGTGTTACCCGACTTGCAATACGCGCGCATAGATATTTAAAACAGCAAAAAAAACATTTATATTATAGTTTAACTGGATAAGCCCGAAACAAACAACTTTAGTTGATGGCCTACCCGTGATATGGGGGTCACAGAGACTGTAATAGGAAATACGTATGTTATTAATAATTATTAATATATGTTTTAGAAGTAATAAAATACATATTTCGCTAATATTGAATGAAATAGATAATTAAGAAACTACAACATACCTACTTAGCTTTAAAACAAAAAAAAACTTTTAGGCTTTTGCTAAAAATGTTGTTGACCCCTGTGAAAAGCGGATAAACAGCACTGGACTCAACAAACATTGTCCCCGTGCACACTGAAAATATAAACAGGGGTGTTAAGGGGACTTCATGCAATTTTCATTTTTAACAGCTCTTAACTTAATACTTCTAGTTCACGTGCAAAATATTGATAGGAGGTGTGCGTGGAATAGCATAGGTGCTCTTAACAAAGGTTACGTCACTTTTACGACTGCTGATCCAAAAGTAATGATAATCAAAACAAAACATTATTTTTATGGGGTAGTATATAGGTATGGGTTTAACTTACAACGTAGTTATTTCAGGCAGAGATACATAATGACTGCTCGTATTTCTTTATTCTCGATTTTCGTGTTATCACTCCGAGTGCTCGTGTTCAAATGAATGTACATTCCAAGGATTACTAAATAGGACTATTTATACGATTTTTTGACGTTTTTTTTAAGCAAGCCACATAAGCTTTTTTTCCAAAATTTTTGTACTTGATATACCCGTTTATAATTACTTTTGTACCAGCGCAAAGCCGTTTGGGGTCCCTAGTGTTTCATAAACAACTATTGTACCTATTCTCTTATATCTTCAGGATAATTTTACATAGTTGTTTGTTCTGTATCTGGATGTCAATGTGTATTATATTTTTTATTTAATATGTAATGTATTTACAAAAAAGTATTTAAGTATGATATCAGTTGTCTGGTTCCCATGATACCAAGCTATTTGCTTAGCTTACTTTGGGGGTAGATGGCGCTGTGTGAAATGTCCACCAATATTATTATTATATTTAACAGGCGCTTTATAGGAAATGGTAAACGCTTTTATAAAAAACTACAAAAAATATAATTATGGAGGAATTCATCACCTTAACTTCAAATTCGGGATGTACTCCACAGCGGGCAGCTATCAGTTATTCCGTTGTACAAACAGTTGGGCCGGCGTTTGTTCGCGGGCCAACGGCCGGCTGCAGACCCAACAGTCCATTGTGCTGAATGTTTGCGTTTTTTGCACCAGATTCAGCTTTCAGCCCGCTGACGTCATTGGATTCCGAAATATGTAGTGATTTCTGAGGCGCTTTGTCATACAGACCGGACAGAAATAATAATAATATTGGTGTACAATTCACACAGTGCCATCTAGCCCCAAACTAGGCATAACTTGTAAAATGGGAACCACAGAACTGATATAATATTTACAATTTTTTTGTAAATACATACGTTTAAAACATATAATTATTATATATGTGCAACTGCGACATAGTGTTAAGTGGTAACCTCGGCTTATAACAACCGATGCGACTTTAGTCCTACCTACTAGTCCTACTAGGTACGACAAGACCCAAGTGGCATCGTATGCGTCAGTAACTCTGAGACGTGAAGGTGGAATGTCTCATGTGCCTGCAATTTCACGGCAACCACACCTTCTAAACCGGAACACACTAACGCGAACGCGTTACTGCTTGGCGGCAGAAATGAGCATGGTGGCAGTACTTCCCCGGACGAACTTGAAAACTTTACGACCTGTTCTCATAACTACCAAATATACAAAAACAAACATAAAAATCAATGGATCCGTTTCGGAGGAGTGCGACCAAAATACGGTGACACGAGATTTTTATATGTATATTAGATTGTCTTGGTATATTTTACGTACATGTATCACGTGACTTGAATGACTTCTTATTATTATTATTGTTATGATTATTATTATCACTTGACAGTGGGGCAGCGAGGGTACCTATCGTGGCGTTGGGTCTGTCCTCGTTACCCGGAATGGCCCATTTATCCAATTTATCCCGGATCCCCAAATGAGCCAATAACATTGACTCCCAATTGGCCGGGGGCAGCTGAAGGCTCGCGTGACTGCATTACAGTATTATTGGATGCGCGTGCGCACCTAATTAAAATGCACTATTGGGATGCATTCGGGGTTAAAGGGAGCTACTCTCGTAACTAACGCAAGCTTATTACTTTTCGGAATAAAAAATTATGTTTGACGAAAGCCACGAATCGCTATCATAATTATAGATGTTAGGTGTGGTCAGTGTAATAGCTTGCTAATAGATCCATGCACAGTTTCCACCACAGTAACAACTAATATTCTGTAAACTTGTAATAATGGTATAAACTTGCGAGGCACATTTTTTGGTGTTTTTGTACCCGATTAGTTCTTATGCTACTTCGAATTGCGTAAAAAATCTACTTTCGAATGTATATAAAGTTTTAGTAATAGTGTCACCAATCAAAATAAACCAATGCCAGAAATAAGTTTTTGTTAACAAATACATTTTTAAAAACAAGCTTTTACAATCTGTTTCCCTTGACACTATAGTACTTGTTAAGACAAATCCAACGAGCCCATACACGAAGGAGTTATGTTGAGATGTTGACGAGATCCCGTGCCCACCTCCCGACTCCATCATGAGACCACCACGATGATAATATAGTGTTACATTGCCATCGAAGTTACATATTGAGAGCGTGGTGGTCTAGAAGTACTGACCCCGAGTTTCAATCAGGAGGTCGCCGGTTCAAATCCCGACGTGCAGCAATACCTTTTTCGATTGAAAAATGTATGTGCGCAATACCAAGTTCTCAAACTGGTGAAGGAAAACATCGTGAGGAAACTGACATGTCCTAGAATTAAAAATTCAAAGCCATGTGTCAAGTGCACGTAAGGAGCCTCTTTGAGGCGCACTTAAAATCCTTTCACCACACTGGTTCGATAGAACCAGTGACTCGAATAGAAATAGAATCAAGTTGGCCAAATATTATGTCATTGAAAGAAGAAGTAGGCAATGTTTTTTATTTGCCGGTAAACTTCAGTCAAACTGGCCTCATAGCTCAGTTGGTTAGTAATCCTACCTTCTGAAAGAAAGAAAGAAAGAAAGAAAAAGTTTTTATTGACTCCACAATAAAATATACATTTACAAAATAACAAATTATAGACCAAAAAACAAACAAAGAAAAAATTATACAAAAACATAAAAACAAATCTCAAATAAATATAAGCTATAACTAGTGTCCGGAGTCAATAGGCACCTAGCTCAGCATGTGTTACACTGGCGAGCAGTGCAACGCTGGTATTCTGCTAAGGCCTCGTTGAACATCACGGCCAACGTACTTACGCATATATACAACATGATAAATATCCAAATATATAGGTAAAACTAATCAAAATAAAAATAATAAAAAAAAATCTGCGCTGAAGGTCGTGGGTTCGATCCCCACTCAGGACAAACATTTATGTGACATTTGTAACATTGATGTTTGTTCTGTGTCTGGGTGTTAATATGTATTATAGATATAAAAAAAAACAAAAAAAAAAAATAAGCAAGAAAAAAAAAAAAAATGTGAAAAAAAAAAAGCACAGTGCTTAACATACAGCCAGCCTGGCTTCGCGCAGTCCTAGGACCCGTTGTTCGCTTCAGCAGGCGGACTACCGTGTGTCCGTACCACCAGAGGTTCCTATACCGAGTAACCTCGACATACAAAAAAAAAAATGTATGCATTTACAAAAGAAAAGTATATAAGTATTATATCAGTTGTCTGGTTCCCATGATACAGGATATGCTTAGCTTACTTTGAGGCTACATGGCGCTGTGTGAAATGTCCACTATTATTTATTTATTTATTTAAACACGAGTTTACGTTAAATTAAAATCGATAACTCACAACGACATGGAATGAGCCACGCTAAGGGTGTGTCCACATTAGTGCCGGCTCATTGCTTGGGCCCGTGTGTAAACAGCCCTTCACTAGGGAGTCATCCCTTCGATTGGAAATAAAATACTTGTGCCCATATCGGTTGATTGCTTTCAATTTACATAAAATGTAGTAAAGTCACATCTCTTTCGTCACGTGTCTGTTAAATTGAATGAGGGCCGTAACAATATAAAAAATTATGTTAAAGTAACGCTTGAGAAGTTATGACAGAAATACGGATTTTTATATTGTGCCACAAGTTAGGTCATTCTCTTCGGGTCACGACTAAAGCAACTCTAACTGAATGTGAAATCTGCTCTGAGACCTTGTTATTTCCAATTACTGTTTTCCTTCACCATTCAGTTGAAAATATGTACCACTACCTTATCAGCTTAGTAAACATAAGTCCAGGTCTTTAAACTTTTAGGTTTCATTTCTGAAGGATGTGAAGAGACTGTTCCTTTTGTCTAACGATATGATTCCGACAGGTTTTTTGATATTTTTTTCATATTTTGAAGTCTTCGATAGAAACTGAAACGATATTACTAAAAGGCAATTTTTTCCTGCAGTTTCATTTGCGTACTAGGACTACCAGGATAAACAGTTGTATATGTTATATAAGGGAATTATCAAAGTATTCAACTTTATGGTTTAAACGTGAAAAAAATTGCGGTAATTAATGGAATATAGAATATCTAGAATATATTATATAATTAACCCAGATCATGAATATATAATAATAAATAATAATAATAATTTTTATTTGCACCTTATACATTTAACATATAGAATATAGAATAAAAATATAGAATAATAATTCTGTTCCATTGTCCTTGGTTATTATTTACTTGACCAATGTATTCTTGTCAGTAATCCAAATTAGTTACGATATCACGCGTAAAATTAATAATAATAGTTATGTTTTTTAATCCATATGCAAATACAACGCTTCAAACACAACGGAATTCTCGCTCGCCGTGAATTAGTTCTAAGTAATTAACCTCTTATCGGCGCGTGCACATTGAAATACGACCATCGCCCCAAACAAAAATAAAATAACCTCGCATTCAAATTAACAAAACATTATTGTGTCCGAACGTACTTTTATACAATTATTTTATCCTCCTGTCTATAAAAAAACACCCCTTTATTACTACTCCGATCGTACAATTTAGAACCTTATTTGAATGGGATGTGAGTTGAAAATTAGTCATTTCAGTCGTAGTACAGTCGGTTGTAAAAGTGACGTAAGTGGATTTGTAGAAAAAAGGTGGCACGCGCCCTGCGCTGTCGTCCGCGTCACTACCTTCGGGGTATCTTCCCCTGGCATCGTGGGGTGGGCTAGTGATGTCACACTAACCGTCTAAATAGAAATAGCGGAGTTTTCAAACATTGCAAAATCATAGGCGATGTGAATTTAACTAATAAAAACCTATTTAGCTCGTATTAGTTTGACTACATAATGTCTTCAAATGATTATGAACAAGCTATATCGCTACAGTCTTTTTCTAAATGAGTTGCGATTGGTTCATATATAATAAAAATCCCCACAATAATATAAAACTTATTAAACTTAGTAAACTGATAAAATGTTTTTCTATCTAATATTAGAATGCGGTCTAGCGGTAATGGGAGCCATCTTAGAAAAAATATTGATTACATTTAACAATCATTTATTCATGTGTATTATGTAACTAAATAGATTCATTAGTCATATTGCCTAAATATTTTGTATTTTTTTAATAGTTCTTAAGTAAATATGTTTCGTTTAAACTGAATAAATATCATAATTAAAACAAAAAATGCTCATTGTACGTAGTACAGTTTCCAATATTAATGATTTTAAGTTCTCTGCTTATGTGAATAAAAATAATAATAGGTAAGATGCTATACAATACAACCCTTGACAAACTAGGGGTTAAATTAAAATCTTTAATAAGCGACTAACTAACTTAACTAACTTGTTATTCTCTGTGAGTAGCGGGTTCGATTAGTTGTGTAACGTAACGCGTGGCCGGTTATCGACAGAGTGCGGCCATCCCTACGGCTCGTGTCGTGGCATCGCGCAGGTGTATCGTTCCGCCGCCCGCGCCGCCGCGCCCGCCCTCGCCCACAGCTGGGCGGCTGCGATCGCGATTTGGATTTGTTTAGTCTGAATAATCGGGCCGGTAACTGTCACTTTCTGTATAACATAATTATTCCAAAATAATTTAAAATAATATTATAAAAAAAATAAGATTTTAGCTAAATAGCTCTTTGATTTTTTCGTCTTGGTCGCATTGTCTTTCGATTTTGGATAAATCGATAGTTGATTTGGATGATTGTTTTAGATATAAATTATTTCTTGCATAACCAAGTGTATATTTTGGTTATTGAAATAATAAGTTATATATTATGTAGTAAAAATTAGATGGTAAGGCAATAGTTATATCAATTTGGGCAATTAATTTAAACTAGTATTTACAAATAATTGAGGAAAAATACTTCTTTATAAGCAGCTCAAATTATATTTTTAGAATTTGTTATAGTTCTAAAACAAATATTTGAAATTTGTTTGCATAAATTAAAATAAGATTACCGGAGAATAGAATAAGCTATTTTTTATCCGGAAAAAATCAATAATTCTGTGAGTTGATCTTGACAAAGCTGCAGTTCAAAGTCGTGGAAACAAAAGCGCAAGAATATATTCATTGTAGTAATTTGGTTCCGTATAATTTATTTTTAACCGATTTGTGTCTGACTTTTCATAACATTTCTCATTCAGAACTTCAATGAAGCTCGTCGGCAGAATAATAACAGTGTACCATCTCAGTGGTTATCATACAGTTTCAATGGTTATCCGGTTGCGCATTACTGTGGTCGCGCTCACTATTCAGTTTGCCAACAATGGTGCCCCGACTAATAGCAGCCTCCTCGACAGGGATGGACTTTTGAGACGCCCAGGGCGAATATGCCTCTTTAAGCTTATTCGAAAATCGCAACATAGTTACAGTTTGCAAAGATATGACGTTGAGTAAATTATTGTTGTGTTATACCAATTCTTGATTATGATTTTTTGTGAGTAAATATGTTCATATTAAAAAATAATATTAAACTTAAGAGCTTGCACAGATGCTAAACCTTGTAGTGCATATTGATGTTATAACGCATTCCACGTTCATAGATAAGCTGGAAATCCGAGACCTGAAACACCTTTATGTTATCACACACGTTTGTGTGGCTGGAGATCGAAATAAGAGAGACTTCTAGGTCCGTAGCAAGTCCTATTACTAAGTTTTTGGACTCTAAAACCGACTGGTCATCGGTGACTCGGTCTCTCGGCAATCAAAATAAACGAGGGTGCCACCAACCATGTATGTCGATACTTATTTAAACTATAAAACGTCACAAGCCCCGTCGACCGAATCGCTGGCGACAGTGCCTTCTCTCTACAGCAAACGCCCAGGGCGATTGTTTTTTTCGCCCTGAAAATGTCTCTGCACCCACTTGGTTACGCTTAATCGTTTGTATAATCGCCGCCAATAACATCTTCGATAATTTACTAAGTAGATTTCTTAGTACATTTATTATTCTAATTCACGGTTCGAAACCATTCAAGTAATCAGTCATGCATTAAACAATACGAGAATGATTGATATGTTACATCTGAAATGAAATAATTTGAATTTCCAAAAATCATTTAGCCTTTTGATAATTTGTTATTTTTTACAAGCCATAGAAATAGAAAATTACACTAACGAGGCCATATTACAGATATTAGAGTCACGGAAGAAAGTAGCGGTGGTCGCGGCCCCTTTATAGCGGACTGCGCACAAATTATAAAAAGAAAAAAATATTTTTATCCGTTTTAGACCAGTTTTAAAATGGAACACTTGGTATTCATATGCTGTTATAGAACTGGATGATACATTGTATTCAACAAAAATATTTATTTATTTTATTTTATTCAATTATTTCTATCTAAATTTAACTTGTGATTTAAAAAACGTGAACCTAATAACTATGATCTATCAATATATTTTTTCAAATTCAGCGTTACTTTAATTTGTTGAGATTATTTATTATTTATTATCTTAATTTAATCTTACTTATATTTTCTTACTCGCTCTTGTCTTAAACACATGTAATCTTCGCCTATAATTGTAGTGGCACTTGTATTGTTTCCTTCTTATGTGTAATTCCTTAAATGTATCAGTGTACACTATGTTGGTGACCTATTAATAAATAAATAAAAATAAATAAATTATAGACTACTTATAGATTAAGATGATTCAGTTTATCAATTGAGAAACGCACGCTCACAATCGTTAGCTCATTTTGTGAGCTGACACTAATTGAATCGATCAATCGAAATTTGCCGATTCGGATCTTACAATGCTTCAGGCGACTTTTCAATTAAGGGCCACCCAAAACGGGAAATCGTTTGATAATGTTATAAAATGTATATAGCATGTTTTACTTTGAATGGCCTCATAGCTCAGTTGGTACCCTGCCTTCTACGCTGTAGGTCGTGGGTTCGATTCCCACCCAGGACAAACATTTGTGTGACGGGCGTAGTTTGTTCTGTCTGCGTTTTGATATGTATTTACAAAAAAAAAGTATTATGTCAGCTGTCTGATTCCCATGATACAAGTTATTATTTAGCTTACTTTGGGACTAGATGGCGCTGTGTGAAATATCCACAAAAATTATTATTATATTCGCGCAATTTTGCCAAAGTTTTCCAAATCTGACATCGTGTCAATTCTTTAGGGTGGAAATGACCCAAAATGGGTCCAAAGTTACGTCCAAAACGAATCGTCATAAAGAAATCATATGCTGACGAAAACTCGCAGTATCAAAGATTTCGTTCCTAGTCATTTAGTAACTGCATCAGTCCCGTTCAGTTTTATAATATACACAGATGTATACATGTTTTTCTTTTTAATATTTTAGCATTCACGCGGCACCCTGTAATCATGAAGTCTGACATAATATTCGGAAGCTGTGCGCGTGCGCGTGCGCAAGGTTCGTGTTCACTTCAAATTCGCCAGATGGCTCTGATGCATGCCATTTCCATGTTACAGATCAAATTTTATTGGGTGATGTTTTGTACTAACTAGAAGCCATGATATTAGAAATTCGACAGGCCTCACAGCGCAGCTGGTAATAACTCTGCCTTCTGCGCTGTACGTCACGGGTTCGATTCCCATCCAAACATTTGTGTGACAAAATTAGATGCTTGTTCAGTCTGGGTGTTATTATAAATAAATAAATAAATAATAATTATAAATGCGAAAGTTTGGTGTGAAAGTGGGTTTAACGTAAAAGAGAAATAAAAATCGAAACGCATCTTCACATTTATGATATTAGTGCCTAACTACAATTTTAACAGGCCTCACAGCTCAGATGGTAGTAACTCTGCCATCTGCTCTGTAAGGTCGTGGGTTCGATTCCCACCAAGGACAAACATTTGTGTGAAGACTATAGATGTTTGTCCTGTGTCTGGGTGTTAATAGTATTATGTAAATGTATTTTTACAATATCGAAACCACTTATTTTGATCGCTAGAGAAACCTTAAAGTACAAAACATCAATTTGTAACAAGAAGTAGTCCTACATCATGCATATTGGAGATAAGCCTTACATCCGGAAGCTGACGATGCTTACGCCCATCCATCAACCCCTTCCGGGCAGAGGATGCCGCCGGCGGCAAATAAACCAAACTACATCCTACCACCGCACTGGAGCGCTCTTTACAACTAACGGGACGACATATTTAAAAGGCTCCGCAGCTGGATTCGTAGTACAATTCTAACCGCTACTAATGCTACGGCTCCTAATAGTGTCTACTCGTACCACTGGATGTCTCAAACAAGCCTGATGATAGGACTAAAGTGCGCCTCAAAGAGTCTCTTTTCGTTATATGACATTTGTCCTCGAATTTTTGGTTCTAGGACATGCCGCATTCACGATGTTTTCCTTCACGATTATGAGAACGTCGTAAGGCTCACACACAAGCGGGATACTCTCTTGTACATGTATTTTTTTCTCGATGTGAATCATACAGTTGTAGATTGAGAGTCGGCGTCTGTACTACTGACCCAGTGACCCTGACCCAGTGGTCAACACGCTCTCTACAGTGATTATTGACATTTATGAGGTTGATAGCTTTATCTCTTATACTGTGGAAGGTATGGGGACAACTTCTCTATAAAAAAGCAACTTGCCTCAATAAGTGCGTATGAATTATCAACCAGCCTTTTATATAAAAAGCTTACAAAGGGATTAATTAATATGTCGTTTATTTTCTTTTTAAGATTTAATATCCTTAAGTTGCAAAGGGCAGCACGCAACGGTTCCACCGGCGCCGGCGCGGCGTAGGTCGACGGGCAATAATCTGTCCCGTGACGGAGTCGTTCCGTTGATGTTTAAATATAAATGAACATGAGGATACAGTGTCCGGTTTACGCCGACTTATGGGTTCGCCATAAATACTCATTATATTGATCACACGTTCATACATATTACATGCTAAGTGGTCTTCACATTGTATTATAATATATTAAAACAGCTTTATTACGATTACTGAGTCCTAGGTTATTATCGATTTGCAATATCAAATTGACAGTTATTGGTAATTCGACTGTAGCAATTAACATAGTCGTATGTGAAAAATCGATACTTTAGGGTACAGCCGTTCAAAGTTTCAAATATGAATATAGTGAACTGAACACACACTACTTTTTCCACTTAGAAAAACAGAGACTGTGGATTTTAGATATTTAATAATTTACTGGGGCGTTTATAGTTTTATCTAAGGCCTTTTATGCAATAAAATGTAAATCGCAAAAATGTACATTATTGCTACAGTCGAATTGTACTGAGCTGTTAAATATTACTAACTTTGATTTTTATTAATTACTAGTTAATGATTTTATCTGCATGAAATTATTTCAATTTCAATTGTATCAGACGCACCCAGTTTTTACTACTGCTCTTGGAACTGTAGCACAGCAATCAGTGACTCCCCTCCTCCCCGCGATAGGACCAGCGCTATATACTGGATGCTGGACTGGCTTGAATAATTACCTTGACCTATAACATATCAGTAATAAGCTTGTATCATGGGAAACAGACCAGCTTCAAGGGAAATGTGAAAAGAAATCTCCTGGGTAGGCAAGTAATGCACCCGGTATTGCTGAAGTCTACAGGTTGCGATGACCGCTTTACATCAGGCAGGCCTTTATCTAACCATAACATAAAAATGCAAAACCAACCTTTACAAAAAAAAATATGATAAGATTTTTTTCAATTTCAAACATAGACTTTTCCAGTTTTCATAGTTACTTTTTGAAATATCATTTCCTTTACTTTAATTTATATTCCTTTGGCTGTTATATGAATTTTTGGTAAATGTCGAAGCTATTAGTTCTGTCACAGTTTTACAGATATTGATTTGTCGACCGTATCGAATACAATGAAATTAATAAAATTATGCTAATTTTATATCTATCATCGGCTACTTAATACTTATTAGGAAGCCCTTACACAGTGGGATGCCTTTGTGAGAAGTTTGAACGATCGGCAATTTCAAAATTATTATATGGGGACACATCTCAACTAAAGGGTTAGAAAAAAGGTTCGGATCAAAAAATTAGATATATAAGTTAAAGGTTTAATAAAAAACTAAACTACAAATGAACACAGAATTAACATGTAGAAGAAAAAGTATTTTTGTTTTAGAAAACTAAACGCTTGAAAACGATGTGATTGGAGGAGCATGAAACATCCCCGTCTCGGGGTGATGGACGCAACGCAACTTGAGACATCTCGTACTTTGGTGGAGAGGACCTGAGTCGTATTGCTGTTGTCTATGGGCGGTGGTTACCTTAATATCACGTGGGCCGTCAGCTCCTCACTGAACCTATACTGAAACGGATCGGAATTGAATCGCTAGCTAAAAGTTGATGGTAGGTCTGCTGGTAAGTCATCTGCTCGTTCCGTGACTTTATTTTATTAAAAAACTATCTATAGATAGCTCAATTGATCCATTTCTAACAGGTGGAGTTACACGTAAATTAATATGTTTTTACACAAAATACTGTCCACACATCACGCGATGGAGACCAGAAGCGCGAAAATTCAGACACGACTCATGAATAGTTATGAGTGCGTGCGATAATAATCATGTCATGTCTCTGCCTTGCTTCCATAGATTTTCGATTATCACTGATTCTGAGGCTGTTCTTAGTTTGATGATTTATATGAGACAGTGTTTATATCTGTATATCTATAGGTTGGGTTGAGGTTGTATATTAATGCTTAGTATATTTTCAAATTTTAAAGGTGTGGTTGTCGGTGAAATTACAGACAAATTAGATATTCCAGGCTATCATCTTGAGAGTTACGGGCGCATACGATGTAATTTGGGACTTGTAATAACCAATTCGTTTAGCTTGTTATGACCAGGGGTTACCACTTAACACTGGGTGGGTCATCTAATCATTCCTTTCTGCTATCTCCCTTCACCTTTATCACATACAAAAAAAACTCTTCATTGTGCTTGTCCTTTCTGGTAATTCGGTTAAACTCAATTTTCCAGCCATTGGATTCCCAACGAGTCAAACCTTTGACTGGGAAAAACTCCCACTGATCTTGGCGGAGTCAGTTTGCGTCTGGAAAAATGATTATCACCTGAAAGTTTTTAACAACAATATTCGATCAAAATCGTTTAAATTGGCTTGGCCATAGACATTTTGCCCGCATATATATATTTACAGTACTATCAAAATTGCAAAGTTTGGGGCCTGAACGTCACTATAGAAATACAACCTTCTTATCTTTTATCATCAGAAGTAATCGTTTGATAAAACGCATCGTATCCAAATAATAGACAAGAGTCTCGACTGAAAGCATAGATATTTGGAATGTACCTAATACGATACATTACATAAGTAAGATTATATGCAGCATATAAAAAGAATGATGTCAAAATAAGAATTATTTTACCAATTAGGATAAATAAATGGGTACGCGCCCGAAGCGTTACATTTAAAGTATTGTTATCCCACGGTTAAGCCCAGCATTATATCTACATAAATCAAAAAGGTTTTTTTGCCGAATGCCGTCGCATCATCGACGACAAATATAAAAATGTCAACCGACTACAGAATAATAAGCGTCCATATTTAAAAAGCCGTTTGATTCATGTGGAATAAAATATCTTTCGGTTTTCAAATTCGGAA
Source organism: Chesias legatella (assembly GCA_947359385.1). Classification (NCBI taxonomy): domain Eukaryota; kingdom Metazoa; phylum Arthropoda; class Insecta; order Lepidoptera; family Geometridae; genus Chesias; species Chesias legatella. Next base: position 5,104,817 of record OX375777.1, on the reverse strand, counting down.
TAAATTTAGTGTCACCTGCGCGCGCGCAACCGGAAGGAGTGCGCGACTCGCGTCCTCTCCCTCTGTCGTATTGCTGCCTCTCCCTCTCACGGGAGTTTTGTATTTTATTGTTTGTTTTAGGTTCGATTCCCGATGGAGATTTATACGGAGATAATTTTTATGCTTTATTTAAATGCGATAAATTACTCAAAAGTTAGTTTTTGTAGATATATTTTTAGATAAACTATTAGTAATTTGTAGAGAAGCGGTGTTGACAGGTGATTCTAAACTAAAAGAATTGGGAAAATAAGCTTTAGTACCAAGAAGTTTTTTACTTTACTTTGTGGTTTACCCTTAAGTAAATTCTGAAAAGCACATTTAAATATAAAGGAGGTCTTCAGTTAATTCGTCTACTTTCGCAGAACAAATCAATACACCAAAACTAGAAAAAAAAAATCTTAACATTAATTTTTAATTTGTAAACAACGTTGAAATGTGAAATTTAATGTTGCAAAATAATCTTTCACAAGAGAGTAATAAAACCCCTATAATTATATAAAAAAAAGAAACATTAATATAATTAAAAAGCGGAAATAATTCATTCACAATTAAGATGTTTCAATCATAAGCTCATTTCTTAACTTTTTAGGTTCCAGTTTTTTCGATAGCAAAAACCTTTTGTTTTAACCAGCACTGATGATATAAGCACCGCCTTTTCCTCATTCGGGATTAATTCTTAATAACGTTAGCATATTTCATGTCGGCTACTGGATGGGTGGTGTTTCATGTCATTATTTATGTTTAAACGATTCTCTATAAAAAAGCAACTTGCCTCAAACTAATAGGATAGAATATAATATGTTTATCGTCATAGATGAAACACATCACAAATTAAATTATAAAATTTGCCCAACTTTGTATCGTCTTCAGTGTTCCTGCTATTTTATTATATTCTATGTTTAATTTAATAGTAATATAATCCTATCACATATAATATTGTGGCTCTCATCAATACATTTTAAAGTGCGATTCGATTACGGGCAGTTTTAATATGCGACAGATCTTTATTGTGTTTATATTCCATTATGATTCAGATTCGGATAATATTATTGCCAAAATGGGTATACATATAATTCACAATTAATAATACTTTCCTCCATAGTCCGCTTTACAGCACATAACATTTAAACAAGATCAATTGTAATTATGTCAAAACTGGTTAAGAATATAAAATACTACAAAAAAAATAGTTATATATATTTGTTTTTTCCGTGTGGTGCGTACCTGTGAGAGTAAGTGAGACGTTATTCCGACGCTTTCCCAAAAGTTTCATTAAAAACGAAAAAAGAAAAAACTATTTATTTGTGCCAAGAAACTTCGCGGGCGTCTCCAGAACACTATAAAAGTTTCATCACAATCTGGTCAATGGTTTCGCGCATAGGGAACAAACATACAAACACTGATTTTTGTTTAGAGCTACATATTGATGCGATAAAAGCTTATCAATAAAACTGGTGTGATAAAACAAAAAAGATGGGCCACCCACTGCATGAAGCGGTAACCTCTGCCACTAACACCAATAACCAAAGTCTCATTTTATTTAATCGCGCTTAATTTGACCCGCGTACTGATTCACACACATTGTAACTCGTTTCGTCGGTGGATAGTGGGTACGTACTTCGTGCGAATCCAGAGCACGCCGCTAGTCCAATTGCGAATTTCACTTGCTTGAAGTTAGACAGGATAATTGCAACGCATCCTGTCCGTCCTTAACACTGTATGCTGTATGTATGTACAAATAATGGTAGACGTCCACTACACCGGCGTCGGAACTCAGTATGGCAAGGATTTTCCAATTTTTATGGAACTTTATACAAGACTAGCTGCCGCCCCCGAGCCTACGTGTTATTTTAGATCATCATCTACCTTTATTTGCTCAATCAGCTGTAACACGTTGCAGCACGCGCTGAGCTCGGGGCTTTTTATACAAATATATGTACGCAACAAAGTTCATCATTAGGGTGTTTACTTGTCCTTTTTTTATATTGTGTTGTTGTGTACAGTTTGTGTAAATAAATTTATTCTTTTCTTTCTTTATTTAAATTTTCTGTCATATCCGTTCAGTAATGTTGGCGTGAAAGTATCTTGGTGTCAAACATACATCGATAGATAGAGCCTGTCTGTATTATGTGATGGCGTGACTGATGTTGGCTAGCAATAAATTGAGTTAATACATCATGCTGTGAATGTTTTATATGTGCGCTTGTAATGAGAAGTGTGGCGTGTTGACTCAATCTGCAAATGATGTATTCGATGTACTAATTAATCTGTAATGATCGGTGTTATAGCTTAGATATCCCTGTGTAAATATTGTTTCAATGCATTCAGATAACATTTTCCACTCTGTTATCACAATCACTAAATCTGCAGTGGTGAGAAACGTCATGCGACACTATATTTGTTTTTTCACTGCTATTAAGTATGTCCAAGATGATTTCAAGCTTTATTTTTCAATCCATGGAATCAACAACGTAGGTATGTTCTGCATACCTACGATATCACTGCAGTGGACGCATATCTCTACCCGATTCAGATTGTAGTTAATTTCATCGACCTTCGAATCGGAATTGTGTGCAAATTGACTGCCAACAATTATTCGGACTCGCTAATTCGTGGCTAAGAAACACATGAATATACTCTGGTAATTACTTGTAAAGCGCAAAGTTGGAAATAATCTAACTACAACTGCAGAATACTTTAGTTATTAACTAAATTACTAAGATTTAAAAAAAAGTTTCAATTTAGCTCTACATATATTTGAACCTGCGACCTTCACCGACCATGTGACATTAATAGCTAAGCTGCCACACTTATTAACAGTAATAACTAGTGGTATTGTCCGCGACTTTGTTTGCGTTGACCTAATAGGTAATACTTGGGATTAATTCCCATCCTAACGCCCCCTGAATAGATGAACAATTATGTTTAACTAGCTGCGCCCCGCGGTGTTACCCACGGTCAACCCACGGAAACACTGCACTTTTCCGGGATCAAAGTGGCTTATGTGTTAATCCATACAAACTTTCACTTTTATAATATTAGTAGGATTACTCGAGTCAAACTTACTATTAGGTAAATGCGAAAATTTAGATGGATGGATGTTTGTTACTCAATCACGCCGTAACGGCTGAACGGTACTGGAAGAAATTTGGCAAAGAGATAGACTATAGTCTGGAATAGCGCACAGGCAACTTTTATCCCGGAAAAATGAACGTTTCCCGTGAGATGACTTATTCACCGGTAACACCGCGGGGCGCAGCTAGTCAACTTATATATTTTTGAGGTACTTCAATTATACAGGGTTACAGGAAAAGTCGTGCTAGATCCGTTAAGGGCGTGGAGTACCCATCATTTCTGACTTATTTCACTATGAAACACCCTACCCTAAACTTAACCCTTTTCGAGATATTCGACTTTTAATTTTTTATTGAATAATGCCGATTTTTAGGCTACGAAATTTATTTTTGTTTATTTTGTGTATCTTATTATTATTATTATTGCATTTTTACATGTGTAATAAGATGCTTTAGGACATCAATCATTAAAATAGTGCATAAGTTAATTGAATAGACCGTAGTAGACAAGTGAAAGTAAAAAAATAAAAAATATATTAGCAAGCTTATTTTTCTCTAAGGGATATCTAAAAAAAATATTATGACACTTGTTCGGCAGATATTTTTTAAAATATCTACGTTTCATCAGCTATCTAACGAGGTCTAACAATCTAGGGTTTGTATTACATTTCGTGGAAAAAAGTAGTTGGGACGTTTGTTACGGATACTGCGATTGTGTGTCTGCGCAAGCTCGTAACGAATACATAACTCGCTACCCCGGTCGTCGAGTGCCGGATGTGGCCTGTTTTGACAGAGTTTATCGAAGACTTAAAGAAACTGGCTCTGTTTTGAGACGAAATACAGACATGGGAAGACCACGAATTGACGACGAAGAACAGGACAATGAGATAGTGCAACGCTTTCGAGCGGATCCGACTACTTCCACTAATATTGTTGCCCGTGATCTGGGACTTTCGCAATGGAGAGTGTGGTTTACAGTGCATACTGCTGGCCTATACCCGTACCATTACACGCCGGTACACGTTATTGAAGAAGGAGACCCCGCGAGAAGATTGGACTTTTGCAGATTTATGCTAAATGCTGACGTAGAAGACCCAGATTTTCTAAGAAATATCTTGTGGACGGATGAGTCCAAATTTGATAAAGATGGCATAACCAACTATCACAACGTCCATTACTGGGCCCCAAAAGAACTAAGGAATCCCAATAAGAAAAGAGTGAAAGGGTCCCAACGAAGATTCAGCGTGAATGTGTGGATGGGCATTATCTCTAATCATTTGATTGGACCTTACTTTCTCCCGGATAATCTAAATGGGGAAAGCTACGAAAATTTCCTGAGAGCAGACTTGAGTGATTTGCTGGATGATCTGCCACTCAACCTGATCAGGGACATGTGGTTCCAACACGATGGCTGCCCTGCCCATTTCAGGAGAAGTGTCAGAGACTGGCTGGACACAAATTATCCAAACAAATGGATAGGACGAGGTGGGCCGTTGCCATGGCCAGCAAGAAGTCCGGACCTAACTCCCATGGATTTTCATGTATGGGGGTGCATGAAAAGTCTTGTGTACAGCGAGCCGAATCCAGTTTTGTCTGTGGAAGACTTAAGAGAAAGGATTGTGGATGCAGCAAATAAAATGAGGACCACGTTGACCACTGGAGTAGTGAAGACTGGTCTCCGTAGAAGGATGCGACAATGTTTCAGAAATAGAGGCGGCCATGTTGAACATGAACTGTAGAATAAGAAAAAGTTGTGTGAAAACCTTTAATAAATGACATTTCATGCATACCTAATGTTTTATTTTACTTTTTAGGGCTAAGTATAAATTTTCTTCTCCACTGTCGCCTATGAAACTAATTTTTTTCCAATGCATTTGAATAAAACCCTAGATTATTATACCTCGTTAGATAGCTGATGAAACGTAGATATTTTAAAAAATATCTGCCGAACAAGTGTCATAATATTTTTTTTAGATATCCCTTAGAGAAAAATAAGCTTGCTAATATATTTTTTATTTTTTTACTTTCACTTGTCTACTACGGTCTATTCAATTAACTTATGCACTATTTTAATGATTGATGTCCTAAAGCATCTTATTACACATGTAAAAATGCAATAATAATAATAATAAGATACACAAAATAAACAAAAATAAATTTCGTAGCCTAAAAATCGGCATTATTCAATAAAAAATTAAAAGTCGAATATCTCGAAAAGGGTTAAGTTTAGGGTAGGGTGTTTCATAGTGAAATAAGTCAGAAATGATGGGTACTCCACGCCCTTAACGGATCTAGCACGACTTTTCCTGTAACCCTGTATACCTGATTACAAGCCAAAAGGTCTAGTTGAAAATGATAAATTGTATAGTTTGAATTTATATTACTATTAAATTATTATTTATTAATCTTCTCGGCCTTTTAACTAAGATCAGAGTGTAATATCTGTTGTCTACAGCTTAATATTATTATTTTATAATCAAATATTATTAAAATTGCCTTCTGAAGCGACACCACATTCGACTTTCTCTTTCAGTTTTAAGTAAATTGGGACCTGTTTTTGGTTCTTGGACTTGTGATCGTTTTGATTTACATTAATTGACTAGAAATTAACATAAGTACCCACCTAGCTAAATTATAACATTATGCAACCCTCTCATCATCTCATGACGTCAAAATGTATTAATTATTGTAAAAAAAATAATGTTGGATGGCAAAAAAACGGAAAATTGGGGTTGAATATGTTTATTTTAAATAACGTTTAAAATTGTACGCAGTGAAAGAAGCGAAAGGGTGTTTAAGATTGCAGAAGTAAAAATCCATGGTAGCCACTAACTACCCCTATGGTAGATATGCGAGGCATATATATATTTACGTCAATACACTGTTAGAATGTTAATATCTTTGATTTTTTATTATTTTCAATCAAATTCTCATGCGTTTTAAAATAAAATATATACTCTCATATGAAGCCGTAGATTTTGTAATATATATTCACATATAACTTATTATATAATTACTTACGACTCTACAACTCTCCCTACTTACGACTCTACAACTCTCCCTACTTACGACTCTACAACTCTCCCTACTTACGACTATGTAAACATACGACAATTCAAATCACGGTGCGTTATGCGTCGCGATTGGACGGCTCGCAGCCAATCGGTGCGGTCACTTTCATAGACACGTACAGCGCATGCGTCTGTATAACCACAGATTAAAATATGGTAATACCATGTAGCCAAGTGTCCAATGCACAGAGTAAAAATAATTGTACCTGCCACCGTTAGAGAGTTCAGAGTAAGGACACAAAGGTATCTAGTAATGAATTTATTGAGATTAAAATTTTGCTTATTCTATATTTTAACTTTTAAGAAGCCTTGACATAGTCTCTGCCTACCTAAGTGCCACTTAAAAATGACAAAAGAAGCGACGGTTTAGCAAGTTGAACTTGATATAAATATCTAATGGTATAATATCAGTTAGCCTACCTACCCTTTTTACTAACGGAACTGTAAAAAATACCGCAAAACGTATGATATACTTAATATACCTGTCAGATATGAAAGGGGCTGGTTATCCGAAATCACAGGCAAATCAGGAAATTACACTTATTTCATAATGAGTATTTTTTTTTCTCGTAAACTTCATGAAATATTTTTTCCCTCGTCATTGCGAAACACCGATCTGATATATTTTTATTACGTGATTAATAAAAGTGACACCCCTAATAATACCTTATCAAACACAAAATGAGATCGCGAAGAATCGCGTATGACTGTGCGTATTCGCCGCTCTGTCGTAAGTTCGTAACTGTCATATTTGACAGATGAAATAAGACGTTCGCGACGGGATGAGCTGTCAAAGTTGTACGGAACCCGTGATTATATTAACACGTTTTGTGTTTTAATAACACACCGGATACGTTTGTTATTAATATCGTTTTTAAGGGTGTTAAAAAAGATTTGTAGGTACCAATTTAATTTTAGGGGTTGCTGATTTGAGTCGTGTATAAGGTAATACGGGTTTATTGTCTATGTTAGGTATCTATACCACGTTCTCAAAACGTCGAAGGAAAACATCGTGAGGAAACCGACATGTCCTAGAACTGAAAATTCGAAGACATGTGTCGAGTGCACGAAAGAGGCTCCTCTTTGAGGCGCAATAAGTTACGACTTATTTAAATAGCAATTATTTTCAGTTAAGTTGAAACAAAAAATAATTGCAATTTAAATAATTAAAACTTATTTTAATTTCAATTATTTTTTGTTTGCAATGTGGTAAAATTTGCAAGAGATTTTTAGAATTTTTAAAATCTTTTTTTGTTTGGCCATTTTTGTGTAACGTATCTGCACGTAATCCAGGAATTAAAAACGAATGACAGCTGTAGTCTACCTCCCCACTCGACTAGGTGGTTCAGTGATATCAAGCATCAGACGCGGGGTGTCAGGGGCCCTATCGTATACTCTGCGCCCGAGTGGCAGGACAATCCGTCAGCTCTATGCAAATCGGGCAGATGTAGACTACCCTCCGTAATAGTTTATCACCTGCAACCGTTCTGACATTGGAATGTAGACTCTAAAGCTCTCGAAATAGAGTTGGCGGGTAGTTTTATGGGGTTGCAGTTAAGTTTGTGATAGTTTGATGCAGAAACCAACGATGTCCGGTGGCCGTTTAAGAAATGGGGCAGTGCATTTTTGTTTCATCAAATTCTTATTTATTTTTTTACTAAAATACGCAAAGTACTAATTTCAAATAAATACAAATTTCTAAAATGTTACTACGATCTTTTTGTGCGGTTTTTTTCTTCCAGGTCTTTTTGCATCACCTTCAAGGAGTCTAGATAAGAAATTCTAAATTTTCCTACCAAATTATCTATCATATCGTCAAGTGGAAATAGCAAGTGGATAATTTTATCAGTAGGTAAACATCATCGTAGTGAGAAACCCTGGAGCAAAATTGACGTTTTACAAATATAATTTGATATATTGAAATTTGAAAGTCACATCAGTTTAATTATTTAAATTTCATTGATTCACGCCTAACTTTACTGTCTATCCGAAGTAGTTACAGAAGTTTAATACTCTATAGAAATTAAAGTTAAAGAAAGTTATAGAAATTTAATCATTCAAATACATTAATTTAGATTAGGCTATTTGTTTTGAAACTTTAAAATTTAACTTTAAACTTTTTTGAAATTTACAACCGTTCTCAAGCTTTACAATTATAGAAATCAAGAGAATCCCCCTTAAGACCCTTCAAGTACGAAGAAATTTAAACGAAATAAAACGAATTATGTGATTCAGTCGGCGGAACGAGCTGACGGCTCATCTGATGTTAAGTGGTAACCGCCGCCCATAGACAACAACAATACGACTCAATTCCTCTCCACCAAAGTATGAGATTACCTAAGTTGCATTGCGTTGCGTCCATCACCCCGAGACGGGGATGTTACGTCTCATGCGACTGCAGTTTTACCGACACCCCCTCCCTTCCACCGGAACACTGCAACACGAGTGCATCACTGCTTGGCGCCGGATTACCAGGCGTGGTGACAGTATGATGTTTCTTTTAACTGGCTTATTAACATGTATTATTAGCAAAAATTCACAACACCATTAAAGATCCGTTTTTTTATATTAGGTATTTAATGAGTGTGTAAATGTCTGAAAACAATAGTTTTAATTGTACAGTGATTTTAGTTGTCATTATTTAATGTTTTTAAGTAGAAAAACCCTGGAAATTAGTATAATGCCGGCAGCAATTGAAAAATATTTCTTCTTCTATATTCTATTATGACATATAAACAACTTTCTTCTCACCCTAAACTGGAGAGCGTGGTGGCGCAGTGGCACCGAGATTCAACCCGGAGGTCGCTGGTTCAAATCCCGACGTACGCCAATGTGTGTTTTCATTTAATAAACTTATGTGCAATATGTTCTAAAACGGTGAAGAAAAACATCGTGAGGAAACCGACATGTCCTAGAATCAAAAATTTGCAGACCTTGACTCAAGTGTCAAGTGTAACAATTGGACCCTCTAAAGAGGGTCCAATTGTTACACAAGGGTGAACGGATATTAAGTGCGCCTCAAAAGGCGCACTTAATATCCTTTCACCACACTGATTCTATCGAACCAGTGACTCAAATAGAGACTAGAATACTACTACAGTAGAACCTTAAACTGAAATTTCCCAGGTCATACCACAACATCCAGACCGAAATGAGGACTTGTTAAATACAATTTTTTTTTTTGAGTTCTGTTTTGTTGAATTTACAAAAATTGAGCATAATAATGTTAAGAAGCAGTGGCGGCTCAGTTGACTGTGTCGTCCGCCTTCAATCTATAGGTCTATAGGTCTTAGGTTCGAATCTAGGATGAGCTTAAGTATCAGGTGAAAGAAAACATCGACCTAACACTATAGAGTGGTGGTAGGGCAAATGCCAGGCTAGCTAACTACCACCTTCAAGTTCAAAATCTGCTGCCACCATCGCACCACACAGTCGCTTAACATCAGGTTGTAAAGGTTAGTTAAGTGAATGGCTTAATCATGCACTGAAGCATTGAGTATGTATCTATTGACACATATTTATATAGTAATTTATGTTATTATCTGGGTTATTCTTGGTTATTTAAATATATCAAGGTTATTTAATCAAATGTTCTCTCTTATATTTTGAGTTATATTTCCAGTAGCTACGCTTATTTATTCTATTTATTTTTATTGAGATTAATTAATATAAGTATATAAACACCCAGGGTTAATGATTGGTAATAATTATGTCGACAATTTTAAAAATATCATTTTTATTTACAAAACATTCTAAAATCGAATACATACACAAACAGTCTACTATCTAATAGCTTCGTTGTAACAATTATTTACAAAATAGATAATACTGTTAACTACTTATACTAAATAGGGGTAGGCACCCCCTTTAATAGTTATGAATAATACTTTCGTTGGCAAGATGTAGGTACCTAAAACTTAACTAAATCGGCAGGACGGATCACACTGACAATAAACGCTAAATACTGATATTAAATTAATTTTTGTGAGACTAAAAAAGATTTACAACTAAAATTTAGACTTGGCTCTTGTTGGAATCTACATAAATCTAGATTAAATCATAACATTTGTCCAAAAAATAAATATGCTTTAAATATTACTTAATAATTGCAGTGTTATGTCTTTTTCGTATTAATTCTAAACTCCTGCCACTGAGAATGACTTAACATTGATAAGCTAATAATTCACTAAATACAGTTTTTGAATAAGGCAATGTGTAACTAAAGTTAATACAAAAAAATAAACTATAAGCGTATTTTACGAAACCCAATACAGGACACCTGACACTTTTAAAACAAGTCAATCGTTCACACTTTAAACGTCCATTTATAAAATAGTGATTGGTAACGAGTATATTCGGTACTGAATATATATACAATAAATATCCCTGTAAAACTAATATCTAACAGTAATTTGGCAAAAGGTGGTAAACTTTCAATACAGCACTTTTGATTAAATTATTTACGAGTATGTCTGAGAGCAGCTAATTACCTTACTGCAAGAGCTCGTACAGAGCAGCGATATACGTCTGCGCCATTTGAAGAGTTTCGTACTTGGAGAGCTGGCGATCAGCTCCCAGGGAGGGGAGGTGTCCCCGGAGTCTGTCGAAAGCCTTGTTCAAGTTCTGCATCCTCCTCCTCTCCCTGGCGTTGGCCGCCAGTCTTCTCCTCCGCAGAACAGCGGCGCTGGTGGCGCGCCCTCGTCTCTTCCCATTAGCCTCAGCCTCGGCGTCTTCAGCACTGTCTTCCAGAATATTCTCATCGATATCCCGGTCCAGCCCCCGGTACGCGATCTGCGAGGAGTCCTGCACGCTTCCGTCCATAGAGGGCGTCGGCTCCAAGCTCGACCGTCCAGAATCCGGGGACCTCGGCCAGGATAAATAGCACTCTTCGGCGTACTCCATCATCACGTCCGAAGGGAACATGTCCTTCTCGTAAATCAAACGGTGTCCGTACGTCTCGGCTGCCATTGCGATCGCGAATCCGGTTGGCACAGGTGCGTGTCGTGCGGCGTCCCACAGGGGTCTAAGTTCGGCGGTTACCTGTACCTCTTATATAGGGTCCCGGTTTGCGCGAAACGCGGGTTGCAGGTAACGGGTGGTGGGAGCGAGACGGCACGGGGTAATTTGAGGCCAATCATCATTCATTATTCGTTCCCGGGGGCTGCGTGTGCCGTTGTCTGACGCGACCCTCACGGGGTGAGTGCGGTATCATTGTATTAACCTTGCGGTAGTAATGAGGTTACAATGTTACCCGGGTGAAAAGTTGAAACCTCTTTGTTGATTGGAAGAAAGTATTTCGCTACCGTTTTACGGTTTTCGAGATGTCGTAAAACAACTTTTGAACAGTTTCTTTTGTGTTGAATTGAATGACTCTTGAGTTTTCTCAAATTTGGTTCTGAATGTGAAAGCGTAGCATGTTTATTTATTGGTGTCAGCTAAAACATTGTAGCAATAAGTTTCAGGCTCTTTCTAATCGCTATCGATTCATAATGTTAGAGCAATTTATTGTGCGAAGTGATTGAGCAAAAGTTTCCTTGGAATTTACCATTAAATAAAAAGTAAAATCCGTTACTTCTAATTTATTAACTAACATTAACGAATCAACTGATTGTTGACTAGAATGTCACTTTTTTTTAATAAATTCTTCAGTTCCTTAACCCAATTCTGATATGATAAATATTTCACAAAATTTTCATTTTATAACTGGTTCCTCCCTTTTCAAGGTTCCATCCAAGTCAGGTTACAGTGTAGCTTATATCCTGGATTAACACATAAGCTATTTTGATCCCGGATAAGTACAATGTTCCCGTGGGATGACTTATTCACTGCAGGTAACACCGCGGGGAGCAGCTAGTTGAATAACAGTATTCAAATAGGATTTCTGATTACATGATTTATATAATTTAATAGATAAATTGTCATCACACACTGATGTCTGTTCAATACAATAATTTCTTCCATGTTGATTTCCAAGAAAATTCCGTATATGATATGTTAAGATTTTTTTTAATGAAATATAGATGAAAGTGTGAACTTGCGTCTGCTTGTCTGATCGTACGAGTTGATACACATTATCAGCATTGAGAGTGTGGTGGCCTAGTGGTACTGACCCCATGTTTCAATCCGGAGGTCGCTGGTTCAAATCCAGACGTGGACCTGTAAGTTTTTCACTTGAAAGATTTATGTGCGCAATATGACGTTCACAAAACGGTGAAGGAAAACACCTTGAGGATGCTGACATGTCCTAGAACTAAAAATTCGAAGACATTGTTAAGTACACGAAGGGAGCCTCTTTGAGGCGCATTTAAAATCCTTTCACCACACTCGTTCGAGAGAACCAGTGACTCGAATAGAAAAGAATCAGTAGTGCAGGAGACTTAGATAATTGCATTCGAAACGTGTTAATGAACTGAAATGGTATTTTATACCGGGATGCAAAGTGCAGCGGTGATTGCGTACCGGTCACCACCGGACACCATGTGATCCGGGGATGGCTGATTTTCACCAGCCACCTGAGATGGGTGAAATTCAAGACTATTCGGTAGGTGGCCTGACTCAACGTCGACTGACAAAATTTAGGATGCGGCATCACATACATAGTTATATATATTGTTTTTTTTTACACATAACGTTTTTTGTTAACGCTCGACATTAATATCCATCAAATTTTCATACCAATGGCTTTAAATAAAATCGATGATGAATAGACTCCAAAATTATATCATACATGTTTTGTATGTACCTGTTTTAAAGTAGCGCGTTGATGTCTTTTGTTTGAATTCAGATTAATAGTAGTTATTATTTGAAGGGTCTTACTTTTCACGAGGTGTAATTTTATTTTATGCCTATATTGATATAAATTGAGAATGCACTATATTGGAAAATATTGATATAGCAAGAATACCTATACAATTTTAATATGAAAATAGCTAAAATAATTATGTCTTTCAATATGTATAATTCTCATTTCATATGTAGAATTCTGAAGCTATCATACGAAATTCTTCCGACTACATCAGGGCTTAAGGACATAGAAATTGATGAAGGAACAATGTATAAGCTTATTTCCAATATATTGACAAACTGTAGGGATATGATATGACTTACGAAGGGGAGGACCTAAGTCGTATTGCTTGTTATGGGCAGAGGTTACCACTCTACACAAGGTGGGCCACCTGCTCGTTCCTTAAATTAATCACATTCAAAAAAATGTCTTACACGCAATATAACACAGTTTAGTCTTCAGTAATTTAATTCTTATTAATAAGGTATGATTTTGTGTGCGTTGATTCTGTCAATTCTCACAACTCTATCTTATCCATAGTGTCATCTCTTTTAGTGGATCCATGTTTAGCTACTCCGTGTTCCCGGTGGTCCAGTCAGTGCGCGGACCCTCGTATGCAGAATTATTTTAATGTTTTTTCAATCTTAGAAAAGCTGATACTTACGTGAAAAATAATTACGCACAAAGTGTGGCACTTTTCAACAAAGGCACTTAAGGTTGATTATCTAATGTAGTTCTCAGCTCTCACAGCTCAGTTACTACAACTGAGCTCTGCTGTCTGCGCTGTAGGTCATGGATTCGATTCCCACTCGGGATAAACATTTGTGTTACGAAAATATGTTTGTTCTGTGTCTGGGTGCTACTTCGTATTTCTATAGGTTCACGTACTGTAGGTTATAAATTATATTAACAAAAAATATTCTGTCGCTCATCTAGTTCTAACTAAGCTATGCTTAATTTAGGGACTAGATGGAGCTGTGAAAATTAAAAAATTAAATAATTTCAAAGCTCGTCTAAATATCAATACACTCCTTACTAATTTAAGGTAATAGACAATTTGAATGTAAAGGTTAAAAAGGTCATAGGATTAGGTAGAAAGGATTAGGTAAAAAAGTTGCAAAATAAATTGTCTTTTGCATCTTTTTGAAAGATAACTGTATTGTTGGGTACACGCGAGCTGTTCATTTTTAACCCACCAACAAAAAAGACATATATTTTTCCACTTTTAACCCATTCACAGTTAATATAGTATATTATAGTCAAAATTTGTTGGTTTGTTTGTTATTTGTTGCTTCTTCACCCTTTGCGGTGATGTGTTTGTTCCGACTATAGACCCCAGTATTGTGAGAGTAGTTTAACGCCTCATTAAACAAGGCGACTCGGATTTCGCGATACCAAGTAAAAAATGGCTGAACTAAGACATATGAGTTTATGTATAAATATTTATTCGTTTATATTTCTATAGTACCAACAAAGATTTTATTGTTACATATGTATACGTTCACATAATAGACGCAATAATTTAATATAAGAATTGTACTGCATCATTGGGATGTATAATTTTGTGTGTACAGGTTAATTATATTAATATGTAGGTAATATACTTACCTATATAATATATAGTCTCGCTTATTTTTTAACGCCACCTACCAATCCACAGGAAGATGGCTTTAAGCAATAAGGCGAAGTTCTACTACTCACATCTGCCGCCGAATAGTAATGCATTCGCGTTACTGTGTATTAGACTGAAGGCTGTGGTTGCCGGTGGAATTACAGGTACACGAGACATTCCACCTATACGTCTCAGAGTTACGGTCGTATATGATGCGACTTGGGTGTTGTCGTTCCAAGTGAGGGAGACCCAAGTCGTATCGGTTGTTATAGGCAGAGGTACTTAACACCACTCGTTCAGTAACTGTATCACATAATTATAATATATGATGTAAGTAGTCCGTCCCTATGCTCCTGTCTGAATAAGAACTTGCTTCACTTATTATGGTTATCGGTGATTTCCTTCGCCAAATTTTCGTATAACAAGAAATTCATCAACATCGGATGAGAACAATCGCGCGCGGTGTGTGGCCCCCCAATCATGTAAACATTACCATAATTTCTTAAAAGTCTGATAACATAATAAATAAATGAGGCCACGGGAGCCGATCCTTCAAAATGAATATTTATAAGCTGCTTTTGTTCTATGCGATTCGTCTGAATTAGGATGAGGAATTATGATAGATTAAGTCATCAAAGTCAGGATAAATTGGCTGATGTTGCAAAGGGTTATATTTTATTTACAATGTTTTATTTTACCAGTTTTATAGTAGCTCGCTTTCTTGTGTTTGGTTTGTTTGTATGTATGATACGAATTTAGCAACTACTAATAGATTACGACGAAAAATTGAGACAAACGTTTTTCCTCCCATATCTTCAATTTACTATTAAATCAATAGCAAGAATACAGAACGAACTTGAAACCAAAAGCAAAAAAATTAGGATTTCAACAAAAAAATATTTTAGTGTGTCTTTTTTGAATTGTTTACTTTTTCAAACACAAGCAAGTATCTTCATCAACGCCAATCACAGGTCCGCAGCTAATCGGAAGTATGCGCCTCGGAAGGGATTTCACCCCTATCACCGTTACAGTAACGGCAACGCCGTATCCGGTTACGGCGTTTTTGTTAATTTTCACAGTCAACTTGTTAAGGCGTCCCGTTACCTTTTTTTGATTATTTTTTAATTATTTGGACTGTATATATCGAATTATAGAATCGATATGAATAATAGTTTTATAGCAAAGTGCGTACAGTATTTGAAGCGATGCTAAGTTAGATTCAAAGCCAGCTGAATTTTTGAAACATTTTGGGTGAAGAGCATAAGTAATAATAAGATCGTATTTGACTTAAATGTAAAACATAGGTATCTGATGACCTGGAATTAGGCTTGGGTTACTTTTTATCCAGACACCTGGGCGTAACCGCGTGCAGAAGCTAGTAGATACTCAGGTTTTCAAACTTTCAGACTTTCTTTTTTGACTTAAATTTCATAAGTTAAACCTATTTCTTTTTTATTAATACGGTTCGTATTTATTTGCAGTAATCTTTACATCATTATCTGGTCATCATTTTCTACAGCAATTTGTTTGAACGTCATAGAAATGGTGACGGGCATGCGATAGTCACAGTAATACCATTACTGTGCAATTTGTGCAATTGTCCAGGAATGCTACTGTGAGCTAGATCTAGAATTTTTCCTTTAAAGGCCACTTTGCCGAGAAATCATGGTCATTTTCTCAAATTATATCAGCAACAATCTTTGAATTTTTTTTTAGGAGTTTGAAATAGATCTCCATATAACATGATACCAAGTAATGCTTCTTCAGAGTTATTATGAAACGGTTTCTAGAGCTTGTAGTAGATATGATTAATAGCTGAAGGATTTGACGAATTTCTTAATTATTATTTTTTGTAATATTTTATACGTCAACTCCGATTCGAGGCGAACTATATGAATTATTTTTTAGATAGAACTGCTAGGGATTTTTGTGTGTTTTTCGTAACGGATGTACCGTTACGAAAAACACACATCAGGCTACTAAAGAGTAATGGTTATAATTTAAAATAAAATAATAATAATAATATTGGTGTACAATTCACACTGCACCCCAAACTAAGCATAGGTAACTTGTACTATGGGAACCAGATGACTGATAGAATTCATATATACTTTATTTGTAAATACATTACATATTAACACCCAGACACAGAACAAGCATCTATGTTCGTCACAAAAGCGTGGGAATCCAACCCACGACCTACACCGCAGAAGGCAGGGTTACTACTAAGTACTAACTGAGCTGTGAGGCCTGTCAGTTTAGGCCAAAATAATGTTGTTTACCGTCTCTACCTTCAACACAACTGTGGGACAAACTGTTGAAAAACACAATAAAAGGAACTTTGATACTAATAACAAATTGACACAATATCGGTTCGTCTTGAAGCATTTAAAAAACTTAGTTCAAGGAGCATCATTTTGAAAGCTGCAACCAAAAATCCATCAAATCATAAAAGACAAATGAGACAGGAAACCATTTGATAAACGGAAGTAGACCACCGAAGTGGTACAACCACACTATCTATGGACCATTTAGTAAAATTACAGGTTGGCAACAGGAGACTGCTGTTTTTCACACCAAAAACGGGATTTTTACCGTTTAAATACGGTGTTTTGACGACTAAATACGCATTTTGACGCCTATGATAGATTTAATAGTGGACGTCATGGGAGGTTTATGGTTTATACACGAAAATCTAAATGATTACAGGTGCTATAAACATTGTCAAGGTTGTGCAATTAACCCATTTTTTTGCAGGTGCTACTAATAATAGTAGCACCTGCAAAAAAATGGGTTAATTCCAATTAAAACAAAATGTTTTTTCTAAAACAATTGCTTTACAAAGAGAAGGACTTAGTTGATTTTAAGTCAATGCAAATCGTTCATTATAACTACGTTGCGTTTTGTATCAGGCATATTTAATCAAATCTAACATAGTTTAAACACACTATAATATAAATAACAATGTATTTCAATTGGATAGTTAAATAAATATGTAGGTACATCAGCAGGTATTCGCGAGAAAACGCGAACATTTACTGAAATAATTGAAACATACAGAATTATCTTATAATATAGATGTTTGTTCTGTGTCTGGATGTTAAAATATATGTATGTATTTACACAAAAGTGTAAATATGTTTTCTATCAGTTGGCTGATTCCCATAGTACAAGCTATGCTTAGTTTGGGGCTAGATGGCGTTGTGTGAATTGTCCACCAATTTTATTATTATTATCTTAAAAATTACCCAAAATAGTACAGGATTTTAAATCACTCTGCAATAAATATTCTCAATTAGTAGAAGGCACGGTTTCGTTAATTACTTAATGGCCCCGCGACACTACAGTTTCACAGCAACACAAAAAGTTGAAAACGGCTCGGAGCTATGTGTATTATGTTCACAGGTCCTTTTGTATCACTTTTGTGCTTTTGTATTGAGCTTGAAACGGGAGCAGCCCGTGACCAGTACTGAGCTCATTTCAGTTTTTACAATTTACAATTTTGTAGGTCAAAGTCGTGCTACTTTTATCCGCCGAGAATGTGCGATCTTTTCAAGCTTTTTCGTGTTTCCGTCGGTTTTAAAACAACACACATTTACTGCAAGCTTCTTTCTTGACAAGTAGATCAAATAAAAATATAATATTGGTAGACACACAGCGACACAGCGCCATCTGGCCTCAAATTAAGCTAAGCATAAATTGTATCATGGGAACCAGACAACTGATATAATAGGTACTTATATACTTTTTTTTATAAATGCATACCTACATATTATATGTATTAAAATCCAGACACGGAAGAAACATCTATGTTCGTCACACAGATGTTTGTCCTGGGTGGGAATCGAACCCACGACCTACAGCGCAGAAGGCAGGGTTACTACCAACTGAGCTAGGAGGCCAGTCAAGTACCAGTATGTAAGTACGAACGTGTAAGTACCAATTCCATCTTTCTCAGTTTTGGGCACAATTCCACGTGTCAGTGAATTGGATCACTTGAGCTATCTACATACCGTTCGTAATGGTCTTCATTCCTGAGTACAAAACCGAGTTAATATTGCATGAAGACCAAACAACGCACATCCTACTAATACGTAGGAACCGTTTGACAAAGGTTTTTTATTATAGGTATAATTATAGGATTTTTATTATAGGACACTTACTAAGAAAAACATTTTCCCAAAATCCCATAAATTTATTGTATAGACGCATTTCGAAAACCAATTGATGTCAATACTTCTAATTTCACTGAAAATGTTTCTGAATAATAAGACAGTTTCAGACATTCTACTGATTTTATACTGTTATTAGGTACTGTGTCTTGGTAGGTATGTAGCTATTTATTGACATTAAAAAATACATCAATTTATTCAAAAAAACTTGTATACTGTTGACTTGTATATATGATATAATACTTCATTGAACTCCTAAATTTTTATGATTGTTTGAGAGGGTGGTTTAAATTCACAACAGGATAGGTGGCAATGCGATCGATTTCCAGAACGTATGTCGGGTTCTCTAGTATTAAATAAAACTTCAGCAAACTTGTATAGAAAAATAGCTTTGTTCATTTTGAAACTTTTTCAGATTGTTACAATGATCGTGCTTGGAAAAATAAGGAAGCCCTCCTTTAGGGGTTTCTTGTCTGTTATACCCACTGAGGGTCGGTTAGGGTTTGAAAAGGAGTCAAACTTAGTGATAAGTACACGTGACCTTTTGACTTTGAATATTATTGACGTTTCCAAGCCTATTCTTTATGAATTCTACGGAAATAAAGTTTTTGACTTTATTTTTGAAATAGTACTCATATGAAATTTCATGTCAGTAGTAAAACAAAACACCATGTGTATCCAACAGGATTTAAACAAACCGAGATTTTATCTTCGATTATTTTGATAATAATACAAAATACACACAATTAAGTTTTTTAGAAACCGAAAGTGTTGATTTTAGCCTCGGGGTGCAATTCACACCTTGATTCGTCGCTTATAATGCTGCGTTTCGTTTTCTCAGGCCATTTCTGAAGAAAATAATATGTGTTGATGTTTCAAACAGTTGCCAGATAACGAATTATGGGAACAATAAATTGGTATCAATTTAATGTTAATTTCCGTCTAACAAATAACATTTTAGTTTACAGGATGTTCATTTATTTATTTATTATTTATTTACACTCAAAACAGAACAGTCGATGAAATTATAAATATGTTATGAAAACTAATTTGGATTTTAATTCA